>CM041782.1:224661506-224698587 GCA_023374045.1 Limonium bicolor
TATGCTAATCCAAGTAATTCACCATTTTAATAGTTATACTAATCCTTTAATGATTTCATCTTAAAATATTAAGTTATTACTCAATACTATAATGTCAAGAAATGATTAAATCTAGACTTAATAATCCTCTTCACATTTGGATGTAAAAGTAACTCATTTATTTTATTATTGTTTTATAATAAGAACATTTAAATGTAAAAGTATTTCATTCATTTTATTATTAATTATATATAAGATCTATTTGTGTAACACTTTATGTAATCTAATTACAAATACTCCTAAATTTTAACTTATTAATTTCTTAACCCAATTATAGATTTACATTGTGGTCATTGACTAAATATATACATGTATTTTAACACTGTTTATATGAATCTTAGAAATTTAAAGGTAACTCTTTAAGCCTAATACATTACTATAATTTAATACCACCTCATATTATACTTCTATTTGTATTATGTAGAGGTTTAGTTTAACTTATTAATTCCTTCGTATTATATTTCCTATAAGATATTTAATTTTTTATGTTTACTGTGTATATATTTATATACTAGGATTTATACAAAACATTATTTATGTAGTTTTATTGTATTTAATTATTTATATTAACTTTTACACACACCTACATCCAAAATATGGTTAATAAAATAAAGTATTTCCCTTAGTTTCAGTTAAGTATATTAACTACCATATTATATAATTAATATAAATGTAGATTAATTTAGCTCCTTGATTTAACCTAAGTCACTATTTTATTTCTTTTACATATATGTGTAAAAATATATATATATATATATATATTCCTTGGTTTTATTTAAGAATATTAACTCCCATATAATATAATAAATAAAACGTAAAAATAACTATATTCCTTGATTTATATAAGTTTCCACTTAAATATGTATGTACACATATATGTAAATAATTTCACTTCTATTAAAAACTAATACCTAAACATTTATAAACTTACTGTTATAAAATGTTAATTTAGTTTCCCTTATTTTCCCCAGCTAAAAGTTAATTAACAAACCATACTTTAATTTTTGGTTACATTAAAAACCATATATTATAAGTTATTCTTATGAAAAACTCATAAACACAATTTTTAAAACCTTTTACCTTTGCCCAAAAATTCCCAAATTTAATATACAGTAACTATAACATTTTAGACATATTATAAAATTTTTATTTCATAAAAATATCTTTTTAATTTGGCCAAATAATTCCAGAAAACCCGTAACTTGCAAAAATCATAACTTATGTTTAAAAACTCCAAAACCATATTAATTTACATCAAAATAAACTAGATTTAATAAGGAATCTATGGTTAAAATTTCAAGTCAAAATACATTCGGGAAGGTATTTAAATTAATTCAACAAGTTAGGGTTTAATTCTGGAAATATTAAAACTCATAACCAACTTAAACTCCCCAGATCTAATCTCGGCCGTCCGTTTCTTATAACTACGATCGGACGGCTGCTGAAACTCGAGTTCTTCATCCACCCCCAAATCGACTCGAGTACTAAATCGACATTATCTCACAATCTACAGAACCAAATTGAGTGATTCTTGTTTCTATGGTTTCGAAATTCAATTACGGTTCTAATGATACCAATTTCCCCAATTATAATGCAGTATTCAATGGTTTTCGAATTCGATTTCGAGGTTAGGTTTCTTAAGAGTTTTCGAATTCGATTCTCCAAATTCACTCAATCTAAAGCGTAATTGATGCAATTGAAACATGTTTTTGACCGACAATGCAATGTAGATTAGCAAGGTTGAAGGAATTTGAAGGAAACTTACCGGAATTGCAACAACGGAGCAAATCGAATTCGGAAATCTGGAAAGTTTCGAACTTTCGAGCAGTTCACGGGGCCGACTTTGAGGATCTATATCTTGCAGTACAGATCGAGTTAGGCTATGTGTAAGGGTTTAATCTAAAGAAGAAACTTAGCTCTACGCATTGATAACAAGAACTCACTCTAACTCACAACACACAAGAAGAAATCAAACCCGAAAGTTACGAGTTTACCTTCTCGTTTCTGGAAAAATTCTGGGCAAAACGCGACCAGATCGGGGTCGGAACTTTAGACGCCTATATCTTCCATATGATTGAGAATTAGATTTGGTCATCAACATGAAAGTTGTAGAGGGATTAGAGCTCTTTAAAACGAGCTAAATAAAACGAAATTTGGATGAGAAACGAAGAAGTTATGGCTAGACGAAGTTACCTGATTCGAAGGGAAAAACTGGAAACAGCAGTTACAGTTTTGCAGGGTGGCTACTTTGGATCGAAGTTCCGGTTGATTTAGGATTAGTTAGGGTAAGTGTGAGTTATGGTTGCAAAGAGGAGATTAAGGAGAAGAGAATGCAAAAGACGGCACTCAAAAATTCCAAAATGAGAAAGTTATGGAGGTCACAAGTTAGGGCTAAACACTGAATTCTGTTATCGAAATTCAGGGAATCCAGAATCGCTCAAGTCCTGGCGCCTGTGAGCTTGACACGTGGCATCTTTCAAATTTTTGATTCAAAACTTCAATCTAGCATAACTTTGGCTAGGATGATCCGTTTTTGACGTTCTTTTTATCGATCTTCATGGTTTTCCATAACCTATTTATTGGTATAGGTTTCATGGCCTGGTTTGACCATTCTCAAAAAGTCAACTCTAGCAAGGCTTAATAAGCTTTAAGGTTTCTAGAATTTTATATTGACTTTTATGTTTCAAAACAATGTTCCAACACTTCCTAAAATCTTTATAATATATTGGAGTGTTTAGAAATTTTCTCAAGATTTAGGACTTATAAATCTTATTATTAAATTCATAATGCTATATAATAATATATAATAATTAGGGTTAAATAGGAGAAAACCCCTAAATAAATTTCATAATTCCATATAATAATTTAATATTCATAATTCCATATAATAATTTAATACTTAATAGTATTATTAAAGGTTTAAAAGAATCCCCTAAATTAATTTAATCCCTAAATTAATTTAAATTAATTTAGGGGTATTTCAGTATATCCCCCTTAAAAGAAACTTCGCCTCGAAGTTTAAGAAAATCAACTAGTAGGCACTCACACCGCTTCGGGTGTGCTAAGACAATGATAATTCCAATGAAATTCCATACCAATCCAATCCTTTATTTCCATCCATTTCCATAACAACATTCCACTCGAGATTACTCAACCTCAAAACGAACCAAGATATACCAAGACATAGCAAGATGAAAATCAACAGTCACATACTGTGTCATATTGTAAAAACCAAGCACATACACCCTCTCTTCTGTAAACTGTTCTCCCTTTACTAACAATGCAACGAGACATAATCCGGATGAGATAACGAAGGAGGAGTATGCCAGCATATCCCCCTTAAAAGAGCTAAGGTACGCCCTCGTACCGCTACTAACTACACATTCAAAGAATTCAACACCTTACTAACCAGCTTTGTTGTACACTTTATCGCACCGTTGATTTTATCTACGATCGATATATATCTGTATCTCTTGATTGTTTTGCATTTGTATTTTCTTAACTGTTATAAAACTTTATTTTATGATCCTTATCCTTTCATTTTAGGACCGGTACGAATTATACGTCATTATGATCATTTATCATATCAATTATATTAACAAGCTATAAATCAGGTGTAACGTATTTGAGTAGTTTAAAATAATATTTCAGACCATTTAATAATCCTCAATAATCTTCCAAAATCATCGTCAAGGGTTTTAGTCAACCATATGTTAAAACTCTATAAGATAAATATTTTCTGTGACTTTTCAAGTTTCAATTGTTTTTATAATTAACTATCGTATTTTAGACGATTCATACAGTGTTTACTTTATAAAATTTACTTATTATATAACTTCACCCAAGGCAGAATTTTAGGAAGTTCTTCCAAAATCTGATTCCTTTACCTTAAAATTTATGTATATATATTTTTTAAGGTAGGGACTCTATATAAAATTTTAAGTCAAATGAGCTAGTCTAATGAAAACTCACTCACTCTTGGTAATTATTTTTCTTAAGGTTTGTTCTATGTAAGTATTCTCCTGATTATTAAATCTTAGTACTCCCTTAGACAATGGTGGCTTTTGTAAATATCACTCTTAGTGTGACTTCTAAGATTTTATCTATGTATAAGGTTAAAATTCTAAATAAACATGAGGATTTCCAAATCTTTAAGTAACTCTCAATTTTTCACTAGACACTCAATGCTCCAAGTATTTAAGGCTCAATAATATTTAGTTTATTATTACTCATGTGTTTTCACTCCATAGGTAAGTATTTTTTTTCACCAAGGATTTAACTTCGTAAACTCTTTACATGCATGAATTTAGTACTGGATCTTAATATACGAGTTTTGAACTGTTCATTGTGGCTAGTAATGAAATATGCCTAGCTCAAGATTCCATGATGGTAACGTCTTACCACCACTTCCCCTCAAGTTCAACACAATCCATCACCTGAGTAGAAGATTATTTACAGTTAGATGACAAGGCTTGTCTAGCCCCTAAACTTCTAGAAGTGGGTGTGCACCCCCACTACTTTCAGCCTAGGAGTTCGTCGCACCAGCACTTCCCGTAAGGTGTTAGATTTATGTGTTTTCTTTCTAAAGTTAACATAGAGTTTTAATGTGTTTTACAAGTTTAGATGTTGATCTTTTCTAATACGCTACTAGTTCTTGTTAGCTTAATAATTTTCTAGACTTAAGATTTATCTTAAACATTATCTTTAGGTAATAAATTGATACCAAGTAGTTCATGAGATTTATTTTCAAACTTTAAAGGAGTTGAAGTACTTTCACATAATATCAATACTAATTTAATTATGTAAAGTTCTATTTGTATACTGTTTCAACCAAAAGTATTCTTTAAAATTCTAGGAATTTTGTTGTACTAGCTTTTAAAGGATTGCATTTTTAGCAAGTATTCTCATGAGCATGCTTTTGAGAAAATAGTTAATATTTGGTTTATCTCAACCAAAATCTTATCGTACTTATATAGGATGTTCCCAACTTTATATATATATATATATTTTGTCGTTTAGTGTTGGACCGGTATAACAACACATCACACTCAACAGACATTCACAAAAGAAAAATGTGTAAAGGAATCATTCACAATTCCAAAAAGGTTAGGAGTCGTGCCTTACTGGAGTCCTCACTTCCAAATTTAACCCCAGTTCCCAGTTTTAAGTGCACCTATAATCTAAGTATTTCACTCGGCTTGTTTTCTCTGGTTCAGAGTGTAACTACGCTCTGATACCACTTTCTGTACGCCCCTATTAACCATAAATACAGCGGAAATAAAACTCTAAGGCGATTACAGACCATCGGGTTCCAAACACCCGGCACCAAACCTCACCAATTACAAACTTACCAATCTACAAAAAGCTACGGTCTGAACTCAAGAAAAACTTAACACAACCAAAATAGAAATTAAACACATTAACTCTCCACAAAACCTAGTCCCATCCCAAACGCTCATTCTCTTCGTGGCCACCTGTAAATCAATTCGTAGCTGCAAGATGAAACCAAGCAGCCCACCCCGAAAGGGGCGGGTCAGTTCCCTGGAATGGAATGGTACAATTCTCCAAAAACAAACTTATAAAACATAACTCTCAAAATAACAGTAACATGAAAACAAACTCTTAAAAGTAAACAGAGATAGAGCACTTCAAAACAATCAAGTTAAAGAGAAAAGAAAACAAGACAATTGATAGAGACAGAGAACTTCCAAACCAAGTCATCCACTTAAGTAGCACACCATATAGTTAGTCAGCCCCATTGTTGATGTTAGAACCAATTCTGGTTAAGAAGAGAAAGACTTAAGTAGTCACAAAGGACTAGGAGTGACATCAATAACCATAACCCGTGGTAGACCGTTTATGTCTCCACCATTTGAAGATGATTCCCATAGACAAAATATACTCAAGAGTGGAATAATTCAACTGGGAGAGATGGCCCCCACCGCCAATCACGTCCTTTTAGGACAGGGGTATACAGCCCCTCACTGTTTACACGTCCCCTTTTGGGGACAGGGGATATACAGCCCCTCACTGTCTATCACGTCCCTTTTTGGGACAGGGGTATACAGCCCCTCACTGAACCATTGAAGACGCGCGCACGTCGAAAGAAAGATTTCCAAGATGACCTTTTCCAAAAATCCCGTAGATCACCAACTACCCAGAGCAATACCAAAACACTCAGTCCTACAGAGTGTAGAAGCGTAAACCCTAAGCAGCCAATGTCTAACGGGCAACCAAATAGAAGGAACCAACCCACTTGCATTTCATATCCAAGGCTCAGTTAGTCACACAGGCTGAGTTAGTCACACAACCATTTTCTTTGAATTCCTCTTTAAGTCAGTTAGCGTTTTCCAAAACATTCCACAAGTCAATCAGCAAAAATATCGGAGTACAATAAATCGTACAAAACATTCCGTAGACTCCAAAACACAACAAGCTGAGTACGAGAAATCGTACAAACATTCCATCGAGTCCAAAACACAACAAGCTGAGTACAAGAAATCGTACCTGGTAAGTGTAGAGCAGTAGCCAAACAGAAAGTGTGAACTTCCACTAATCACCTATAATTATGTGTTCCAAGTATCGATCAGTTAAGTAGCTCAGAGCTAAACACCTTTTACTCTTAATGGATAATAGTTTAAAGTTTACAATTATCCTCACGTAGTATCTGGGCCAGGTTAGGTAATTAACTCTTTTGTGTAGGCCCATTTCATTTAATCCGGAATGATTTGAAGTTTTAACCTGAGAGCGGCCCAAACTCTCTTGGACTGTTTAAATGGCTTTTGAAGTTCACAGACTTGGGCTTAGTAGGTTAGTCCAAGACCGGGTTGCGGTTTTGCTATTAAACTAAATTCCCTAAAAGGATTATGCGGGGTTTCGAACGGCAACCCCGACTCGGTTCCAAGTTTATCTTGACCAACTACGCCATTGAATTTCTGTCTAAAAGATATGTCTAATTTTATTTTACTTACTTACTCCTAGCCATGGGACTAGTTAAATAAACTTTTAAGTTATCATTGGCTAATTACTACAACATTGATTAAAGACCTGAAGCTTAGCACCAGTATATATATATAATATATATATATATATTCTTCTAATTAAGTTTCCCACAGGAATGTAACATGATCTCTTAATATTTCAATATACTTATATACATATATTAGGATTTATCCCAAACATCCTAGGAAATTTTATTAAATTTAATAACTCTTACACTAGTATCCACAAGGGATATTATATGTTTATATTTACCTATGCAATAAGGTGTTTAGTATCACCTTTTATGTATCCTTACTTACATTTAATTTCCTAAATGTTTTATTTTTACACACATTCCCTCATAGACTATGTATAATCCTTTTGTACCAAATTTAATAAACTTATGTCTTAATTACATTTTGGATTATTACAAAACTTAAGGTTTCAAAGAATAAACTTAATGAATTAATTTCCTTTATTGTATTTCAGGATAAACATTATATCCGACGTAAGGAAAATTTACCTAAGAATTAAATCCTCAATTCATAAGTGAATTTGTAATTATTTAATAGGATCGTGTATTCTGAAAAATCCTCATATCTTATATCCAAATGACATATTAATATTCCCAGTGTCAAAAGGTAAATCAGTATAATACCCTATTTAACTTAGCTCATCTAACTAAAGGCTCAAAGGTTCTAATTATCTAATTACTATTACAAACCTTTATAAGTCCTAAACCATTAAAGACATCACCTATTTATAAACTCTCATTCTGAATATTGGTAATTAATGTTATAAATGTATTTATATGTCTTATCTAATTCAAAGAAACTTAAGGATCATTATTTAGATTAAATTCCTAATCACATTTTAATATAGTTTTATATCTAATCCTTTTAATGATTTCATCTTAAAATATTAAGTTATTACTCAATACTATAAATGTCAAGAAATGATTAAATCTAGACTTAATAATCCTCTTCACATTTGGATGTAAAAGTAACTCATTTATTTTATTATTGTTTATATATAAGAACATTTAAATGTAAAAGTATTTCATTCATTTTTATTAATTATATAATAAGATTATTTGTAACCTTTATGTAATCTAATTACAAATACTCCTAAATTTTAACTTATTAATTTCTTAACCCATTATAGATTTACATTGTGGTCATTGACTAAATATATACATGTATTTTAACACTGTTTATATGAATCTTAGAAATTTAAAGGTAACTCTTTAAGCCTAATACATTACTATAATTTTAATACCACCCTTTTTGTCCGTTATCATTTCATATTATATTCTTCTATTTGTATTATGTAGAGGTTTAGTTTAACTTATTAATTCCTTCGTATTATATTTCCTATAAGTATTTAATTTTATTATGTTTACTGTGTATATTTATATATACTAGGATTTATACAAAACATTATTTATGTAGTTTTATTGTATTTAATTATTTATATTAACTTTTACACACACCTACATCCAAAATATGGTTAATAAAATAAAGTATTTCCCTTAGTTTCAGTTAAGTATATTAACTACCATATTATATAATTAATATAAATGTAGATTAATTTAGCTCCTTGATTTAACCTAAGTCACTATTTTATTTCTTTTACATATATGTGTAAAAATATATATATAGATATATATATATATCCTTGGTTTTATTTAAGAATATTAACTCCCATAATATAATAAATAAAACGTAAAAATAACTATATTCCTTGATTTATATAAGTTTCCACTTAAATATGTATGTATACATATATGTAAATAATTTCACTTCTATTAAAAACTAATACCTAAACATTTATAAACTTACTGTTATAAAATGTTAATTTAGTTTCCCTTATTTTCCCCAGCTTAAAAGTTAATTAACAAACCATACTTTAATTTTTGGTTACATTAAAAACCATATATTATAAGTTATTCTTATGAAAAACTCATAAAACAATTTTTAAAACCTTTTACCTTGCCCAAAAATTCCCAAATTTAATATACAGTAACTATAACATTTTAGACATATTATAAAAATTTTATTTCATAAAAATATCTTTTTAATTTGGCCAAATAATTCCAGAAAACCCGTAACTTGCAAAAATCATAACTTATGTTTAAAAACTCCAAAACCATATTAATTTACATCAAAATAAACTAGATTTAATAAGGAATCTATGGTTAAAATTGCAAGTCAAAATACATTCGGGAAGGTATTTAAATTAATTCAACAAGTTAGGGTTTATTCTGGAAATATTAAACTCATAACCAATTAAACCCCAGATCTAATCTCAAACCGTCCGTTTCTTATAACTACGATCGGACGGCTGCTGAAACTCGAGTTCTTCATCCACCCCCAAATCGACTCGAGTACTAAATCGACATTATCTCACAATCTACAGAACCAAATTGAGTGATTTTTGTTTCTATGGTTTCGAAATTAAATACGGTTCTAATTATATCATTTCCCCAATAATAAGCAGTATTCAATGGTTTTCGAATTCGATTTCGAGGTTAGGTTTCTTAAGAGTTTTCGAATTCGATTCTCCCAATTCACTCAATCTAAAGCGTACTTGATGCAATTGAAACATGTTTTTGACGAAAATGCAATGTAGATTAGCAGGTTTTGAAGGAATTGAAGGAAACTTACCGGAATTGCAACAACGGAGCAATCGAATTCGGAAATCTGGAAAGTTTCGAACTTTCGAGCAGTTCACGGGCCGACTTTGAGGATCTATATCTTGCAGTAAAGATCGAGTTAGGCTATGTGTAAGGGTTTAATCTAAAGGAGAAACTTAGCTCTACGCATTGATAACAAGAATCACTCTAACTCACAACACACAAGAAGAATCAAACCCGAAAGTTACAGTTTACCTTCTCGTTTCTGGAAAAATCTGGGCAAAACGCGACCAGATCGGGGTCGGAACTTTAGACGCCTAATCTTCCATATGATTTAGAATTAGATTTGGTCATCAACATGAAGTTGTAGAGGGATTAGAGCTCTTTAAAACTAGCTAAAACACGACATTTGGATGAGAAACGAAGAAGTTATGGCTAGACGAAGTTACCTGATTCGAAGGGGAAAAACTGGAAACTGCATTACAGTTTTGCAGGTGGCTACTTTGATCGAAGTTACAGTTGATTTAGGATTATTATGGTTAGTGTGAGTTATGGTTGCAAAGAGGATATTAAGGAGAAGAGAATGCAAAAGACGGCACTCAAAAATTCCAAAAGATGAGAAAGTTATGGAGGTCACAAGTTAGGGCTAAACACTGAATTCTGTTATCGAAATTCATGGGAATCCAGAATCGCTCAAGTCCTGGCGCCTGTGAGCTTGACACGTGGCATCTTTTCAAATTTTTGATTCAAAACTTCAATCTAGCATAACTTGGCTAGGATGATCCGTTTTTGACGTTCTTTTTATCGATCTTCATGTTTTCCATAACCTATTTATTGGTATAGGTTTCATGGCCTGGTTTGACCATTCTCAAAAAGTCAACTCTAGCAGGCTTAATAAGCTTTAAGGTTTCTAGAATTTTATATTGACTTTTATGTTTCAAAACAATGTTCCAACACTTCCTAAATCTTTATAATATATTTGGAGTGTTTAGAAATTTTCTCAAGATTTACGGACGATAAATCTTATTATTAAATTCATAATGCTATATAATAATATAATAATTAGGGTTAAATAGGAGAAAACCCCTAAATAAATTTCATAATTCCATATAATTTAATATTCTTAATTCCATAATAATTTAATACTTAATAGTATTATTAAAGGTTTAATAAAAGAAATCCCTAAATTAATTTAAATTAATTTAGGGGTTTTCAGTTGGTCTTTAAAGAGACGAACACCATTTTGAAGCTTGAAGCTTCCTCTTTCATCCAAGGTAAAAATATCCAAAGAAAAATACATTTTTCTTCACCTCCTTGTGTTGGCCGATTCTGGCATGTAGTAATACCTTGTTTTCACCTTGTTTTTGAGCTTCAATCCAACCCTTCAATGGTGGTGGAAATTCCCTTTTGATTCAAGGGTGAAAGCCCTTCTTAAAAGCTCCAAAAGGTAAAACCCTAACTAGTGTTTTAAGCCTCTTAATTGAATTGAGATTTCTTAAGGGTTTAGGTGATTAATTGAATGCATTTGTGTTCCTTGGATGTTGGGATGGAGTGTGGAAACTCCATTCCCACCTGACCGAAATTGGAGGAGGAGGAGCATGAGGAGAATTAAAGAGAACTTGTGAATTTAAGGTAATAAAACTACCTTAATAACTATTTTGATTGTTTAAGGATTTGGGATGGGTAAAATTGGAAAAAAAAATGAACCTAAAAATTGTGTTGAAAATGTGTTTAGTGAATGTAAGAGGAAATTTTGTGATGATGTTTAATGTTTGGTACTATGGTGAGTGGCGTTTTGGATTAAGGGCTTTGAAGCCAAGTTATGTGAGATTGTGTATTATGTGGTGATTGATGAGTTGTGAATGAGCTTGTATGCTGTTAGAACCCATTAAGGGTTTGGATTGTTGAATCGTGAACATTTTGGCTTTAGGTGATGAAGATTGTGAATTTGGGATGTGTTAGCATAGTGACAAAGTTATGGCGAATTTTTTGTAAAAACTTAAGGAATTTAGGTGACTTGGTGAGTTGTCATGACCTAGGGTTAGGGTTACTAGGTGTTGTTAGAAATTGATTTGGTTGGTAAGCCCCATTGTGGTGTTGGTTGAAGAATGGAATGGGGTTAGGCAAAAATCTGTAGCAAGGATGATATTTGAGAGTTTCGGTGTTGCTAGAAATGAACTTGAGTGTGTAGCTTGGAAACAAGAGTTGAACCTTGGTATGAGAAGTGCATTGGTCTAGGAATGATTTGGTAAGGTTGATGGAAGGTTATGAAATATCAAAAGAGGTTTTAAGTGCACTGATGTGCATAATGCAACAGAGAAAATGGAAAATTTGTGAATGTGAGCAAGAATTGAGTAGGGATTAAACCCATGTTTTGAAGAGGTTTAGAGCGTGTTTTAAGATGATTAAACATGTAGGAAACATGTGAAATGATTAGGGAATGATTAGAGGTGAATTAGGGGTTGAAAACTGATAAAAACTGTAAATTTCGACAGTTCCAAGGGTGGTCCGGGTTTGCAAATCGGTACAAACCCGGACCATAGCAAAAACAAGGCAGAAGGCCATCCCAGGGGGTGGTCCGGGTTTGTAAACCCGGACACAAACCCGGACCACACATAAAAAGGCAGAAACTCATTTTCGGGATTGGTCCGGGTTTGTAACCCCGGACACAAACCGGACCAGTTCAAAAATGCAACAGAATGTGTTTTAAGTGTTGTTATGATGGGGAAGTGAATGGTAATGGTTTTAGATGTTGATTAGGCCTTGTTTGGTGAGTTTTAAAGGCCATTGGAAGTATAAACAATGTGAGAGTGAATGTGTAAGTTGTGAACTTAAGATCACATAAATAAGTTAAGGATAACGGGACAACGTTGTTACGGGAGTAATAGAAGTTTACATACCATAAGATTTTGTTGTTAACAAAACATTTGAATAATAATACCAGTTGTTCGGAACCTACCCGGGAAGCGTGAGGTGACGCGTTGAAGTAAATCCTCGGGAACACGGTAGAGTAACCCATGGTGTAAGGTATGGTTTTCTTGCAACCTGTGTCCTACCGGGTTACACCGGCTTGTATGCCAACTTGTTTTTCTGTATGTTTGCCACCTTGCAAGATAAAGCATGAAATGAGTTTACAGTAATTCATTAATGTGGTGTAAATAATTCCGATACCGTTTAACCTTAATTATGTTTAAATCATAGCTAACCGACTCTAGGATCACATGAGAGACCGGTATTCGGATTAAACGTCCCAACCCACGGGAACGTACTAACTACGGCTATCCGTGCTTTAGTTGTATATTGTGGCTATGTGTTGTGTGTTGCCTTTGTTTAATGTTTTTTAACGAATGTTGTTGTCCATGTTTGTCGAATGGGATGTTACCTCCCTGCTGTGTGATTAACAAACTTGTAACACCAAATGGTGCATGTATGTGATAAGTTCCATAGAGGAACTTCTAACTAATATGTATATATTATGGGGGGTGAGGAATCTGGTCGTTCCGGTCGCGTGTGTTGTTTGGGAGTTGATGTATATAGTTTCTTTAACTCCCTCTCTGTTATGTTATGGTTGTTTTTCCTTCTTGGAATTCAATCTCCCATGAGCTTAACCTAGGCTCACCTACCTGACTTTTATTTGGGCTAGGGGGAATCATGTGTAAAGTTTGTTTGGGAGTTGATGCCAATATTCGCTTTGACTCCCACTCTGTTATTGATTGGTTTTCCTTCTTGGAATTCAATCACCCACAAGCCTAAGATCAATGGCTTTCCTACTCGATTGTTGTTCGGGCTAGGGGGAATACTGTTATGTTATGGTTGTTCTCTTTCTTTGGATTACAACCACCCACAAGCTTAACCAAGGCTTACCTACCTCATCACTATTGGAGCTAGGGGGAAATTGTGTATGGTGTGATCGGGCCAATATTAAGGCCGACACATCTATGTGAAGTATGTTGTTATGTTATGTACGTTGATCTCCAAAATCAACCCCGTATAAATATAAGGGGTAATTAAGTATAACCCGATTAAATGGGTATGTGTCGTCTAGCAAGGAATAGCTCCATTAGGGTAAAACCCTCAAGGGCCAAATGATGCAATAATGTGATCTAACCAATGTGATGTGTTAATTTATGTTTGTATCCTGTTCATCGGTTGTGTGATTTATAAGCATGATATATGTGTATAGTTTCATGCATGTTTTAAATATAATTGACCGCATGCTCAACGACAAATAGTTGTGCGTGGCCCGGTTGCATGCGGGCTGCAGGATTACCATACCAGCAAAGGTGCTGACCCCCTTTGGGGGCCCCCATACTTTTCAGGTACAATGGAGCTAGCAGCCGTTCGAGAGTAGGACGGGGTAACTGTTTATGTATGGGTGGTTATTTAGTTTAGCGTGATATCGATAGAGGAATGTATTAGACTCGGTACAGTTTGGTTTGTAATTGTAATTGTGTTCAGAATATAATGGAGTTGTAAAGGTAAAGTGTAATGCTCGGTAATCTTATCCATCAGACCGGTACGTTATGTATGCAGTAGCCTTGTTAGCCACGTGGGTGGCTAACGGCGTGTAACACCCATTGATTTAGTCAATGTTTATGATATAAGTTCCGCTGCGGTTAATGATTAAGTGTGGTGTTATTAGTAGGGGTGTTACAGTTTGTCAGCAGTGGTGTACTAGTCGGGCATGCGGAACACTATTAAGACTTATGTAGCAGCTTGTGATATATGCCAACAGGTGAAGTATAGCTCTCTCTCCCCTGCAGGTTTACTTCAGCCACTCCTGATTCCAGCCAAGGTATGGCAGGATGTTTCTCTTGATTTCATTAGTGGATTGCCTAAAGTTCAGGGGGTTTGTACTGCCTTAGTGGTGGTAGACAAACTATCTAAATATGCCCATTTTATCCCCATTAAGCACCTGTATATAGACAAGGAGATAGCTACCGTTTTTGTGCAAGAAGTGGTCCAGCTACATAGAATTTTGTAGTTCTTTGTCTCTGACAGAGATGTTGTCTTTGTGAGTCACTTCTAGCGAGAACTTTTTCGATTGGCTGGTACTTCATTATGTATGAGCTCCGCTTATCACCCCTAGTCGGATGGGCAAACTGAGGTGGTCAATCGATGTTTGGAGGACTACCTTCGGTCCTTTGCTTTCCTCAAACCTAAGAGTTGACTTAGGGGTCTGCCTTGGGTTAGGGTATAACACTTCCTTTCATGCTAGCACGGGCACTACGCCCTTCAGGCACTATATGGATGGGAGCCTCCAGTTTTACTGCACTACAGCCCCTTGGGTTCACTGATTCAGCAGGGGGTAATGATACACGTTTTGGGCAATATTATTCTTGATGTCGCTAGGAAGGTTCCTTTAGTTTGTTATGCTTTTTGGGTGTGTGTGTGGTTGTTACTTGTTATACTTTTTGTGTGAGTGTGAGGGTTGTCGTTTTGTGCATGAGGTTTGTTACGTTGTAGTGAGATGGTGGGTCTGGGGTCTGAGGGTACTTATAGTGGTGGAGGCAGTAGTGTAAGGAATTATCGCAGAAATAAGATATGTTGGCCTCTCTTTTGCTGAGAGTGGAGTTGGAGGATAGCCTTAGCTGGGAGATCTTATCAGTATGTGATTAAAGGGAAGTTTGACTCACGAGGGCAAGAAGAGGAATAATTCAAGGATAAAATAGCGAGTTTATGGTAACCATTTAAGTTTGATAGTTTTCTTTTACGTTTGAATAATTCCTTCTTTTTTTTGTTTGAACGATTAGGCAGTAACCTTTTTTGTTTGAATAGTTTCTTGTTATGTTTGAATAATTACCTTTTACATGGATATGGAATTACTTGTGAATGTTCTTGTGTAAGTGCTTTTGTGAGTGTTCTTGTGTAAGTATTTGAAATTGTTGGTTTGTTAACGAGATGTAGTACCTTTGTTACAATAAAATTTATCCTTCTCTAGTTTTTCTTAACAAGTTGTGCGGTGAAAGTGGAATGACGGGTACTCGCATGAAGAGTAGGGTTTATACGTTAGAGCGGCTAGTATGGGAACTCCGATTGTCACAACAATAGAACGAGATAGTGATTAGTGCGCTAAGAAGTACCATGGAGGAGCAAGGTTGAAAGATGGAAGAGCAAGGCCAAAAGATAGACACCGTGTTTGGCCGTTTTGACCGTATGCTGGCGAGTTTGGAAGTAAGACGAAGTGTGGGAAGTAGAGTGTCCATACAGTTCAGTTAATTTGGTTATAATCGAATTTTTTTTAACCATTTTTCATAACAGATTTTTAAAATTTTGGTTATTGCTTTACTGAATTGTATTTCGGTTAACCGAATCACTTAATATTTTTAAAATGAAAATCATAAATTTCTTTTATAAATTTCAGTTAACCGAGTTTATTACGTTAATTGCAACTATCACGCTAAATTTTTATGAAAATAACGCGTTTGAAAGAAAATTAGTTATGGTAGCTTTTTTTTGAAAAGAATTACGTGTAAGTGGCAAAGAAACCATTTTGGGTGAGGCTGCTTCTGAAAAAGACCAAAAACTGCCCTGCCCTGTGGAAGCTTCTATGCCAGCTTTTTTTTCTCGTTTTTGTGATGCTCTTCGAAATAGGATGATTTTCTCCAATTTCCGATCAGTTTGTGTGATGTATAAACGGTCTTCGAAATCGATAAAATTTTGTAAGATGGTATTCAAACAGTCATACTTCGTACCTATGTTATATTCCAAGCGTTTCGAGCTTATTATATGTATATATATATATATATAAAAACAAAATGGTTTTTCCAATTTTTGATAAGTTTGTGTGATGCTTAAACAGTCCGAAATCGATACTGTTTTGTAAGATGGTATTCAAACAGTTATACTTCACACCTATGCCATTGGTCAAGCGTTTTGATCTGATATGCGACCCATTTGACTTCATAAACCTGTGAAAGTTCGTAATGTAGAAAATCAGAAGCCTCGGTATGAGACTGATAGAGAAAAGAAACGAAGAAGAGATAAAAAGTGTTTAGAAGAAAAATTCCGCTATCAATCTTATTATTGATAACTTGAAAACTCCTCACCTAATATGTTCAACACTTTGAACAATCACTCTCCCATATAATTCTAAACAAAACATTGATCATTATCAACAACTCTTCTCTCTCTCTCAAAGACTATATTTTTACAGTGAAAGTCTCACCTTTTCTGATGTTTTCTCTATATGTTTATACTACTTGGAGGTAGGCAACAACCTCCTAAATATCTACAAAAAATCTTTATCTAAAACTAATATAGATTACTAATAAAAGATCCTAAAATATCTCCTAGTATAATGTTGTTGTGGGAGCTCCACTTTAATTTAATTCCTCCTAAAAATAATGCTGAGTAAATAATCTGTTGAGATCTTTTACATAAAGAATGTGTGACATCTTTTACTAAGGTTGTTGCAATGGTTGTTGAGATATTGCTGGCTAGACTCAGGCTGGCACCTTTGCCACATCAAAAACCTAATGTAAATATACATTTACAATTCCCCCCTTTTTTTATGTGAGCAAACCTCTATGGTGAGATAATGTGGCATTCCCCCTCAAGAGCTGCATTCCCCCTGAAGATGTTAAAACCTTGCAGCACTTGAATGAGATTTGGTTAAGCAAGTAACATATTCAAATTATCCACCATATTTCCCTTTTTTGCGAAATCAAAGAATGGTACTAAAAAGTTTATCTTACGAAGTGTAAAATAGCATGCAAAGCAAGGTCATTAAAGTGGCATTTTTTATAAATTCATGCGTAGGAACATATAACATAAGGATAGGCAGTCCATAGTGATAAGTGTCTAAATGAGCATGTTTTATAGGTGTATTTCATATATTATATCAGCACTTTTCTGCTCATTTCTCACTTATCTTATGGTTTTCCTCTAGTTTATGTTTTTATTGATTATCTCACAATTTATTGGTTTTAACATGAGGAACAACCAAGCTAGGAGCAAAGTACACGAAGAGACGAACGCATAGGCACAGACGACTCAGAAAACGGAGCCCAAACGAAGAATCTAGAGCCGGTAGAAGAAATAAGCTATACATGGAGATAACAGGCGGACGTCTCACAAAGGCTACCGCCCAGTATGGGGCGGACATCACACACCCAACCGCCTCTGAAATGGGCGGACATCTCTCATTCAACCGCCTCTTAAATGGGCGGTTACAGAGGCGGAACAGATAGAGGCAACCGCCTCTCAAGGAGGCGGAACAGATAGAGGCAACCGCCTCTCAAGGAGGCGGACGTGAGAGAGGCTACCGCCTCGCGGTCAATTTAGAGGCTACCGCCTCTTAACAGGCGGACACCACACAGACCCGCCTCGCGGTCAGGCTACCGCCTCGCGGTAAATATAGAGGCTACCGCCTCTTAACTCGCGGACAACACTGAGGCTACCGCCTCCTTATCAGGCGGACGAGACACAGGCTACCGCCTGGTTCACTCGCGGACAAGACAGAGAAGACCGCCACTTATCAGGCGGTCGTGTATAAAATTGCGCCCGAGCTTATCTTCTTCGCCCGTCTTCTTCTTCGTCTGCAACTTGCGCCGACTCTCCGCAACTCGTCCACTGCAACTTATCTATCTACCCCGCCGGCGCCTACCATATTTCCCTCACGCGTGAGCTCTGTCCCCTGGAGCAATCAACAGTTAATCAAAATCGTACGGAGCTTCTTCTCCTCTGCCTCTATATAAACCGACGCCCCTTCTGCAATAAAATAACTCCCTTCCTCCGTATCCAAATTGTTAGTTGTTATTTAATTGTTATTATTAGTATTAGACCACCGTTACAGACCACAACCACCACCATCGATCCACTTCATCCTCTTATCTCCCACTTCTCCGTTTAAGTTTTATTCTACATTTCACCACGAAGCAGAACGCGATAAGAAGAACAGAAGAAAAGGAGCTGGACCAGAAGCGAATCGCAGTCCAGTCTCCGCCAGCAGTCTCCAAATTAATGGCTATTTCTGTTTCCTTTTTATTATTGTTAATGTCTGAGTGATTTTATTCGTATCCTAGGATGTGGTTTGACCTAAATAATTCAGACTTATTATTAATACCAAGTTTGCTTATAAATATTTGTTTTGTCTCTCTAAATTATTAAATGCTTAACAACTGATCATTTTTTATGCATTTACGGTTTCTCTTATTTCAATGATTTTGTAAATCTGAGAATAGACCATAAAGAGAGATAAACGTTAGATTTTATACTCCTTGATTAGCAGATAAAATCCATCGCTGTTATTAAAAAGAATTCTCGCTTAAAGCTAATTAATGATTTTAGACTTTTTCTGATTGTAAAAGTCTATTGATTTAATTAAGAGTTGTCCTTATCTATGATTTAGGAAGGCCACAAGATTAATTCTTAAACAGACAAATAAGAGCAAATTAGGATTATAATTATTGTCTGTACTTAAATAAATATTTATCACCTGTTTCACTTATTAAACTTGTTTTAATTCCTTCCAGCAAATATTGTTAAATGCTTATTCTGACAAAATACTGCATTTATTTGGTAACTATCAACATATGATTTTGAGATAGTCAAAGTACCACAAAGGAATTAACCTTAGTATTTACACTCCGGATTGAGCAGGAAAATACTAAGGCTATTAATAGGAGTTCGTAACTGACAATTATTAACTCTAATAGACAATAAATAATTAAGACAGGTTTTATAAAATTGTTTAAGTAATTTAGGAAATTCCCCCGCTATCCTAGGATACCTTTTTCCATCCATTTACTTTATTTCACTGTTTTTATTATTTCTGTACTAATCCTAAAACCAAGCTTGCCTCCGGCTAAACCCCAATTTACTTTTTATGCACTTTAATTTATCTTTTTGTACATTTACTAAATTGGATAATTAATTAGACAGTTGCGAAGTCTCTGTGGATACGACCTTGTTGTACTACAAAGATTGGGTTCACTGCCCATAGTTAGCAAGATAGTATAACTACTATTTTGCCCAACAAGTTTTTGGCGCCGTTGCCGGGGACTTCGGTCCAACTATCTGATTTATTATCTGTTTAGTTTTTCTTTTATTTTCGTTATTTGCCCTTTTTGTGTATAAATTTTTGTTTTGTTTTTAAAGGTACTAATTCTGATGGATGGTCACTACGATCAAGCAGAAGATTGGTATGGTTACCCCTATAGCGCAGAGGACTACAGTCAATGGAGTGTCTGCCAAGAGTGTGGAGGAGACCATGAAAGTTCCTATTGTCCTATGGTTGCAATAGAAAGACAACGCCATTTTACGGGAAATGATGGCAAATTTTACCTCAACCATTGAAATGATCCGGCAAAGAACGCTAGATCAGGTAGACCACATGGAACAACCCGTTCCACAACTGAATACAGTGGTTCACGAGGAAGAACAACCTGTTGAGGACATAAGCTACTCTCCACCTCCTCCCCTATTGAATTAGAGTCCATCACCAACCCACTATCAGCTTGATTAGGGAGACAGCCCCTCAGA
Source organism: Limonium bicolor (assembly GCA_023374045.1). NCBI lineage: Eukaryota > Viridiplantae > Streptophyta > Magnoliopsida > Caryophyllales > Plumbaginaceae > Limonium > Limonium bicolor. The sequence goes on from CM041782.1 coordinate 224,681,647, forward strand.
GAGAGTTTCTCCTGGATTCATGGAGTTCCCTCCCTCTGAAATCAACTACTATTTCCCCTCCTTCACCGTGCTCTACCCAAAGATTAGGGTGGAAATCCTCAACCTTGAGAAGGAGGAGATGCCGCCTCCCTCCGAGTCATCAGAAGAGAGTGCTATAGTAAATTTCAAGGAGGCCACCTCCCCCTGAAGATTTCCATCTAAGTTTTTACCATAAGCCTCAACAACAAGAGGAGGTTTTTACATCCTCCAATTTGAGGAAGAAAAGTCATTTCCACCGGGTCTTCTGTTAGAACTACGTTCCGGCTTCCCAGTACCACCTCCTCAACACCAGATTTTGAGGAGTATTAATTTTATTATCTTATATGCCGAGGTAACGTTTTGTTTTTGATCCAGGATAACGACAAAGCGTCTAGCCAAAGACGTTAAAGAAGGGCAGCTTCCTGGGAGGCAACCCGGTGTACTTTTATTTATTTTGCTTTTATGTTGTTTTAATTTCAGGTTCTCTTTTAATTTTATTTTGCTAACTTTTAACCCCGTTTTTAGTGTGGTTGCTTCTAGTGTCTTATGCAGGTGTAACCCATGTGGACACCGCAACCAAGCTACGCTACTTGAGGCTGAAGCTCAAGTGTGGGGGAACGCAGATTAACGCTAGCAAAAATAATATCAGGGGAGTACCAGTTTCTTTAATTTTGCTTTTATTTAAATAAAAATTGCAGAGGAACGTTTATTTGCTTAAACTGTTTATTTGTGCTCTTTGTGTTATCTCTGTTTCGTCTACTTAACCGAAAAGGTCTTCTGAACCTTCCCTTGTTTTTCTGGTGAACAATGAGGACATTGTTCAATTTAAGTGTGGGGGAGTGTGCCCTTTTCGGTGACATTTTGTGCTTAATGTTTAATCTCTCTCCTTATTTTTCGTTTGTCCAAATTCAAAATTTATGGACCCTTTATAGTGGGTTGTTCTCTTTAAAAATAAATACTGTTATGAATTGTAGGATAAATGGTACAAATTTTAAAATTTTGATTACTTTTGAGGAGCTTTTATATGCGGTGTGACCAATAATCTGCAAATGGCTGGATTATTGCTCAGGGTTTCTTTCTGTCTTCTTCTTAGGATTGCTAAGGGGTGCTTCTCTGTCAAAAGGAAAAAATAAAATAAGGGACTTTCGAGACACCATTGGTAACCAACAAAGAGAGTTGAGTGTTCTTAAATACAAAGGCTTGATGCCTACATATTATCTTCTCATCTCTTATGCAAAAGTGAAACAAATGCATAAATCTATTTTTCCTTTTGTTTTCGCCTCAATGACCATTCTTGAGAGAAGTTGGCCATGGTAAAATTCTCAAAGTCACCTTAAACCAAGTAACATTGAAGTACTCCGGATCATACCCCGAAACTCTAATTTTTATTTTGCCCTGAGTACACCTATTCCACCAGTAGGTGATGGATCACACTCCTCTAAAAAGTTTAAAGATCATGTACTATTGACTTCTTTATCCTGCCCTTCATAATAGTATTTGTTAATATTGAGCATTCCCTACTTATTGGGTACATGGTTTTGCTTGAGGACAAGCAAAAGGTAGTGTGGGGGTGTGATAATGTCTAAATGAGCATGTTTTATAGGTGTATTTCATATATTATATCAGCACTTTTCTGCTCATTTCTCACTTATCTTATGGTTTTCCTCTAGTTTATGTTTTATTGATATCTCACAATTTATTGGTTTTAACATGAGGAACAACCAAGCTAGGAGCAAAGTACAAACGAGACGAACGCATAGGCACAGACGACTCAGAAAACGGAGCCCAACGAAGAATCTAGAGCCGGTAGAAGAAATAAGCTATACATGGATAACAGGCGGACGTCTCACAAAGGCTACCGCCCAGTATGGGGCGGACATCACACACCCAACCGCCTCTGAAATGGGCGGACATCTCTCATTCAACCGCCTCTTAAATGGGCGGTTACAGAGGCGGAACAGATAGAGGCAACCGCCTCTCAAGGAGGCGGAACAGATAGAGGCAACCGCCTCTCAAGGAGGCGGACGTGAGAGAGGCTACCGCCTCGCGGTCAATTTAGAGGCTACCGCCTCTTAACAGGCGGACACCACACAGACTACCTACGCCTCGCGGTCAGGCTACCGCCTCGCGTAAATATAGAGGCTACCGCCTCTTAACTCGCGGACAACACTGAGGCTACCGCCTCCTTATCAGGCGGACGAGACACAGGCTACCGCCTGGTTCACTCGCGGACAAGACAGAGAAGACCGCCACTTATCAGGCGGTCGTGTATAAAATTGCGCCCGAGCTTATCTTCTTCGCCCGTCTTCTTCTTCGTCTGCAACTTGCGCGACTCTCCGCAACTCGTCCCTGCAACTTATCTATCTACCCCGCCGGCGCCTACCATATTTCCCTCACGCGTGAGCTCTGTCCCCTGGAGCAATCAACAGTTAATCAAAATCGTACGGAGCTTCTTCTCCTCTGCCTCTATATAAACCGACGCCCCTTCTGCAAATAAATAACTCCCTTCCTCCGTATCCAAATTGTTAGTTGTTATTTAATTGTTATTATTAGTATTAGACCACCGTTACAGACCACAACCACCACCATCGATCCACTTCATCCTCTTATCTCCCACTTCTCCGTTTAAGTTTTATTCTACATTTCACCACGAAGCAGGAACGCGATAAGAAGAACAGAAGAAAAGGGAGCTGGACCAGAAGCGAATCGCAGTCCAGTCTCCGCCAGCAGTCTCCAAATTAATGGCTATTTCTGTTTCATTTTTATTATTGTTAATGTCTGAGTGATTTTATTCGTATCCTAGGATGTGGTTTGACCCTAAATAATTCAGATTATTTATTATACCAAGTTTGCTTATAAATATTTGTTTTGTCTCTCTAAATTATTAAATGCTTAACAACTGATCATTTTTTGCATTTACGGTTTCTCTTATTTCAATGATTTTGTAAATCTGAGAATAGACCATAAAGAGAGATAAACGTTAGATTTTATACTCCTTGATTAGCAGATAAAATCCATCGCTGTTATTAAAAAGAATTCTCGCTTAAAGCTAATTAATGATTTTAGACTTTTTCTGATTGTAAAAAGTCTATTGATTTAATTAAGAGTTGTCCTTATCTATTTAGGAAGGCCACAAGATTAATTCTTAAACAGACAAATAAGAGCAAATTAGGATTATAATTATTGTCTGTACTTAAATAAATATTTATCACCTGTTTCACTTATTAAACTTGTCTTAATTCCTTCCAGCAAATATTGTTAAATGCTTATTCTGACAAAATACTGCATTTATTTGGTACTATCAACATATGATTTTGAGATAGTCAAAGTACCACAAAGGAATTAACCTTAGTATTTACACTCCGGATTGAGCAGGAAAACTAAGGCTATTAATAGGAGTTCGTAACTGACAATTATTAACTCTAATAGACAATAAATAATTAAGACAGGTTTTATAAAATTGTTTAAGTAATTTAGGAAATTCCCCCCTTATCCTAGGATACCTTTTTCCATCCATTTACTTTATTTCACTGTTTTTATTATTTCTGTACTAATCCTAAACCAAGCTTGCCTCCGGCTAAACCCCAATTTACTTTTTATGCACTTTAATTTATCTTTTTGTACATTTACTAAATTGGATAATTAATTAGACAGTTGCGAAGTCTCTGTGGATACGACCTTGTTGTACTACAAAGATTGGGTTCACTGCCCATAGTTAGCAAGATAGTATAACTACTATTTTGCCCAACACATAGAAAAGGTAATGAATAGGCATGAAAGAGTGGTAAGATCAGGCTAAGGCTGACTATGAAGCTGTCAAAATTAAAGGTAACAAGGCAAAAGGGCAAATGATCAACACATACTTCAAGAATATCATATGGCCAAGCATGTGATAATATAGGTTAGGCCTTCAAGAACAGCTTCTCCGAATTACTTCATATTGTAACAGCCCAGTATCTCACTGTTGTGATATTGTCCGCTTTGGCACACAGGCCGCACAGTTTTGTTCATGGGGTTTCCTAGCCCCAAAAGGCCTCACAACAAGGAGAGGTATCCCCACCCATATAAGGAGTGGTTCGTTCTCCCCTCCAATCGATGTGGGAGGTAAACCTCAAGGGTAATACACTCCACCCCCCTTGGGAGCAGCGCCCTCGCGGGCCACACCGGCACACCGACCTGGGTCTAGCTCTGATACCAACTGTAACAACCCAGTATCCCACTATTATGATATTGTCCGCTTTGGCATGCAGGCCGCACGGTTTTGTTCTTGGGGTTTCCTAGCCCCAAAAGGCCTCACAACAAGGAGAGGTATCCCCACCCATATAAGGAGTGGTTCGTTCTCCCCTCCAATCGATATGGGAGTTAAACCTCAAGGGTATTACACATATGTTTAGGTAGACAGGCCAGAAGCTCTAAGGGTTGTGAAGATACACCTGAAGCCTTTAGTGGTTGTTTAACAATACACTGATCATCGTTCAGTCCAAGACCCATCTTGGAGAGAGTTATGGATCCAATCATGATTATGATCTAGAGGCGTAGACGTGACATTATCCAGAGGTATACAACATGAAGAATGATTTGTGTAATCTCGTGCAACATATGGTACATCATCAGTGAGTAAGACTGAAACGAATCTCCTTTTGTAGAGTGTTGCATATTTCATTTATTTCTTCCCAAGAAATCTTAGTTCTAGTCTTGGACAGGATTGTTCAGCATTGTGCTGAGGAAAAGCTAGCATCTGAAGATGAACAATGCTTGTGCAACTAAAAGAGAATCACCCCTTTTCATGTTACTATTTGAGAATCCTTTATGGGGTAGGAAGAAGAGACTAGCAAAAAGACTAGTATGAAAGCCATTGGTGAGGTAAAAATGTGTGTAGCAATGAAGCTGGCAAAATTGTACCGAAAACTTGCAAAGAAAATGGTGAGTGTAAAATGACCAACGAAAGTGGGTTCTATGCTGAGGGGACAGGGTGGTAATAAATGGATAGTGCCACCATATGTTAAATGTTACAACTTAGAATTTGATCCAGATCAGCCAAATTAATAATCAAGAAATGCCACGGGAAGAAAAGTAATCCTCACTTTATTATGGAGTTAAATAAAATATACGTCACGCTCCAGTCACTCTAAAGTACCAAGTTTGATGCACATAATAGAAGTCAATATGATAAATAAAAAGAATACACCTTTGACAACAATGAACATCTATAGTGCAAGACTGAAGAAAGATAATGTTCGCATGGAAAAGCTTTGGTGAAAGTGTTTGCCAATTGTTGATCAATGGCACAATGAGGGAGATCCGCAATATTCATCCCAACTTGATTTTGGGAAAAGTAATGACGAATCTCGATATGTGTAATCATGGAATTTTGAAATGAATCTTTCGTCAGTGCATGCTGAAGAGAATGTCATAGAAGATTGACATAAGAGACTAAGGAACACCATAGTCCGCCTATGGATATTGAAGGGAATGGATGTGGGCGCAGCAACCAGTAGCATCGATATATACAGTTCCAATGATGGAGAGTGCAATATATGATTGCCTCTTAGAAAAACCAAGACATCAGGCTTGAGCCGACCAATTTCGGCAAAACCAGAAGTAATTTGTTTTTATCAGTCTCGATCTGTGAAAGTGAAACCAGCAAGCGCTCCTGATGCGTCCCCGACGTGTCGTGGACATATCGTGGACTCTAATAAAACTTGATAGTTTAGGTAGAGACGAGAGATAAACTTAAACTGGAAAACACATTTCGATTGAGAATTTACACACACGAAATTCACTCAACCTCCCTTGCCCCACACACGGACTCCCGGGACAGTTTCGACTTTACCTCTAAAGTCGTCAACCCTCTCCTGACTATCGGCCTACGGTTCTCCGACCGTTCCCCGACCTGTTGTTCTATCATATACCCAATGTATTGATAATCTAACCCAGTCCTATCTAGCTCACCAACTCTCTAGCACTTACACACACTCCTAAGTCTGATCCACACTTGCCCAGATTATCTCTATCTTTTTCTCTCGTACAGGATTACTTACATATGGAATAAATGCAAGTATATATACACGGTTGTTAGGATGTAACTACCGTCCTATTAATCCTTAGACTTCTAAGGGTCGACTACAACTTCGATTATTCACATATCAGCCACACTAGACTTGCAGAGATTCTTCAACTTGATCTGGAGGCTTGAACCACGTGTCGTCTTATGGTTGGTCAAGTTGGCGGCAACCCTCTTGATAGGTCGATCACCACTTGTGTGCCCCATTTGCCTGATTCTGTCTGGTTCATTAAATGCTCATAAATACCCTCTTCTGAATTCATTACGGCTATGTAATGATTTTCATTATAGCTTTGTTATCTTGTGCATTAACGAACTTCTCCTTTTGTCGTGAACAAGTTGCCTAAGTGGATGTATGTGTTTTATCTGAATGTGTCTATCCCTTGCAGTCTTCTGTCTTTGATTTTCATCTTTAAGCATGAGAGATATCTACGTGCGATGTCTGACTGGTTGTCTGTGCTAGAAGTTCTACAGAGCTCTCGCAGATAGGTGCCCGACTGGTTGGACACATGTCGTGGATTGAGCGCGCTTGCAACCTTACGTGCTAAGCCACTCATGACCTAAGTGCGCTTGCAACCTTACGTCTTAAGCCACTTATTCACCTGTCTATCTAAATCATGAATCTTGACAAACGCATTAGATAGACAATACAAGGTTTGCCATCATCAAAACTAAAGGATCTTGTCTTAACAGAAAGCCCTTAGGAAGAAGGCAGATCCTACATGAAAAATTAAACAAAAGTTAGTAGAGTATGATTTCCTTTCATATGATGAGAGCATCCAAAAGTCCATCAGCCACCAATTTCGATAGTCTTTATTATCCTGAGAAGAGAAAACAGTTAGTGCCGTTTAGGGACCCATTGTTGTCTGGGTCGTCTACGATTGATATAAAACTAAGCATATTTAACAGTATCAGAATGACCAAGTCGAGCATTCTTGCGTTGAAGCTTATGACATGAATGACTATGGTGACCATGTATATGACAGTAACTACACTCTATCTTTACATGTGAAGCAACATTCACAGCAGAAGTATATGAAGTTTGTGGATTAACAACACTAAGCTATCTTGTAGGATCAGTCCTAGTCTGTGAATTTTGTTTCTGAGGTAAAACATTAGACGTTGATGAAGTAGTGCCATAAAACCTTAGACTAGCACGTCCTTGATTAGGTCGACCTACCATTTCATTAAGTTTAGCTTTTCCTTTATACCAAGAGGGATTTTCCAAAGTCATAATGTCTAATTTTCTACTAAGTGCATCACATTGCCTTTGTATATCAGCATTATCCTGATGTATCCATTTCAGCTTTGAGATAATGAATTTCTTTTTCTGCCCACTTTGGAATAGAGCTCATTTTAGTACTGACGGGTGCAATAAACGTGGATTGAACAACCTTAGCAGAGTTTAAAACTAACTGAGATGTTAACTCCTTATTTTTTTTCTTTCAAAACAACCATCTCTTCTTGTAGTTTACTAATCATCGTATGAGACTTGGTGTTATGTTCCTATTTTGCTTCCAAATCCCTAATTTTTGAAAGAGCATCTTTCAACAAATCAAACACTTGTGACTTAGTAGAACTATCATAAAAATCATTCAAGCTTCAAGAACTTACCTGATCCCTTATAAGATATTGAAGTACCTTATCTCCAGCCATCAAACACATAGTTTCATCATATTTGGTAGTGTCAGTATGAGACCGATGGATTGCAGTCATGCAATAATGTGCTGCATTGCTTTCTATGCCATCTGATTCAGCATCATCCTCATCCCACACGGAGCTTCCATGCGTGACCCTCATCCTCGATGTTGTGGAGATTTTGATGGTAAAGGACAATCCTTTATCAAATGTCCTGTTTTGTGACATTGAAAACATTCATGCTTGCTGGTATTATACTCACGTTTAGAATTTCCACCATGGTAACCTCCATGTTTTCGACTAAGAATACGCTTCAATCCTTGTGCTAGCATAGTAATCTCATTCTCCATGTCATCATTATAGTCCCAGTATGGTGTCTCGACATGAATCTTTGCCTTTAGTGCAAGATCCTTGTGCACCACTAGATTTTGTTCCTTCATCTTGCTTTGATGAACCATCAAATCTGAACACAATTCTTCAAATGACACAGATGATAGTTCTTTCTTCATTTTCTCAAGAAGTGATGTATAGTTAAGACAATCCTTGGTTAGTGAATCAAGAAATATTTCATTAAGAGTCTCATTAGAAAGAGTTACCCCAACCTTTTTGAGTTCCAAAAGCACTTGATTGAACCTTTCACCATCAGTGCTAGACTCGCACCCTCTGACACTTTAAAGTTATTAAAATCTCGTTGAAACTGTTTCTCCTTGGCTTTGCGGATTGATTATGTTCCTTGATAAGCAATCTTCAGGAAGTCCCTACTTCTTTTGCCGTTCTTAAGCCCAAGACCCTTTCTTGATCCTCATCGAACAAGGAGGAAACAAGAATACGAAGAGCTTGTTTATTTTTGCTTAAAAGCTTTTCATCGGATTTTGTCCATTGATCCTGAGGTATATTCTGTCTCACGCCTTCAACAACGACTGTAGGTTTGTAATCACCATGCACCACCACCTTCCAAACCTTGTAATCCACGGACATCAACTGAGCTTCCATCTATTCACACCACTTGGAATAATTAAATTTCGTCAACCTTGGAGCTTTGACATAATATGAACTCATCTTTCACGATCTACCCAGAAGTGTTAACCTTTATATTGGGTAAGCCCGCTCTGATACCACTTGAAAGTTTGTAATGTAGAAAATCAGAAGCCTCAGTAAGAGACTGAAAGAGAACAGAAACGAAGAACGAGATAAAAAGTGTTTAGAAGAAAAACTCCGCTATCAATCTTATTATTGATAACTTGAAAACTCCTCACCTGATTTATTCAACATTTGAACAATCACTCTCACGTCTAATTCTAGACAAAACATTGATCACTATCAACAACTCTTTTCTCTCTCAAAGACTATATTTTTACGGTGAAAGTCTCACATTTTCTGATGTTTTCTCTATACATTTATACTACTTGGAGGCAGCCAACAACCTCCTAATATCACCAAAAAGTCTTCATCTAAAACTAATATAGATTACAAATAAAAGATCCTAAAATATCTACTAGTATAATGTTATTTTGGGAGCTCCACTTTAATTTAATTCCTCCCGAAAATAATGCTAAGTAAATAATCTGTTGAGATCTTTTACATAAATAATCTGTTGACATCATTTATTAAGGTTGCTGAGATATTGCTGGCTAGACTTAGGTTGGCACCTTTGCCACATCAAAAACCTATTGTAAATATACATTTACAAACTGGCACTAGAGTTGGCTGTATATATATATATATGATGGTTTTTTCCAATTTTTGATCAGTTTGTACGGTGCATAAACAACTTCGAAATCAATGAAATTTTATAAGATGGTAGTCAAACAATTACACTTCGGACCTATACCATTGGACTAGCGTTTCAATCTCATATGGGACCCACACGACTTCATGAAAAGGGCACCAGAGTTAGTTATTTTTGTATAAACATGAAGGTGTTTTCCAAATTACATGTAGTTTGTGCGATGCTTCAACGGCCTCCGAAATCAATACAATTTTATAAGATGATATTCAAACAGTTATACTTCAGACCTATGTCATTGACCAAGGGTTTTAATCTCAAATAGAATCCACGAAATTTCATGAAAATGGCACCAGCATTTAGCCGGCCGAAAGATAAAAATAAGATTACAAAGAGGAATTTTGGAAGATAAGTAGGGATATAAGATGTATGAATACATAAGCTAGGTGCTGCTTCTAGTCAACTTAACCGGAATGCCTTGCCCTTAGGCGACATCTGATTAAAATGTTCAGAAGTAGCCTCAAATCAAAGTGCCCAGAAGCAGCCACAAGTCATAGCAGTTACCTTCTGGTTTTTTAGAAACAGTCTTACCTCGAGGAAGCTTCTTTGCCGCATTTTGACACCTCCGAAAAAAATTTTCAAAAAAAATACCATCGTAAATAATTTTTTTCCCAAAACAGTATGTTTGAGAACATTCATCATTTGTCGTGATATTAGGCTGTTGGTTGCTGCCCAAGCCTAATTAATCATCATTTCAGCCGTAAAAACCCAGTTTAATGAAAATGTTGGCTCTATTGACATTTCTAATTACAGATGCTGAGCAGTTTCAACTTAAGAAACAGAGAATTATCATCATTCATAGACAAAAGTTTCTACTTGCCGAAATTCACTTGTGACATACTTTGAAAACAATTTATGTGCATACTTCACAAATTCAAGGTAACAGAAATCTATAGTAATCTATTTGAAGAGCTATCTCATCATTGAACAAGTTCTTCAATGGGGTGCACCATAAGAGATCCACTGGGTGTTGCAGGTATCAGGTGCTGGCTCAGCTATATATATATTGTTGCATATGATTAGCACAAAAGACTTCACTACATTTTTTACCAAATGCGTATTTGAAGCTTTAGTGTCATGACGAGGTGGAAGAATGATGCTTTGATGTCTTCTTATGATGGGAAGTTTTCCGTGATGACTTCTGAAAATGTAATGAAGACTCAGCAGTACCATTCTGCAATGTTTCTTCCTGTAAAAAGAAGAGAGCGTCGGAGTTGGATTAAAATATGCCAACATGGATTAGTAGCAAAGTAATGTTACATAAAAGGTGGGAAATTGCTCATAGACCCGACCGACCGACCTACCTCATGAGTAGAATTATCAATTGCACTTGTTCTCAGCGACCTGTCTCTGTCTCTCTCCCTGAAAGATTCAGACGATAGCCTTGCTCCAAAGCAAAAGCTGTGCCTGAGTTTGTTGATTTCTTTTGCTTTTTTCCCCTGCGAGTAGAAGCAACAAATGGCATACAGTTGGTGAATTGTTCATCTTACATTGAAAATATTGCAATTCACTTCTAATGGATCGATACAATGTCATGAATCGCCAACACCTACCTTTGATTTGGATGGCTGTTGACGTTCATTCTCATCTAAATTCTCCATTCTTTTCTGGGCGGATTTATCTCTGCGCCTTAAACAGAATGAAGACATAACAGGAGCTCCAGTCTTGTTTCTGCAAGTAGTCGGGGATTTAGCACCACTGTCCAAAAGTAAGAATAATTAACAAATATGACACGTTTAGGTTATTTGTTCTAGGAACATGAATGCATATCAAATGGGTTATAGACAAGTAAATCATAACTGGGTAAACTACAAAGGTTCCAAATTCAAAATTATTTCGATTCTCATAGACAACTGACTTATTACTCCAAGAATTTGTGATTCTTTTGAAGCGGCAAGCATACCATCAAAAGCAACAAAAAGTGACACATCTGAATAGTTTATTCAAACACACACAAAAACTCCTTGGTCCTTACACTATGAAGAGATAAACATAATAACACTACATGTGATATTACTTACTCCACCACCTTACTTTATCAAAAGCTGAATGTCTATTATGGGCATCAGTGCATTCGGGTTTACCTTTTATCATTAGATTGTTCCTTTTCTACTTCAACTATTATTATGCTACTTATTTGCCTTTTGCAAAAAAAAGCAAATAATACCGAGACAGAGATCACAACACAACACAATACATGTTATTTTTCTTACTCTGCAGATGGGATGGTGGTCTGCCCCATCGGTCCTACCGCTTGTGCATTGCTTCCATTAGCGGGTGATGAATCAAACAGTGCTCTCGCCCTGTAATGATTTATAATCACGTGAGAACTGAGGAAGTCTCTACATTCATTCTTCATAGTATGACATCATACCAATTAGTATCAAATTTTCATGCGCGCTTTGACAGAAAAGGTTTAGTGAGAAATCAAACAGTACCTCCTTCTTCCAGATTGGGGAATTTCAGAGGGATAATCTACCGCTCCATCAACAGAAGACTGAATTTTTCAAAAAAAAAGACCCCCAATATTAGTTCTACCCACATTAATTTACGTATACGAACATCGACTAAAACCCAGTAATGGCTGATTCTAAAACTTCACAATTAAAGATGTCAGAAATTTTCATCTGTTACAAATAATATAACTAGAACAAGTACCTTAGGTTTTGATGAGCTCCCAATCTTCTTGATGACAGGGGATATAAACCTGTTGAACTCCCGATTAATGGTCATTCGTAGAGGAGTCCTCTTCTTACCGTCTGTTGTTTCATGGTGGAGCCACGACGATGACTTCTTCCCACTAATTGGAGTAGCGAGATTTTCTTTCCCAGGGTGAGTTACTTGTTGTCTAACTGATCTTGCTGGAGAGGCTGAAGGTGAAGCGTAAGATCCAATCTCAACAGCTGGTATGAAGGATGATAATGGCGGATTCTTCTTCGATTTGGTTACTGTTGGGGTTGTTTCCGGTACTTTTTCTTCCTGGTTTGAAGAACTGGGTTTCTGCTGCTTTGAATGGAAAACAGAGAATTAAAATTAAGAAAACAGAGGATTAAAGTTGTGAGAGTTAGGGAGCAAAACAAATTAATATTCACCTGCATCAGAATATTGTCTGTTTAGCAATTCCCCAATCCAAGTCTGTTCCAGAATTACGTTTCTTGGAATCCAATACATTAACTTCACTTATTCTTTCAAATTTAACTGAGTAAAGATCCTTTTCTTCTTCTTCATCAATTATCACGGTTGAAAGATTCTCTCCAGCATCATCGTTTGAACTAGGTTTATCATGATCATGATTAACCGGTAGACCCAAGTTTCCACTTTCAAACTCATTAACCTTCTCCAGACCATCAGGTTCAGGTTTAGAGCTCAAACACGAGTCATGCGCAATATCAACTCCCATCTCCACCAGGTCATTATTACTACCTTCAGCTTCTACACTCAAACTTGATTTCTGGGTTAGAACCTCAGTCGCATCATGATAAACATCATCACTACATGAGTTACTATAAACTTCAACTTGGGCATCAGCAGTAGCAGTTGCAGTTGGCACCACCACTTCATTCCCAGATCCTTGTTGGGTTGAAACAACATCAGTACTACCGTTCTTCAACTGCTTCTCAAGCAAAGCAGCGGCAGCTTGAATCCCACCACCAGATGATCCTTGTTGTTGGATTGAAACGTTGGTGTAATTGTTAACATCAGTATTAGTATTATTCTTCATCTGTTCCTCAAGTAAAGCAGCTGCTTTAAGAGCAGCCATTCTCTTGAAATGAGCTTCAAAGTAAGCTTTCTTCTGGGCAACGGATCCAGGTTTGGAGTAGCTTTTGGCTTCATCCACGTATCTGTTCCGTGAGAAAGTCGACCATTTCTCCCATGCTAAAGGTTCCTCCATGAACCGACCGAAAGAAACGGAATCGGCTCCGTACCCGTACATCGGGCTCCCCTGCAGAATTAAACAAACAAAGAAACGGGGTTATGGGGTTTGATTATATCGTCGTCTCTCTTCTCTGTGGATAAATATCAGATGATGATGTGATATATTATGTCTATGAATTGATGGGAAGTGGGAATCAGAAATTGGGGTTTTTTTTATAAAACCATTATCAATCAAACAAAAACCCAGCTTAGTGAAAAATATTTTTTTTTAAAAAAAAACAAAAGTTGAGTTTACAGGAAATTGAAGCGAGCATGTCAGATTTATTAGCAATTCAAAACCCAAAATGAAGGATATGTAGAACAAGAAAGAAGGGTCAGGTCGGTCAGCAGCAGCATGACGAGAGACGATAGAAAAATGGGATGTAAGACGAATTATTACCTCTTGGGTATCGTTGGAAATCCCAGAAGTGAAAGAAAAGGAATGCATGAGACATGTTGACTCTCCCATGGTAGTTTGTTCACAGGAAGAAATGATGAAAGGAAAAGGAAAAGGAAAAAGTGATTCTCTCTCGACCAGAGGCAGAGCAACTACACAAGAACAACCTGCAAGCAACGTTGGTGCTAATTCATCTCTCTCTCTCTCTCTCTCTCTATCACACACAACAGACACTACTCTTTCTCGGGTCTATTCTTTTTGAGCTTGTTCTTCGCCTGCAGGCAGGCAGACAAGCAGGCTGCGGCAGCTGACGGCCTCAATTTAAATTTTGAAATTTCAAATAAAAAAGAAAGAGAGCCGGCCGTAGGGACCACTCTGACAGTGGAATTAGAAATAGAACCGGAAACGTTCAGCGAAGTGGCGAGAGAGGGGGAAACAACGAGAAGATGAGAGAGAGGAGCACGTTTTTCAACTTTTGTGTAAAAAAAAAGGCTTCCGTTTCCCTAGCTATTCTGCCTGCCTGCTCGTTGGTGGTGGTGGGGTCAATTTAATGAAAATAGATATCTAGTTTAGTTTAACGGTCAGAAAATTACACGTAAAATAGGATGGATAATTAGTTAATTACGCCTGGTCAGCATAACATTTTGAAAAGGTGACAAAAAAAGGCTGTTGTTTTGTTACTAGTGGTGGTTTAAACATGAGACCGTTGGTATGGTAGAAGTAGTGGAGGTGGATGAATTAACGACACATCATCATCATCATGCCAAGCCGTAGACGAGAGGTTTACGTGTGTCAACGAGAAGGAGAAGATTTTTGTCGTTGATTCAAGCAAAAGGGAATGTGACGGATTATTACAACTAGTCAAATTTAAATGACCTTTTAACAGCTTTTTGTTAATTTTTTTTTGACTGAACACATGCTCCTTTTATTCCTCCTCCACAGGGTGAATATCAAAGTTACAAGCCATAGAAATCTTTAGTGGGATATTCTCTCCCACCACAGTTTGAAAAAACCAGTACTATTAAACATAAGAGAGATTAATAAGATTGGAAAGTTGTCTTCAATCCTAACATAATGGAAACTACTAATATTACACATGTTAACTAAACAGCTTTTTGTTAATTGATTTAACAATTCGTCGTTCCTACATACATGTGGTTGCGCTGTCTTCTAAATGGTAATTGGTTGCTCTTCTTTTTATAACTTAGGTTGGTTTGTGTAATCGTATAACATAAGTATCATGCTGATTGGTGGGTGTATAATAAATGTTCTGTGCCAAATTCCGTTTTATGGATTTTTTTTTCTTTTTTACGTATGGAATGGAACACTCGATTGTCAATTAGGATTATCCGTTTAGGTCAATCATTTAAAAAAAGAAAGGATTAGCCGATTATGACAAGAGTGTGTCATCATATGATATCAAATTTGTAAGGGGTATCCTCCGTTTTCATTCATTTGTTTTCTCTACAAGACACAATTAACAACAAATGAAAGGTTAGACAACTATGCTTTTGTGGGGTTTGGTAGTGTAAATCATCTAATAGGAAAATGATATGTGTCCTTCTAACAATATCAAAAGATTTGCGATGAATATACGACCCCTAATAAGAATCTTCAAGAAGATGGTCATAATTCAAAGTATCATCAATTATGCACAGTAACTCAGTATAATCGTCACAGAGAATTAGAAGAATGTATGGGTACTTGACTAAATGTTTATTATATTCTTTTTTTTTTTAAACCACTTCAATTGATTAAGTATTACATAAACTTACAAGACTTTGAGGGATTTAATCATACTAAAAATAATCAGCCATCCCCCCACCCCTAGCTAGATTAGCAAGTATATGTGCACTAGTGTTATCTACCCTAGGCACATACCTCCACCAAACTACATCAAAACGGGAATGGGCATAACAAACTAGCTCATCCATTAACAAACTACACTCATAACTTAGCTTACTAGACCCTTCTACAAAGTCTATAATGGACTTACAATCTGTCATGATACAAATCTTCTTACATAAAGCTTTAGGGTGTGTTCGTTCACCCGATTAATGTCCCTGTAATTCAAAAGCTACAAAATGAAGCTTTATCTTAAAGCTTCTCTGTGAGAGAGTTAATGGGTCCCACTGAAAAAAAGAGCCAACAGCCATGTAACATCTGTATGCTTGTCTCTTGGATGCCGAGTCCACTTTTAATTCGCGGGCAATGAACGCTCCCTTAGCAGCACACTCCAAAACAAGCTTAACCACATAAACCTCTACTAATTGCGGTTGTATAATACCATGGCCACTACGCAAAGCCACCGCCACCAACCTATTATCCTTCCTACCCCCCACTACACCCACACCATATCCAGCATTATCATCACCAACTCCCATCTACATAAAACTGAAGCATATCACAAGGCATCTCTTCAGGAGCAGCACTAGACAGAACATCATCTTGACGTGGACGCCACGCAACAACAAGAAAGGCATCAGCTTGTTTCCAGCCCCAGAGAAGACTCCGAACAGCTTCATGCTTAACCTGGCACCTTGAGAACCATATTTTCCAGAGAAAAACAATAAAACGTGAGACATAACTCAAATGGGAAGACAAAACAACATGCATGATCCAGTCACGAATAGCATGGTCCGAAACAACAGCCTGTGGCCAAATGAAACCTTCTTGATCCCACAACTCCCATGCATTCAAACAAGAGAAGAAAACGTGCTTGAGAGATTCATCTTCACCACAACAACAACGAGCTACACAAGGATTCTTCCACCGAGAAGAAAAAACCAAGCCTATGGGAACAAATCCATTCAATAACTTCCAGCCAAAGAGCCTTACTCGATTCGGAATATCAGCTTTCCATATTCTCATAGCAGCTCGACCTAAAGGACCCTCACCCGACGAAGTACCATCCTTATTAGTATAAGTATTAAGGTCAAGATAATATGCAGAGCGTACAATGAACAACCCATCATTAGAACCACCCCAACACCACTAGTCATTAGAGGCATGTGACAAAAGAGGAGTAGATAAAATATGTCTCACATCCTCTTTTAAAAACCAAGATCTAACCAGCAATTCATGCCAAGAACGAGACACCGGGTCAATCAACATGCAACACAC
>CM041782.1:224699087-224731083 GCA_023374045.1 Limonium bicolor
AGAAGAAAAACGGATGTGAGTCTTGGGTTTTCAACATTATGTTAAGGTCTGCTTGGGCCCTTTGTTTGATATGCAGCAGGTTAGGCCATTTGTTTAGTTAAGATTATGTGATATTATTAAAGGTGGAATAGTCCAACTACACTTGGGCTTAAGGCTAAGGTATAGCTTGATCTGAAAATAATATATATAATTGTGAATTAATATTTTTATTTTTCATTATTAATAAATATATTTTCGGGTTTCGGGTTGGGTCATGGGTTTATATCTCTACCCTAACCCAACCCATAAAATTAGCTTATTACCCTAACCCAACCCAAAAAATAGATGGGTCAATAATCAAGACCCTAACCCGCAAAAATATGGGTTGGGTTCGGGTTGGGTTTTGGGTTGGGTCAAAATTGCCAGGTCTAGGTAGAAACATAAATAGACCAACTTATGTGTCCACTTTTAAAATAAAAAGTGAAGTTGTGTGTGTTGTGTGGTGCCAGCCGGCCCCCCCTATTCCCCTCCTCACACACTCACTAACTCCCTCTTATTTACAAAAACAAAAAAACAATAAAGTAAACTCTCACCTTACTTTATTACCCCACACTCTCACATTCTCTCTCTCCTATCTCTCATTTCTCTCCTCACGTACACAGCCTCCCTCACTCACTCTCTATTCTCTTTCCTTCTTCATGCGACATCCATGGTGAAATAAACAAAACCACACAAAACCTCTCTTCTCTCCTCTTGTAACCCCCTTTAACCTCTTCCAAAAATTATAAAACTACATCATTGGAATCCTCTCATCAAGAACAACATTCCTATCTTTTCAAAAATCAAAAGGAGAACTTTCGTTTTTATGGGTATGTCCCATTTGGAGCTTCAAGACCACCATTAGAACCACCTTCTTCTCCTTGTTCCATTGAGGTAAAAATCTTCTTGAAACTCCATCTTTTTCTTGTCTTTAAGGGCAAAACGAAAATCTAGCTAAACCCTTGTTTGGTTCTCTTGTTCTATAGCCGATTTTGGCATTTTGAAGAGGTTGAAAGATTGTTCTTGAACCATTCCAAGTATTACCTACACTCTTGCAAGGTAATGGAAATTCTAAACCCTAAACCTACATTAAACTTTAAAGAATGGTTAGGGTTAGTTGGCATATTGAAATGTGTATGTATATGGGCTGTAGTGTAAGATTGTTGAAGTGCAATAACCGGTGGAGAAAGAGAGGAAGGAAGAAGAAAGGAGGAGAAAGAAAACTGGAAGGAGAAAACAAGGTAATTAAACTCATTTGTGTAGCCTTGTTATATGTATAATGTAACAGATTTTTGGGAATGAAAATATGTATTGTAAATGGTAATGTATTAGTAGTGTAATGTGTAGGAGAATATAAGTATTTTGAAGCTTTAACAACAGTTTTAAAACTGTTACAAACAGGCTGGGAATGAGATGTTAAGTGCAAGAATTGTTAAGAGTGATTTAGTGTTGTTGGGCAAAATAGTAGTTAACTATCTTGCTAACTATGGGCAGTGAACCCAATCTTTGTAGTACAACAAGGTCGTATCCACAGAGACTTCGCAATAATCTAATTAATTATCCAGTTTAGCTAATGTAAAAAAAGATAAATAAAAATGCATAAAATATAAATTGGGGTTTAGCCAGAGGCAAGCTTGGTTTTTAGAATTAGTACAGAAATAATAAATACAGTAAAGTAAAGTGAAAGGATGGATGTAAAAGGTATCCTAGGATAGCGGGGAATTTCCTAAATTACTTAAACAATTTTATAATCCTGTCTCAAATATTTATTGTCTATTAGAGTTAATAATTGTCAGTTACGAACTCCTATTAATAGCCTTAGTATTTTCCTGCTCAATCCGGAGTGTAAATACCAAGATTAATTCCTTTGTGGTATTTAACTATCTCAAAATCATATATTGATAGCTACCAAATAAATGCAGTATTTGTCAGAATAAGCATTTAACAATATTTGCTGAAAGGAATTAAAACAAGTTTAATAAGTGAAACAGGTGATAAATATTTATTTAAGTACAGACAATAATTATAATCCTAATTGCTCTTATTTGTCTGTTTAAGAATTAATCTTGTGGCCTTCCTAAATCATAGATAAGGACAACTCTTAATTAAATCAATAGACTTTTACAATCAGAAAAAGTCTAAAATCATTAATTAGCTTTAAGTGAGAATTCTTTTTATAACAGCGATGGATTTTATCTGCTAATCAAGGAGAATAATATCTAACGTTTATCTCTCTTTGTGGTCTATTCTCAGATTTACAAAATCATTGAAAAAGAGAAAACCGTAAATGCATAAAAATGATCAGTTATTAAGCATTTAATAATTTAAAGAGTCAAAACAAATATTTATAAGCAAACTTGGTATTAATAATAAGTCTGAATTATTTAGGATCAAACCCCATCCTAGGATACGAGTAAAATCACTCAGACATTAACAGTAATAAAAGGAAACAGAAATAGCCATTAATTTGGAGACTGCCGGCGGAGACTGGACTGCGATTCGCTTCTGCTCCAGCTCCCTTTTCTTCTGTTCTTCTTATCGTGTTTCTGCTTCGTGGTGGAATGAAGAATAAAACTAAAATGGAGAAGTGGGAGATAAGAGGATGGAATGGATCGTGGGACTGAGCGATGGTTTATTTACTGGATGGGATGATACGTCTACTGCTTTGGATTGTGAGGAAGGGAATGATTTTATTGAGCAGAGGGCGTGGGTTTATATAGAGGTTTGGATCCGTACGAATTTTGATTGCAGATGAAGAAGGCATTGATTGCTTCATTGATTGCGCAGGGGACAGATTGAATACGCGTGCGGAGTAGATGGATAAGTTGCGGGCGAGTTGGGCGAGTTGCAGACGACGACGGCGCGAAGAAGATACTGGTCGCGACTGATAATTAGTCATGGTCCTGTTGGTGTCCGCCTGCTGGTACCGCCCAATAAGTGGCGGTAACCTCTGGTTGTCCGCGAGCTTAAGAGGCGGTAGCCTCTATGGTGACCGCGAGGCGTTGCCTTAGTGCTGTCCGCGAGTTAAGAGGCGGTAGCCTCTATATTGACCGCGGCGGTAGCCTGACCGCGAGGCGGTGCTTGTGCCTCGTCCGCCTCCTTCACCGCCCATTAAGTGGCGGTTGACTCAGCCTCGTCCGCCGGCGGTTGCTCTAGTGACGTCCGCGACTTAGGGGGGCGGTTGCACACCGCGTGACTCTCGCGTGCCTCTGTTTGACCGGCTCTACATTCTTCGTTATAAGTCCGTTTCTGAGCCGTTTGCGTCTATGCATTTGTCTCTTAATCTACTTCACTCCCAGCTTGGTTTTCCTCATGTTAAACCAATAAATTTGTGAGATAAACAATAAAACATAAACTAGAGGAAAACTAACCGAAGTGGAGAAATGAGCAAGAAAAGTGCTAATATTATATCTGAAATACACCTATAAATCATGCTCATTTGGACACTTATCACACCCCCACACTTATCTTTTGCTGTCCTCAAGCAAAACTACGTACCCAAGTAGGGAATGCTCAATATTAACAATATTATTATGAAGGTAGGATAAAGAACTCATAGTACATGATCTTAAACTTTTTGAGGAGTGTGATCCATCACCTACTGGTGGCATAGGTGTACTCAGGGCAAAAATAAAAATTAGAGTTTCGGGGTATGATCCGGAGTACTTCAATGCTTCTTGATTTAGGTGACTTTGAGAACTTTTACCATGGCCAACTTCTCTCAAAATGGGCATTGAGAGAAAACAAAAGGAAAAATAGATTATGAATTTGTTTCACTTTTGCATAAGAGATGAAAGATAATATGTAGGCATCAAGCCCTTGTTTTTAAAAACACTCAACTCTCTTGTTGGTTACCAATGGTGTCTCACAAGTCCTTATTTATTTATTTTTTCCTTTTTGACAGAGAAGCACCCTTAGCAATCCCTAAGAAAGAAGACAGAAGGAACCCCTGAGCAATAAAAATCCAACCATTTCAGATCATTGGGTCATACCGCATAAAAATGCTCCTCAAAAGTAATCAAAATTTTAAAATTTTTGTACATTTTATACCATTTATCCCACAATCATAACAATATTTATTCCTAAAGAGAACAACCCACATATACAGGGTCCACAATATTGAATTTGAACAAACGCAAGATAAGCAGAGAGATTAAGCATTTAAGCATAAAATGTCACCGAAAAGGGCACACTCCCCCACACTTAAATTGAACAATGTCCTCATTGTTCACTAGAAAAACAAGGGAAAGAGCGAAGGCCTTTTCGGTAAGTAGATAAAATAGAGAGAACACGAAGCTCACGAATATTCATTTAAGCATATAAACTCTCCTCTGCAGATTTTATTTAAATAAAAAGCAAGCTTAAAGAAACTGGTACTCCCCTGATTTTATTTTGCTAGCGTGTTTTGGACTTCCCCCACACTTGAGCTTCAGCCTCAAGTAGCGTAGCTTGGTTGCGGTGTAGACATGAAATTGCACCTGCATAAAACACTAGAAGCAACCATACTATAAACGGGGTTAAAAGTTAGCAAAAAATAAACTTTAAGGGAACCTGATTATTAAAATAGCATAAAAGCAATAAAAAGATAAGTTCGTCCGGGTTGCCTCCCGGAAAGCTGCCCTTCTTTAACGTCTTTGGCTAGACGCCTGCTTCGTTATCCTGGATCAAAAATATAAGTAGACAATAGCTCTGCCAGGAAAACGAGGTTGGCAGTAATTAAAAACAAACCACCTGGATCAAAACAAAACGTTACTTCGGCAAATAATAGGAAAATGGAATATACTCACAAAACCTGGTGTTTGAGGAGGTACTGCCGGTAGCGTAGTTCTAACAGAAGACCCGGCGGTGATGATTTTTCTCCTCAAATTGGAGGATGTAAATATCCTCCTCTTGTAGGTGAGGCTTGTAGAAAGAACGCTTGATATCATCTTCAGAGAGAACTGATTCTTTGAAAGTGATAGTGGCGTTTTCTTTGGATATTTGGTGGGAGGTGGTGGCAATTCCTTCTCTTCATTTTCGAGGATATAAATATCCTCATCTTCTGGATAGAGCACAGAGAAGGAGGGGAAATAGTAGTTGACTTCAGAGGGAGGAAATTCCATGAAGTCTATGGAGAAACTCTCTTCTGAGGGGTTGTCTTCATAATCAAGCTGATGGTTGTTTGGTGATGGATTCTCTAATTCGAATAGTGGAGGAGGTGGAGAGTAGCTTATGTCCTTAGCAGGTTGTCCTCCTCATGAACCACTTCATTTAGTTGGTGAAGCGGTTGTTCCATGCGTTCGATCTGATCTAGCGTTGTTTGCTGGTTCCTTTCAAACGTTGAGGTAAAATTTGCCATCATTTCTCTTAAAATGGCGTTGTCTCTCTCTATTGCAACCATAGGACAATGGGAACTTTCATGGTCTCCTCCACACTCTTGGCACACAAAGATGGGGATAGGCTTGAGAGATGACTTGTAATCCTCCAAGAGAGCTCTCAATTCAGCATTTGGGTCTGAACATTGGGGGCTTTCATGGTACTCTCCGCACCTTTGACAGACACTCCATTGATTGTAGTCCTCTGCGCCATAGGGGTAACCATACCAATTTCCTGCTTGATCGTAGTGACCATCCATCAGAATTAAGTACCCTAAAAAAAAGTAACAAAAATTTATACAAAAAGGCAAATAACAGGAATAAAAGAAAAACTAAACAGATAATAAACCAGATAGTTGGACCGAAGTCCCCGGCAACGGCGCCAAAAACTTGTTGGGCAAAATAGTAGTTAAACTATCTTGCTAACTATGGGCAGTGAACCCAATCTTTGTAGTACACAAGGTCGTATCCACAGAGACTTCGCAATTATCTAATTAATTATCCAGTTTAGCTAATGTAAAAAAAGATAAATAAAATGCATAAAATATAAATTGGGGTTAGCCAGAGGCAAGCTTGGTTTTTAGAATTAGTACAGAAATAATAAATACAGTAAAGTAAAGTGAAAGGATGGATGTAAAAAGGTATCCTAGGATAGCGGGGGAATTTCCTAAATTACTTAAACAATTTTTAATCCTGTCTCAAATATTTATTGTCTATTAGAGTTAATAATTGTCAGTTACGAACTCCTATTAGCCTCAGTATTTTCCTGCTCAATCCGGAGTGTAAATACCAAGATTAATTCCTTTGTGGTACTTTAACTATCTCAAAATCATATATTGATAGCTACCAAATAAATGCAGTATTTTGTCAGCAGAATAAGCATTTACAATATTTGCTGAAAGGAATTAAAACAAGTTTTAATAAGTGAAACAGGTGATAAATTTTATTAAGTACAGACAATAATTATAATCCTAATTTGCTCTTATTTGTCTGTTTAAGAATTAATCTTGTGGCCTTCCTAAATCATAGATAAGGACAACTCTTAATTAAATCAATAGACTTTTTACAATCAGAAAAAGTCTAAAATCATTAATTAGCTTTAAGTGAGAATTCTTTTTATAACAGCGATGGATTTTATCTGCTAATCAAGGAGAATAATATCTAACGTTTATCTCTCTTTGTGGTCTATTCTCAGATTTACAAAATCATTGAAATAAGAGAAACCGTAAATGCATAAAAATGATCAGTTATTAAGCATTTAATAATTTAGAGAGACAAAACAAATATTTATAAGCAAACTTGGTATTAATAATAAGTCTGAATTATTTAGGATCAAATCCCATCCTAGGATACGAGTAAAATCACTCAGACATTAACAGTAATAAAAAGGAAACAGAAATAGCCATTAATTTGGAGACTGCCGGCGGAGACTGGACTGCGATTCGCTTCTGCTCCAGCTCCCTTTTCTTCTGTTTCTTCTTATCGTGTTTCTGCTTCGTGGTGGAATGAAGAATAAAACTAAAATGGAGAAGTGGGAGATAAGAGGATGGAATGGATCGTGGGACTGAGCGATGGTTTATTTACTGGATGGGATACGTCTACTGCTTGGATTGTGAGGAAGGGAATGATTTTATTGAGCAGAGGGCGTGGGTTTATATAGAGGTTTGGATCCGTACGAATTTTGATTGCAGATGAAGAAGGCATTGATTGCTTCATTGATTGCGCAGGGGACAGATTGAATACGCGTGCGGAGTAGATGGATAAGTTGCGGGCGAGTTGGGCGAGTTGCAGACGACGACGGCGCGAAGAAGATACTGGTCACGACTGATAATTAGTCATGGTCCTGTTGGTGTCCGCCTGCTGGTACCGCCCAATAAGTGGCGGTAACCTCTGTGTTGTCCGCGAGCTTAAGAGGCGGTAGCCTCTATGGTGACCGCGAGGCGGTTGCCTTAGTGCTGTCCGCGAGTTAAGAGGCGGTAGCCTCTATATTGACCGCGAGGCGGTAGCCTGACCGTGAGGCGGTTGCTTGTGCCTCGTCCGCCTCCTTCACCGCCCATTAAGTGGCGGTTGACTCAGCCTCGTCCGCCGGCGGTTGCTCTAGTGACGTCCGCGACTTAGGGGGGCGGTTGCACACCGCGTGACTCTCGCGTGCCTCTGTTTGACCGGCTCTACATTCTTCGTTATAAGTCCGTTTTCTGAGCCGTTTGCGTCTATGCGTTTGTCTCTTAATCTACTTCACTCCAGCTTGGTTTCCTCATGTTAAACCAATAAATTTGTGAGATAAACAATAAAACATAAACTAGAGGAAAACTAACCGAAGTGGAGAAATGAGCAAGAAAAGTGCTAATATTATATATGAAATACACCTATAAATCATGCTCATTTGGACACTTATCAAGTGTTGTTATGGGTATATGAGAGTTGTGTATTGTTGTTGTGTATAAACAGGTGAGATGATGTTAATGTGTGAGGAAACATTGTGTTGAGAGTGTAAAATTATAGGGGAGACTATGGCGAAATTTTGGTAGGAATTATGTATTCAAGAATGACTTGGGAATGGGAGAACCAAGGTATGCCTTGGGTTGAATAAGGAGATTTAGTAACCATGGGATGGTAAATATAGTGTGAGGATATAAGGATGCAAAATCTGTAGTAAAGGGTGCTAGGAATGCCTTAGAGAAACTAGGAAGAACTAGAGTGTAAGACTTGGTAAAATGAATGTTGGACTTGGGTATAGATGGTGCAATTGCTTGGAAACGAATTGGCATGGTAAGAGGAGGTATTTGGGATGCTAGGAGTGACATTGGTTGAGGAAGTATTGGATGGTAGGATTGGGCTTAAAATCTGTAGCATAAGTAAAACAAAAACTGTTACATGTTGGAAGAGAAGTGAGGAAAATTGTGAAAGTTGATTGATGGATTTAGTAATGAATTTGATGGATGAACTAAGGTGAATTAGAGGATATAATTAGTATTTAACATGTAGGAAACATGTGGAAATGAGTAGGAAAAGATTGGGTGTGAATTGAAGTAAATGTGGAGTTCAAAATGAGTAATTAAAATAGGTACTGGGCTGGACCCCAGCAGGGTCGGTCGACCCGAAAATCTGCAATCTCGGAAGCTTCTGCATCCGACCGACCCAGGGGACCGACCCTGCCTGGGTCGGTCGAGTAGAAATTTTTAGTCGAAAATGCTTCTGCATCCGACCGACCCAGGGGACCGACCCTGCCTGGGTCGGTCGAGTGGAAATTGTTAGTTGGATTGCTTCTGTAACGGACCGACCCAATGGACCGACCCTGGCTGGGTCGGGCCGGCCGGAATTTCTGTAATCGAAGTCTCTGCACCCGACCGACCCATGGGTCCGACCCAGGGTGGGTCGGTCGAGTCAAAACAAAAAAAAATGTATAGTAATCATAGGTATGTATGTATGTAAATATGTGTATGTACATAGATATATGGGATTTTGGTAACACACCATTAATGTAATAATAATGGTAAGGAAGTGAGTATGTGAGAAAGAAAACAAGTTTAAGAAAGTAGTGAGTATAAGAACATTACGTTAAACCTAAATGACGGGACAACGGGGTAGGTACGGGAGTAGTAAATATGTATGTAATGTAATGCTTAGTATTGATTGAACCATTTGACATGTAGTCATTGGTTCGAGAATAAGAATCGAGGAACAAGAGTGAACCAAGGGAACAAGGGAATACCCGATAAAGCAAATCAACGGTGAAAGGTATGATTTCTTCATGCCCTGTATCCTAATCTGGTTACCCCGATTTGTGTGCTTATTTGACCACCTAATAAGATAAATGCATGAATCGGATTATATTGCACTTACTCGTGCTTGTTTACATTGTTCTCGATAATTGTCTTGAACAATAGTTTGTATAATTCATGAAATATATGAATGATGAGGATGTGTAATTGTACCTTGTAGTGTACTTGTATATTGTATTGTATTTGTATGGATGTGTATATGAATAATGTATTTGTGTATGTGGTTGGATGTTGACTTCTACTAATTCCTAGCTATCTAACCCCAACTTAAGTGAGTAAATTGGAATGAGTAGAAGTCTGATATAGCTTCGGCCACGCGTGAGGATGCGGAGTCACAAGAGGTTGGCTGCAATTCCTGACTCTTAAACTAGTCCGCAGCTCAAATCCCTTAAGTGGGTAGCATCCCGGATTGGTGAGTCAAGTAAATCCCGGAGGTGGGACGGAGTAGTCCCCAGGGCCGGAGGTCCCGACGACTTAACATGAGTAAGAGTAAGAGTAAGTAAGTATGTATGAGTATGAGTATGAGTATGTATGCGTATGTATGGAGTAATGAGTAAAAGAGTAATCTCCACCCGATTAACCCGGGTGGACCAATGAAGCTAACAAGAATTGTATATTGTGTATGTAATGAGTATGTGTATTTGGAAGAAGGTAAGTATGTATTGGATGGTTATGTTGTGTTCCTTGTATGTAATGAAGTGTATGTATGTATGCTTGCGTAAGTATTATTGTACTGTGTATAAGAGCATGTATGTATGTATGTTTGAATGAAAATGAACTGCATGTATTCGACCAAGTGGTCGGCGTACCCTCACTAGTACACGGAGTATGCGGTTATCATGCGCAGCGAAAGCTGACCCCCTAGGGGGAACGTTTTTAGTGTGCAGGTACCCGAAGCGGATGTGGTCAAGGTAAGAGACCGGCGGCACACCCTTGTACTTAGAAAGTATAGTTGTGAGGAATGGGTAGATGTAGACTCTTAGTGAGTATGTATAAATTTGGGAGAAGTATTGTATTTGATTTGGAACCTAGTAAACTCGGTATGTGGATTATTTTGTATTGAACCTGGAGTATTGTATTGAATGAGGATTGTAGTAATTACTTGGTAAATGGAGTATGTGTTACAGGTATGTAGTACTCGGGATTCCGGTCCATCAGACCGATGCTGTATGTAGAAGTAGTAGCCTTGTTAGCCACGTGGGTGACTAACGGCATTGTATCACCCATTGTATGTAAGTATGTATCCGCTGCATGACTCTGAAAGCACGAGGAGATTGGATGGTAATGTTTGTATTAATAGTAGGGGTGTTACAGGTTGTGAATAAGTATGTCATTGTTTTGAGAAGAAATCAACAAGCTACGCACGAGAATTATAAAAGCAATTAAGTACACCATTTAAACTTATCCAAACATGCACAAATAGTTAAATTACCAATTCAAACACAAAACTTATAATACGTATGTACCTGAGAAGAAATTACCAATTCGCTAAGACTGATCAGCAAATCCGTGATATTCCAAGATCAGTAGATACCTAGTGGTATTGATCTTCAGAAACCTCACAGAGAAAGTTGGATAAAAATCCAGACAAATTTGGCCGATGGTGCACAGGAAAACGGTGTGAATGTGGGGCTAGATGTTAGGAAAGGAATAAGATGAAGAGACAAGAAAGAAAATGAGACAGTTGCTGCCTCTGTTGAAGATGAAAGTACCGACGATCATGATGATTCTTCTACTGATACAAAAGAGACAGAAGAAGAAAAACATGATACAAAAGAGACAGAGACGAAAACAGATGAAAGGGTGAATGAGAACTCGGAAACAGAGAGGTTGAAGAAATTGGCTAAAAAGTTAAGTGAGGCTGGCATGAAGCAGAGTCCGGTGGTGATTAATGAATTAATACTGGCCCACTTCATGACCTTGAATAAAGAAAACAGTTTTCTAGAAGAGTTATATGAGGAGGAGAAGAGGAAACTTAGTCGATTATATGGTGGGGGACTATATGAAGATAAAGTGGTACCAGATCGCCCGGTTGATGAGTTTCATGACTTATGGATGGAGATGGAGATGAAGATGGAGAAGCTAGGCACTTCTCCATCTCCAAGCCTTCATCTAGTTTTTTAAAAAGATACGATGCACCCCACATCAACAGTGTGTGGCTAGTATTCCAATTGACTGCATGCAATCTACAGACATTCATGTCCAAGTGTTTAAGGATTTCTCAGACCTATTGATGTTTAAAACTGAAAGAAGATGGTAATCCAATCGAAACTGGAGATCGAGAAGTGCCTAGCTTCTCCATCTTCATCTCCATCCATAAGTCATGAAACTCATCAACCGGGCAATCTGGTACCAATGTATCTTCATATAGTCCCCCACCGTATAATCGACTAAGTTTCCTCTTCTCCTCCTCATATAACTCTTCTAGAAAGTTGTTTTCTTCATTCAAGGTAATGAAGTGGACCAGTATTAATTCGTTAATCATCACCAGACTCTGCTTCATGGTAGCCTCACTTAACTTCTTAGCCAATTTTGTAACACCCCAACCGCTAATCCTTCCATTACCCTCTAATCGTCTCCATACTTACTCTTACACGCAGCAGATACTTACCTACTCCCGGCGGGTGATACAACGCCGTTAGCCATTCCAAGACTAACAAGGCTACTACTACTTACAGTATCGGTCTGAAGATTAAGATATACCGAGTAATAAGATACTTACAATACACTTCCAATACTTACTTACAACTTTGATTACCGAGTATCCAAAATATATGAATTACATTCCAAGTCTACAATTCTATTCCAAAAATTATGAGTTTACACAACTACTCATCCTTTCCAAATTCCCAATTCCAATTCTCCAAAAGGGTGTACCACATGGTACACCGGCTACTCAAAAAGGCATAAGCCATGTACAACTTGGTACACCTTTCAAATTTACTAACTACTCCAAAAAGAATTCATCACAGTCTTACCACGACCTTCAGATCTCATGGGTACCTGTAAAATAAAAACAGTGCCCCAAGGGGCTCAGCTTACGCTACATATGAAATCCGCATACCCCGCGTACTAGCGAGGGTACACCGACTATTTAGTCGAATACATGCAGTTCGTTTTATTCATACATACATACAAGCTTGATAAGATACAATACATTCACAGCATAGAGTATACATACAATCCATTCAATACATACAAGGAAGACATTACAAGTCAACCATTCACACTTACCGTCACAGAGATACGCTTCTCCATACATACATAATAGTTGTTAGCTTCTTCACTCACCCAGGTTGATCGGGTGTACATTACTCTTTTACTCAAGGTCAATGACTTACACTAGTCAAGACTGTTACTCATGTAAATGCTTTACTTACTTACTTACTCAAGTTAAGTCGGTATGACCTCCGGGCAGGGACTACTATATCCCACTACCGGGCTTTAGGGTAGCTCACCAATCCAGGATGCTACCCATTTATGGGGTTTGGTCCATGGAAAGGATTAAGGCCAGGATTTGGATCCAACCTCTTGTGTCTCCTTATCCTCACGTGTGGCCAAAACTATATCGGACTTCTACTCATTCCATTTTACTCATTACTCAAGTTAAGAGTTAGGTGGTTAGGAATTAGTAGAAGGCATTACTCCCATACCAAAGGTTAATACACTACACAAGTACACTTCAAGTTACACATACACTTCATTCTCATCCATTCATTTCATGAATTATACAAACTAAATGTTCAAGATAATACAACAAGAACAATATAGCTCAAACACAAGTAAGTGCAATAAAAGTCCGATCCGTGCATTTATCTTGTTTGGGTGGTCACATAAGCACACAAATCAGAGTAACCAGGTTAGGATACAAGGCATGAGGAAATCATACCATTCACCGTCGTACTCGAACTCCGATTTTCCTTCGGGGTTCAACTATCCAAGTCCTATACATACATAGAGTTGTATGATCAATAATCTATTATTGCCCTAACTCATTCCTTCATTAATACTTATAATATACACTTACTAGTTCTTTACATTCCATACTTGATCTGAAAATCATTCTTTACTCGTTACTTCTTGAACTTACTTTCTCACTTATGTACTTACTCTCTTACCATTTTTATTCTATTAATGGTGTGTTACCAAGCCCCCATATACATACATATACATATACATATATACATATACATATATGATTACCATTTTTTTTGTTTAGGGCCCGACTGACCCATGTGTGACCCGACCGACCCAAAACCCTCTGGTAGGTCGAAGTCAGAACGAAATCGACTCCTAGATTCCCTCTGGACCGACCCACGACCGACCCAACCTCCTGGGTCGGTCGAAGTCAGAAACTTCGACTTCTAAAAATTCTTTATTCGACTGACCCACGACCGACTCACCCGTCTGGGTCGGTCAAAGTCAGAAAGTTTATGTTCCAGTAGTTTTGTCCGACCGACCCACGACCGACTCAACCCTCTGGGTCGGTCGAGGTCAGAACTTCCCTTTTGAATTTCTTTCAACTTCATTCTTCTACCCATTTCTTCCCCAATCTTCCTACATACATCCTAACATGTTTTAGTACTAATTAGACCTCCTAAAACACCTTAGTTCATCCATTAACTCATTACTCAATTCATTTCCCATTCTTGTATTGATTTACACAATTTTCCTCATTTCCATCCCAGCACTCATAGCAGTTTTTGTTCTCCTTATGCTACAGATTTTTAAACCAACTCCTACCATTCAATACTCTCTCAACTAATGCCACTCCTAGCATTCTAAATGCATTACTTTACATCCTAGTCCCCCCTACTACTTAACTCCTTTTCCAAATCTGTTTTCAAAGTGATTTATTACTCTCATGAAGCACCAAAATCCACCTAGTTACTACCTAGGTTATTTTCTCTTCTTACACAACTAAGTCCTCCAATTTCTAGACAAAATTTGACAGAGTTTCCCCTATATATTTAACATTGCCCACACATTGTTTCAACTCACATTCATTTCCTAATCTCCACATCAATATAAGCACTAACAACACAATACATTTTCCTGCACATATACATTTATTTCCCAAGGTTTTCCCAAGCTTTTAAATACCCTTTACAAGTTTCAAAACTGCTACATTCTCCTCTTCATTATACCTACATGGTTACTACTCAAAGCTACATACATTACTCATTTTTAATACTTAAAAACTGTTACACTACACCATACCAATCTAGCTCAAGGTAAGAGCATTTACCTTGTCTTACTAGTTTCCTTTCTTTCTTTCCCTTCTCTTCTTTTCCTCTTTCTTTCTTCCTTGTTCTTCCTCATAATCTCATAAATGCTACAGCCCATACCAAAGGATGATAATGAGCATTAATACAATCCCTAAACCTCCAAAATCGGCCCTACACAAGGAAGGTTTGGAGCTCTAAGGAGTCTTACCTTTGGACTTCTAGAAGGAGCTTGAGCCTTAAAAGAACATCAAGCTACAACCCTTCTTGGAGGAGCCAAAAATTGGCTGGAGCAAGGCACAACAAGGGGGTTTAAAATCTAGAAAATTTCCAAGATGAGAGAGAAGGCTAGAAATGAAAGATTTTCAATTTCTTTTTACCTCAAAACACCAAGGTGAAGAAGGAGCTTCTAATGGTGGACTTAAACCTTCAAATGGAGAATACCCATGGAGATGAAAGTGGGTATTTTTGATTTTTGAGAAGAGGAAGATGCTCTCCTTGACAAGGGGATTCCAATAGTGTGGTTTTTATAATTTTTGGACAAGATTTGGGTGCTCAAAAATGGAGAAGAAAGTGGAGGCTGGTGGTGGTCTCTCAAATCGCCATGGGTGGCTTGGAGGAAGAAGATGAAGAGAGAGAAAGTGATTTACATGATAGAGGGAGAGTGGGTAGGAGAGAGAGTGTGTTATTTGCCTTTTTACTTATTATGTTTGTCTTGTAGTGTATTAGGAAAAATAAAAGAGTGTGTGTGAGAGAGAGGGGGGGGGGGCGGCCACACTCACACACACAATCAGATTTTTGATTTTTAGTTTCAAAAGTGGACACACTAGTTTAGCTTATTTACACTCTCACCCCACAACCTTCCGGTTGTTACAGTTTTTACTAACCGGAACCCGTTTTCCGGAATTTTCTCGTTTAATCAATTTCATTGGTTCTAATCCTTCATTAATGTTTATTAATGACTATTTGGTTGACCAAAATTATTACGAGTCTATTTAACCCGCTTAAAGTCGCGTTTTTCCGGTTTCCTTGAAAAACGCGCTTTAAGGTTCGTTTGTGCTTTTAATCCATTTTAAGGATCCGTTTTCTTCGGGATTTGTTCCCTCACATTTATTTAGATGTAATTAGGCCTCTAAATTACTTATTAGCCTAATTAATCACTATTTTTAATTACGGGGTATTTCAAATTTCTTCAACCTCTCTGTTTCTGAGTTCTCATTCACCCTTTCATCTGTTTCTGTCTCTGTCTCTTTTTATCATGCTTTTCTTCTTCTGTCTCTATTGTATCAGTAGAAGAATCATCATGATTGTCAGTACTTTCATCTTCAACAGAGGCAACAACTGTCTCCTTTTCTTTCTTGTCTCTTCATCTTATTCCTTCTCTAACATCCAGCCCCACATTCACACTGTTTTCCTATGCACCATCGGCCAAATTCACCTGACTTTTTATCCGACTTTCACTGTGATGTTTCTGAAGATCAATACCACTAGGTCTGCTGATCTCAGAATTCCACATTTTTCTGTGTCATCCTAAAGTTTTCAGTGTCTAGTTCTGATTGTTCGATCTACTGAAGCTTCTGCAGCATAGTCAAACACATTCACTACATGCTAACCATGCCATAATGCATGTCTTTCGTAATTAATACCCCTATAGTCCATCTATATTTGTACCCTAGGTTAATATATAACATTTTAAAAACATAAAAGCCTCAAAAACACTTAATCCCCGTTAATTTCTAACCAAATTTCGCCATAACTACATGGCTATATTTGTATGCATGCCCAAACACATTATGTTTCACGCCTAATAACCACATTATTCCCAAGTCCATTTGGACACAACCACAAGTAAAAATCAACACATAGTATAACAACTGAGGCAACAGTTTGGTTTGCATGCAAAATTAATCCCAAACATACACTTAATCCTAGCTAATAAACACATTAATCCCGAACAGAGCATGTATGTTCCTGATTAACAAGTTTGGTTTGCAAAATTACCTCAACAGAAGAATAGAGGCGATAGAGCGCGCATTTATGTTCCTTTTGCTAGTTGGGGTTGTAAAATTAATTGCAGAGAGGAAGCCAGGAGGCGCACGCAACAGGCATGTATGCTCCTGTTCGATTTTGCAAAATTAATTACCGATCGAAGAGTATGAAAAAAGGATAAACATATATGTATTCCTGTTCGCAGAGTTTGCACGCAAAATTACAGAAAGAGATGCGATCGATGCATGCATGTAATTCCTTCACCAGTTTAGGTTGCATATTAGAAGAATATTGAAGATGGCGCGCGCAGTATCGGGAGAAAGAAATGAGAAGAGGGCTGTGCAGTGGCTCCGGCGATGGTAGCGGACGGAAGGTAATTTTGTGGGCTCAGTCGATTCGATTGAGAAGAGCTAGAGTATACAGATAGTGATAATGGGTAGCAGAACAGTCGATTTAATTGAGAATTAGAGTTACAGAGAGCGCGGGAGAGATATTTTGGGCGAAAAGTTTATAATTTCGGTAACATAAAGAACGCTTCACTTAAGAAGCATTTTTTATGCTGAGCATAAGTAACATAAAGAACGCTTCTTAGTGAAGCGTTCTTTATGCTGAGAATTCAAAAGACATAAAAAACGTTTCCTTAGTGAAGCGTTCTTTATATGTTACCTATAAAGAACGCTTATTTAAAAGCGTTGTTTTTGTCTTTGGGCATGATACAATAAATAATGCTTCTTAAGAAAAGCGTTTTTTAAGATGTCCGGCCTATGATAAAACAACGATTTACAATATAACCGTTTTTAAAGGGTGTTATTAATTCTTTTTTTTTCTAGCGGTGCCTCTTGCTGTTATAAGTATAAATATTTCCCACATAGCCGAGATCTTGGAGATTACAATCACGTAAACACTTACCAAAAGAGCTCATACCTTGACGAGACCTAGGTCACCCGCGATGCTCATAAGAGAAGCACTTCCTTCAAATCGCCACAAACCAACCAAGGCCCCGACCACAAGTCCTTAAGATATCACAACAACCACCACGTACGCCACTTCTCTTGAGCATTCAACCATCCATAAATGCCAGTCAGCCGCCACACATTCCCCCACCAATCATTAACAACACAATCCACATGACGGCTAGAATAAGAAAGCTTGCACCGACAAATCCTCCTTCTAGCCCAAAAAAACACCCGCGCTGCAACCAATACTATCACCAGCAAGAAAATTGTACCCACGTAACTTGGCACCAAAAGACTGCATTTTAAAAGAAGAGAGCTTAGTCTCCATGAGAAAAACTATGTCTGGTGATTCCTCCCGGATTACCTATAGGATCCAGCGAATTGCACGAGGATCGTCGAGTCCCCGGCAGTTCACGATCATACAAGCCATTAATCCTGGTGACCCCAGGCATCTCCCAGGGTCGCCTTATCCGTAAAACAAACCAAGTCACTCCTACTCCTTTTAGCAGCACGCTTAGAATCCTGACGCTCCAGGAACTCCTTAAGGGTTGCATCATATTCAACAACCACAGGCTTAAAATTTTTACCATCACGATCAGGGCAAGGTGCCTTTATAGGAAGCTGTAACCAACAAGCGCTCCTGATACGTCCCCTACATGTCGTAGACGTGTCATGGACTCAAATAAAACTTTGATAGTTAGGAATAGACACGAGATAAACTTAAACTGGAAACTTCATTTCAATTCAGAATTTACACACACAAAATTCACTCAATCTCCCTTGCCCCACACACAGACTCCCATGACAGTTTTGACTTTACCCCTAAAGTCCTTAACCCTCTCCTGACTATCGGCCTACGGTTCACCGACCGTTCCCTGACCTGTCGGTCTATCAAATACCCAATGTAATTGATACTCTAACCCAGTCTTGTCTAGCTCACCAACTCTCTAACACTTACACACTCCTAAGTCTGATCCATACTTCCCAAATAATCTCTTTCTTTTTCTCTCGTACAGGCTTGATTTACATAGGATATAAATGCTCATATATATACACGTTAGTTAAGGTGTAACTAATGGCCTATGAATCTGTAGACTCTAGAAGTAGATTACTTCTTCTTCTCTTATTATAATAGTCGCACCCTAATGTAGATTATCTTCCAACTTGTTCTGGAGCTATCAACACACGTGTTGTCTTGCGATTGAGCAAGTTGGTGGCGCGTCTCCCCAAGTGGTCGGTCACCAATTGCACACTTTAACTTGTCTGACCTTGTCTGGTTCATTAATGCTCATAAATGCTCTCTTCTGAATTTATTTCAGCTATGTAATGATGTTCATTAATAGCCTTTGCTTATCTTGTTATCTTGCACATTAATGAGCTTCTCCTTTTGTCGTGAGTTGGTTGCTTGTGTGGGTGTGACACATCTGAGTGAGTTTGTCGATGTTGCTAACCATTTCCGCCCTAGTTTAATGTCTGATGCATGAGATATGTGATGGCGTGGTTCTTGACTACTTGTGTGTTGCTAGAAGTTCTCCGGAGCTCTCACAGACAGGTTCCCGACTGGTTGGGCACATGTCGTAGGTTGAGTGCGCTTGCAACCTTGAGTGCTAAGCCACTCATGACTTAAGTGCGCTTGCAACCTTGTGTGCTACGCCACTTAATCACCTGTTTTATCTTAATGATAAGCTTGACAAACGTGTTAGATAAACACCACAGGTTTGCTATCATCAAAACTAAAGGTCCTTGGCTTAACAATTTCCCCCTTGTTGATGATGGCAACCTATACAATTATATGTACTTGACAATTAAAAAAGATTGAGAGATTCTCCCTATGAAGGATTCCCCCTGAGTTTTTTGAGGGTATTTAGGTATGAAAAACTACAACAAATGATAGCAATAAGTGACAACTTTTATGCACAATAAGTGACAGCTTTTATGTTATACTATAACCATAGAAATTTTCATTAAGATAGTACATAATACAAGGAAGATAGACATAGTTTCACATAAGTACATATTCTTTCAATTTTCCCCTTTGCCATACAATAAAATAGGGAGCAACTACACGACCAAAGATATTATAAAGCCTTTAACAATCCATAGAGTACAAACTACAAGTATGATCAATATAGTCTAGATGGAGTGACGTGTTTGGGTATCCCATTCATAATCTTCTGGTCCAAAGGGTTCATCCTCCAAAAAAGAAGCTTTGAATCAAGAGGGTTTGGCTGTGGTAAGATTGATCAAAGGTGATTCAGCTGTGGTGGACAGGTCGGACTCATCAGAATCTATTGTGAACTCCATGCAGTGTGGGGAACGTGTGTTTGATTGAGTGACACTGGAGGTGATAGACCAAGTTGTGAGTGAGTTAGAGACATAGCTTTGGGCGACGTATTTCTTGGGATGTTTGGTATACATAAACTTGTGAATAGTGGACTGAACTGTTGCTCATTTGAGCTGGATGAGCTTTGTGGAGTTTCAGCTCTATTTTGTGAGACGGTTAACAATGATGTGAGTGGCAAATGAGGTGCGCAAGTATTTATAGACCTTAAATATTGCTCAACGACTAATCGGTGAGTGGTAATAAATGAGGTGCTACGTCTTGTGGGCTATGTTTGTAGGCTTTTTAGGTGTCAAGTTTTGAGATTGGATTAGTGGAATGGATGGGACAAAATATTTCTGATCATTTTGCAATTTTTAATCAAGGAAGAAGTAGCCAATACAATAAATTATTTCGCAAACAAGATAATCATTCAAGATAGTAAAAAAGAACAGATGCATCTCATTGATGTTAAAGTTTTACTTGGAAACAGATAGTCAATGGCAAAGTAAAACATCAACGGAAAAACAAAATCTAATCCTAAAGCTAGCTCTCACGGTTGTCACTCAAGTCTTTAAGAGACAAGGAACACTCAGGCTATGTGTAAGTCTATGAAATCTATTGCTCCATGAACCATGTGATGAACACTTGGTTTAGAGGAGACAACCTGCACAGCTGTAAGAGTAACTCTCACACGCTGAAGAACATCCCGAGCTGAAGTATCCAGATTGATCCCCGACCTCTCATGGACCGGTGTGGGACTTCTCCTCTGTTTGAGTCCTGAGGCTCTTGAAGTTGGTCGAGGTTCTGATTGTGCTTCTTCGCTCTTTCTAGGCTTCTGGAGAACTGTGAGCTTTCTCCTTTAATCTTGATTCCCATCTTGGACAACATCTCTGAGCAGATGCTGTCTGTAGTGGTGCGCGATCATTCATGGAACCTGTCAGTGTCCACTCCAAATTCTTTTAGGGCCACAATGACCACTCCCTCGTGTACTAGCCCTTGGTTGATGTATCAGCTTTCCACAAGCGTGAGGAGAATCATGGCTGGAAGGTCAATTTTCTCCTTGGTCTTGAGGGCGTACAAAAGTCTCACGTCTCGTGCATTGACAATGTGAGTCCGTTGATTTCTTGGGGTGATGTTATGGGTGATCAGACTGAAAAGGACTCTGTCTAGAATGGACATGTCCACGGCATGGAAATTCTTCATAGCCGCTCCTTTGTTGACCATATTCACCATTTTCCCTCCTTGGTGTCCTAGGTCATTCCACGTTGTCTCCTTGGGAATGACCAACCCCTCTGGCTCTAAGTTGAATGTTTTGTAGATCCAGGACTTTGTTATGTTGATTTGGATGCCTTGAACTGTGGAGATAAGGTAGTCATCATCTTCGTCACTCTAGAGCAGTCCCAGATGTCGCATATACTCTTTGAGCAGCTTAGTGTAAACGGGGATAGGCTCCTGGAAGAAGTCTACCCATCCTTGGAACTCAAATAGCTCTTGGATATCTCCTAGATCCATCTCTTCCATCCACTCCAGGTCCAACGTCTTGGGTAAGACGGGACAAGATTTGTCATTGATGTTCTCGGCCTTAATCAAGGCTGGCTCCAACTCCTTGAGTTTCTTGAGATGCTTCAGTGATTGAGGTGGTTGAGGCTTGGCAACGGCCTTCTTGGCTTGAAATAGCTCCTCGAGCTCTTTAGCATGTGGAGAAGGGGCCATCTTCCCTTTGCCTTTCGCCTTCTTTAGTTGCTCACGCTCCTCGTGCGTGAGTATGACAGGTGATTACGACTCTGTGTCACTACTTCCAACCAGAAGCTGTCGTTGAGGTGTCAGGGACCTATCAATGAGTGGTTCCCCAAACACGGCGAAGAGGTTTGCCTCTTCTCGGAGTCAGGGGCTTTTCCTTGGTCTTTCTCTTCTACTGTAGCATCCTTTTGTGCTGGTTTATCATGTTGAACCTCCTCTTCCTCCTGTTGTTGCGCAACTGCCTCGACGTTAGCTGAGGAAATTGCTCCTTCTTCATCGGAGAAGTGCAATCGACGGGTGGCTTTTTCTAGTGTTAAGTGTGATTTTTGTGGTGCTATTGATTTTTGAGCATGCTTGGATACGAGTGTCACACGACTAGTTGTAGCGGTGGAATGGCTTTTGGGTTTGGCTTTGGATTGTTTGGTGATTTTGGAGGTTTTTGGTGAGTAGGTAGGAGAGGACATTTGTGGTTTTTCTGTGGGAGAAGGATTAGGAAGGATAGTAGGTTTGAAGATGCCAGATTCAATGAGGTAGTGAGTTTTAGGAATATGAGTTTTTATATACTCTACCTCGCTAGCTAGTAGTTCGCCTTCTTGCACTACTTTTATCGTGAGTTGGTTTTCTTCTTCCTTGGTCACGAGAGTTGGCGATGATTCTATGACAGTCTCTGTTGGCTGTAAGTCGGTCGCCTCCTTTGGTGAGACCTCTTTGATGATGGTTTTTGCTTTGGAACGGAGAGCAGATTTGGGTGCCATTCTCGGTTAGGGAATTTGCTGGAATTTACTACTCTTTGATCGGGTGTTCTTTAGCGGTTGTGAGACAAGGGTTCTTTTGCACAGAATCTCACGAGAGTTTTTTGTAAGAGAGAATAGAAGTTGCTCTGAATGCTTAGAGAGATTAGAGAGAGTGAGGGCAATAGTGTGACAAGAGCAAAACTCCTATTGCCCTTTTATAATTTATCGAGTAACCGTTGACGACCACTCCTCGTCCGCTCGCTGACATGTCCCAACGATACTATTTATAACGAGCAGTGGTTGTGACGGTTGTCAGCGATCCGTTGAGAGATTTTCCCGTTTCTATCCATTGCACACTCTCTATACTAGCCTTACTTTTGTGGAAGGATGACATATCTGTTTCAAGTAGTCGTTTGACATGTTTTGTTTATGCATAACCGTTCGTTGACTAGTGAACGACTAGTTTTAGGGTGTTGCTCACGTGTCGGTGACCAATCGTGGGAATTGAAAGATAGTTTAATTATGATTAATGAATATCATTCCAAGATCATGAATAATCTTGGTGAATCTTTCTCTACTTAATGGCTTAGTAAAAATGTCAGCTAGTTGGTCTTCAGTAGAAATATACTTTAAATCGACTAATTCATTTTCACAACAGTTTCTAAGAAAATGATGTCTAATGTCAATATGCTTGGTACGAGAATGATGTACTAGATTTTTAGAAATAGAAATGGCACTTGTATTATCACACATGATAGGTAACGTACCTGTTTTGACACCGTAGTCACCTATTTGTTGCTTGAGCCATAAGAGTTGAGCATAACAGCTTGCTGCAACTATGTATTCTGATTCTGCGGTAGAGATGGCTACACTTTGTTGGTTCCTTGATCCCCATGCGATCAAACATGATCCAACAAAGTATGATGTCCCTAACGTGCTCTTTCTATCTGTGATAGATCCTCCATAGTCTGCATCTGAGAATCCTACAATGTCATAGTTAGTGAATTTAGGATAAAAGAGACCAAGATTCATGGTTCCTTTTAGGTAACATAGGATTCTTTTCACAGTTGTGAGGTGACTTTCTCTTGGATCTGCTTGAAACCTGGCACATAAGCAAACGTTATACATAATGTCAGGTCTACTAGCAGTTAAATATAGTAGAGAATCAATCATCTCTTTGTATGATCGCTGGTCAACCGGTCGGTCACCAGTCATGATGCCCATCTTTGTGCCAACTGCCATTGGTGTGTCAAATGTGTTACACTCCTCCATTCCAAACCTTTTTAGCAAATCCTTCACGTACTTCTCTTGGGATATGATAGTCCCTTCATCATTTTGCTTGACTTGAAGTCCTAACAAGAACTTTAATTCCCCTAGATCACTCATCTCAAATTCCTTTTTCATCAATGCCTCAAATATCTTGCAGTATTTCTCATCAGAGGCTCCAAAGATTATATCATCAACATATACTTGCACAATTAGGAAGTCTCTCTTGTTGTTGTAAACAAATAAGGTTTTGTCTACTTTACCTCTTTTGAAGTGGTTTTCCAATAGATAGGAGGACAAGCGGTCATACCATGACCTTGGGGCTTGTTTGAGCTCATAAAGAGCTTTGTCAATCCTAAGTACAATGTCTTTTCCTTCTTGTGTTTCAAAACCTAGAGGTTGTTCAACATATACTTCTTCTTTGATATACCCATTGAGAAAGGCACTTTTGATGTCAAGTTGGAAGAGTTTGATTCCTTTGTGTGCAGCAATTATAATTAGTAATCTGATGGACTCCATCCTTGCCACCGGGGTGAAGGTTTCTTGGAAGTCTATCCCTTCTTGTTGACAATATCCTTGAGCTACCAGACGAGCTTTGTTCCTAACAATTTCTCCCATCTCATTTAAATT
This sequence comes from Limonium bicolor, assembly GCA_023374045.1. NCBI lineage: Eukaryota > Viridiplantae > Streptophyta > Magnoliopsida > Caryophyllales > Plumbaginaceae > Limonium > Limonium bicolor. Next base: position 224,723,105 of record CM041782.1, read on the forward strand.
GTTTCTAAAGACCCATTTTGTGCTAAGTACACCTTGATGTGAAGGACGAGGCACAAGATGCCAGACTTTGCATCTTTCAAACTGGTTTAGTTCTTCTTGCATTGCATTAATCCAGTCTGAGTCTCAAAGAGTTTCCTTAATGTTTTTGGGTTCGATGGATGAGGCTATCGTTGAGAAGGCTAAGAGATCACGAGTTTGCGCTCTAGTTTGAATTCCCTTGAAGATATCTGATATGATGTTCTCCAATGGATGATCTTTATACAAGACGCGAGATTAATGAATGTTTGATGGTGATAGAGGATCTTCGACATCATTGTTTCCTTCGTCGACCTGTTGTTGACCTGTCGCTGACCCGTCGGGCAAGTTTTCTTCAGTCGGTGATTCATCTTTGGGATGATCTGTGTGTGATCTTGATCAGTTAAATCAAATCCAAGTCCTTCATCTTCTTCTGATTTCTTGACTTTGTGAGCATCAGTCTCATCAAAGACTACATGCACACTTTATTCCACCTTTAGTGTCCTTTTGTTGTATACTTCGTATGCCCAGCTCCTTTCAGAGTACCCAAGGAAGATGGCCACATCACTTCTGGCATCAAATTTTCCTAGGAGGTTCTTTTCATTGTTGTGGACATAGCATTTACAGCCAAAGACTCTGAAGTGACTTATGTTTGGTTTTCTTCCCTTGATTAGCTCATAGGGAGTTTTGTTGAGGATGGGTTGTATGAGTGTTCTATTTGTGATGTAGTATGCAGTTGCCACTACTTCTCCCCAAAGACCTGAGGAAGACTGCTTCCCAATAGCATGGCCCTGGCTACCTCTTGTAGTGTTCTGATCTTACGTTCAACTACCTCATTCTGTTGAGGTGTTCTTGGTGCTGAATATGTGTGATTTATCCCATGTTGTTTACACATACCGATGAATTGTTAATTCTCAAACTCTGACCCATGATCAGACCGGAGAGCCTTGATCTTGTGGTTGAGTTGTACTTGAACTTTACCTGCAAAGACTTGAAATTTCTCAAAGACTTCATCTTTGGAAGCAATGAAGAGTGTCCAAACAAAACATGAGTAATCATCAACAATCACAAACACATACCAATTTCCTCCAAAACTTTTAATTTTCATTGGTCCACATAAGTCCATGTGAAGTAATTCAAGTGGCTTGGAAGTACTAACTAAGTTCTTTGATTTGAAAGAAATCTTAGTTTGTTTGCTTCTAACACATGTATCACAAAGATTGATCTCAGATTTATTAATCTTAGGGAGACCTCTTACAATCCGTTTATTGACAAGTTTTCTTAACAAAGAAGTACTAACATGCCCCAATATTTTGTGTCATAGTGTAGAGTCATCTATTGAAACAGTCAAGCATGGAAGATTTGGATTGTCAGTATGCTCCAAACTAGTTACATAAACATTTTTCCATCTTTTGCCCTTTGACAATTCTTTGTCATTGTTCTGACTTACTATGCTACAATGTGTAGGATAGAAGTGAACTGAATTGCCTTTGTCATAAATCTGAGAAACACAAGTTGAATTTTAAACCATGAACCAAATTTACACTATCTATGACATAATCTGATGTAATACCAACCTTACCTACACCAATGATTTTTTCCTTCTTGTTTTGCCAAAGGAAACAGTTCCTTGGCTTCCTGGTTCGAGTGAGAAGAACTTCTTCTTGTCTCCTATCATGTGTTTAGACCACCCATTGTCATGTGTTTAGGATCACTTTTGACTACCCATTTTAGTCCTATTCCTTTGAGTTGCCAATGCCTCATGAACCGTGTTCTATAACATTGGGCTTCATGATGGCCAGGTTGTCTACATAGATGGCAGATACCTCTACGACTGTCTCTGACTGGTACCCGACCTGTCCTTAGTTCTCCTCATGGGTGTCTTAAGAACAGCTTCTAGCTTAGCATGTTTTTCTTTGATTGTAGCTAGTTCCTTTTCTTTTACGTTAAGAGCAACACAATTCATCGATTTCAGGTTATTTTCCAAGTTTCAACTTTTTCATGAGCAGTGAGAATTTCACTATAGTCGATTTGCAATTTCATGAGTGCCCTCATGAGGTTATCTACCTTGTTTTTGTCTGAATTTTTCTCAATTCTTCATTTTCCTCCAAGAGTTCCTTGTTATCATTCTCCAATGCCTCAAGTTGATCAACTAGAATAAGAGAGAACTTCCTAAGTCCTAGAAGTTCAACTTTTAGAATTCTTTGTTTAAGTTTAGAGTATTTTACCTCGTTTTGATCTTCTCCCTCTGATTCTATGTGTCATTGTCTTGCGCCATTAGGCAAACTTCCTCAAGGCATAGATGAGCCTTCTCATCTTCAGAGATGTCACTATCTGAGGTTTGATTGTCATCGCTTAGTTCAAAGTCTCCCCATGCAGCAACGAAGGCTTCTTTCCTTGGCACTTTGTTGAATGATCATTTGACAGGCCTCTTGACCCTATCGCTTTCCTCTCGGGATCGTTGAGGACAGTCTTTGACATGGTGTCCCCGTTTTGAACACCCGAAACACTTGTCATTGTTTTTCTTATGGTCTTCCGACTCCTTGGGCTCCTTGCCTTTCCTCATTTTATTTCTTATGAACTTCCGAACGTACCTCTTAGCATAAAGAACCATTTCATTATTGTCGTCTCCTGACTTGGATCTTTCATTTTCATCTACTTGAAGGGCTATGCCTTTTCCTCTATCTCTTGATGAACTTTTTGAGTTTCTGTGTTGTAATTTTAACTCAAAAGCCATTAGAGATCCTAGCATGTATGCCAGAGACATCTTGAAGAGATAATGTACTTCATGCATGGCATTGACTTTGCTGTGAAAGGAAGCAGGAAGATATCCGAGGAACTTCTGAATTTGATCCTCATTAGAGATAGTTCTTCCGACCACCAACATTTCATTGATTAGTTTGGTGAACCTTGTATGCATTTCAGAAATGCTCTCCTTTTCTTCCTTCTTGAATAGCTCCCACTGAGTGAGTACCAACTCAATGCGAGTCTTTTTGACTCATTATTCCCTTCATACGTGACCTCAAGAGTTTTCCAAATCTCTTGAGCTATTTTAGCTGAAGCTATCTTGGAGTATTGCTCAGGTAGTAGTGCGCAGTGAAGTATTCTTACGGCTCGAGCACTGAATATCAGCTTCTTGATTTGATCATCCGTCATGCTGTCAATAGATGTGTCTCGTCCTTGAACATTCTGGAAGGTGTATTCTCCATGTGTTATCACCCTCCACATTCTTGGATCACCAGACTTGATATGAAACTCCATTATTATTCTTCCAGTGAGTGTAGTTGTCTCCATTAAAGAGTGGTGGTCAATTTGGTGCAGAACCTTCTTCTACCATTAGTATGCTTGCATGAGACATTTTGATCGTCTTCCAAAGCAGTTAGCTTTCTAGAAGAGACCCGCTCTGATACCAATTGTAACCAACAAGCGCTCCTGATACGTCCCCGACGTGTCGTAGACGTGTCATGGACTCAAATAAAACTTTGATAGTTAGGAATAGACACGAGATAAACTTAAACTAGAAACTCCATTTCGATTGAGAATTTACACACACGAAATTCACTCAATCTCCCTTGCCCCACACGGACTCCCGGGACAGTCTTGACTTTACCCCTAAAGTCCTTAACCCTTTCCTAACTATCGCCCTACAGTTCACCGACTATTCCCTGACCTGTCGGTCTATCAAATACCTAATGTATTGATACTCTAACTCAGTCCTCTCTAGCTCACTAACTCTCTAACACTTACACACTCCTAAGTCTGATCCACACTTGCCAAGATAATCTCTTTCTTTTTCTCGTACAGGCTTGATTTACATAGGACATAAATGCTCATATATATATACGCGTTAGTTAAGGTGTAACTAACGGCCTATGAATCTGTAGACTCTAAAAGTAGATTACTTCTTCTTCTCTTATTATAATAGTCGCACCCTATTGTAGATTATCTTCCAACTTGATCTGGAGCTATCAACACATGTGTTGCCATGCGATTGGGCAAGTTGATGGCGCGTCTCCCAAGTGGTCGGTCACCACTTGCACACTTTAACTTGTCTGACCTTGTCTGGTTCATTATTGCTCATAAATGCTTTCTCTAAATTTATTTTAGCTATGTAATGATGTTCATTAATAGCCTTTGCTTTTCTTGTTATCTTGCACATTAATGAGCTTCTCCTTTTGTCGTGAGCTGGTTGCTTGTGTGGGTGTGACACATCTGAGTGAGTTTGTCGATGTTGCTAACCATTTCTGCCCTAGTTTAATGTCTGATGCATGAGATATGTGATGGTGTGGTTCTTGCTACTAGTGTGTTGCTAGAAGTTCTTGGGAGCTCTCACAGACAGGTGCCCGACTGGTTGGGCACATGTCATAGGCTGAGTGCGTTTGCAACCTTGCGTGCTAAGCCACTTAATCACCTATTTTATCTGAATGATAAGCTTGACAAACGTGTTAGATAAACACCACAGGTTTGCTATCATCAAAACTAAAGGTCCTTGACTTAACAGAAGCAAAATAATTGCATCGTGTGCAGCTTGAGGATAGCCACACACCCCAATGAATCATTATCCACCCCCACATCCAAAGATTTTTCAGGAGCAACCAACGGACTCGCACTAGTACTCGCCTTTACTATCAGCAGCCACCAAACCTCATTGCATGGGGGCACTAGAGAAAGTAGCCATACCACAGAAGAAGCATAAGCTCGGAAGTCTTTCATAGGTTAGATGCATAACTGAACCTTTGCCACTCATTGTAATCCTTATGGAATGAAGAATAGGGTTTGTAATATCAAGTCTGACTTTGACCCACAAAAAGTGTTCTCCAAAACGCCTACTCTCCTTGTTGAACTCCATGAACAACCTAATCTTATTTTTAATCCTCTTGGAAAACTCACGATGAAGAAACATTATAGGAACCCCATGGACCCGAACCCAGATTGGTATCCAACAAAAGAGATGGTCATTGGAGCTTTTGCTTGGTCTACCAGCTCAAGAACTAGAAGGCGATCGCCAATTGTTCACGGCCCCCTCCCTAAGATTGCATGCAGCCATTCTAAATCACCCAGCTCGAATAAGAACAACCCATCACCCAAAGCACGAACATGCATCTTCCCCTCCAATTGCCAAACCTGAGCCAAAGTAGGACTCATGCATCAATAGAGTGTGCAGTGAAAAGCTTCCCCAAAAGACAGTAGGAGTAAGGAACTGTCAAAACATAATCCACAAGGTCATCAACATCCATGAACCCTTCTTCTTATTCTTCAGATGTAAGCGTCATCACTTGACACTGCATAACCAAATCATCAGTTGACTTCCCTTTGTCTGTCATGCACACAAGTTGAAGAGCGGTAAGAGAAAATCTCAGGAGAAGCAAGAAACAGGAACTTTAAGGAGAAAGAGACAAAGCAGCTCGTATGCAGTTGCAAGAGAGAAGAAGAAAGACAACAAAAACAAGAGATACATGCAACCGTGAACTCCAAAACTCTGCTAGTTAATCACCACCGCCATGTAAAACATAGGGACAAAACCATGCAAAGTAGACTTATAACATTTAAAACCCACTAAGGGAACCACCACAAGGAGGATTAGCCACCTCACCTTAAAACCGACACCTTATGAAGCAAACTTGATGAAAAACTGCATAGAACCTAAACCCGCTAGATGAGAAATGAACAAGATTAATCAGCTTAACATACGACAACACATCACAGAGACACAGACAAAATAGGCTAGTAGAGCAAAGTTAGTAAGGAAGATGGAACCTTCCAATGAAGGATAACCCCTAGAGAGAGAGCTCCAAATGTTTATTACATTCGATTTCATGGCATAGGGTTTAAAACTTTAAAGAAGTTATAGTTCTTGGAATATTGTCAAAAAATGTTCGTTAAATAGTTTTATTTGAGATAGGTAAAAAAGAATTATATTGACAATTTGGTATTACCAAAGGCAACTTCATGATCTCTAAATGCGGAGACGACAACTAATTAGCATTTTGAGTTATATTTGAAATACCCCTAGAAATGTCTATCAACCTTAGTTTGGTCTCATAGTAAAGTATATTGGTTAAGTATAGGTCTTCTAAGAGCTATGGCCCTGAAGAGTAGACTGATGGGGGAGTACTTGATGAAGTCACCCAGGGTGAGACTAGAGATTCACTCGGGGTAGGACTATAAAGTCGTAAGGGGAAAGTTGAAGAGTCACCCGGGGCAAATCTGGGAAGAGTGGCCCGGGGAAGATGCTAACAGGTAATGTGCGGGTGGGAGCCACTTTTACTACCGTCTAACCCATGTTTCTTATTCTTATTGTCCACCTCATTGTTAAACTAATAAACTTGTCATACGTCCTAGTTGATTACTCTCTTTGTGCTTAGAGTTACGTGTATAATTTCCTTAGGATTAAGGAACCTCTCACGCCTTACCTCTCAATGAAGTGATCTTCTTACTAGCAGATTGTTAGTGTACTGAACCTTAAGTCCTATATAGGCCCACCATCTTACACTTCCAGTTTAGTAGACAGACACCGTAATTTTTCCAAAACTAAGTGAGTTAAATCTGAGAGCTATTGGACGTGAATAATATAATTGAGTAAGAGGAGTATATTGGTCAGAACAAGTGCTCTATTTTACGAGTCGATTTCCTTTCGATTAGTTATGAGGAAGTTTAGGTAAATTATTGTGTTCATAACTTGTATGCCTTGTATGATTTATGTGTGGTTGATTTATTGAATATTTGTGAATGTGGGGAAGACTATGGTTTTATACCGAAAAATATAAGTAACATGGGCACTCTGTTTTTGTGCATTAATGTTGTAAGTTTATATGAATATTGATTGAGTTTTTTATTATGAGTAATGGGTTTGGTGGTCTTCGAACATGGTGTTTTGTGCTTGATAAGGGGAAGCTATTCTTGGAAACTTGGACAAATTCTTACATTGATTTATACGCCACTACCAATGTACTATGGTTTAAGCCACTATGATTTACTCCTTTTGGTCAAAAGTGCCTCTAGGGGGTGGTGTGCACACTTAAGGATATAGGGTGAGGTAGATATGTTACCCAAAGGGCTTTGGACCATAATGTACTTCATCTTAAGACAGGTGTGTCTACGGTGTTATGTGGATATTATGATTACTCAAGGGGCCGAGGGCCTCTGTGCCCTTTGTATTCGGACCGGTATGCTCGAAGTGTATTATTTGGTGGAAATTTCTTCCGGGGAATATTGGTTAAGCTCTCTCCTTTATCATAGAAAATTGTGTGATGATATTTGGTAAACTCATGAATAAATGTATAAAGTGGTTTATATGGTTGACTGGTTACCGTGGTTTATATACATATTGGGCTGGTGAATTTGTCTAGTCTGTTGTAATTGTGCCCGGACCATACTTGTTATATTGGATGTTACAATAAGTGAAGACGTCTTCAACCAAAATGTATTTTACTAGGTAAAGCAATGATTTACTCGATTTCACTTATTTGTGCAACCCCTTTCTTAGTTGTCTATTATTTATAGTTTCAAGGTAAAGATTGAAGTAGTTAGAACTTCGGGGATGTGAACGTTGCAACATATAGACATAAGTTAATTATGTAACATGTATATAGTGTTCCCTTGGGGGCATGTCCCGTGGAGTAGTGTAATGCCTGGTGGGTTGACCCGGGCTAGATTGTAAACTTGGGATCTCGGGGAAGTTACCCCGGGCCACTTTTGTAAAACACTAATGTAAATTTATTAAATTCAATGGAAGATATAGTTGGTTATTATGGAATGTTTGGAGTTTTTAGCCTTAACACTCACTTATGTGGGTGTGGCAGTAATATCCTGGTTGTAGAAGTTTGGATTACGCTGCAAATAAACATACAAGACTAAGATAATACATAAAAGACGTTAGGCTAAAAACTGGGGTGTTAAAAGTTGGTATCAAAGAAATAAGTTATATATTAGGAAGAGCGGGAAATCAGTGATAAAATTTGATA
>CM041782.1:224731583-225101202 GCA_023374045.1 Limonium bicolor
AATACTCTTCATCAAAATAGCATTTGAAGAGCTTGGAGTTCAAGGAGAAATCAAGTAGAAGAATCATCTTGATTTAAGGAGTAAGTTTCTATAATTAAGGTTTAGTTTAAGTTTGATTTAAGCTTCAAACTTTGGTATAAAAATTATGTATAAGCCTTAGTAATATTAAGGCCGAAATACTATGGGTTATAATGTCAAGAAAATAATTTATAACATATAAGGTAAGATTATTACCTTAAGGTATAAATTTGTGTCACAAAAATTTATCATGATACATATAAGTTCAAACCGAATTGTCTAGGAATAAAATGTTCTATTTTGAGTTTATAATCATTCTAAGTCATTAGCATAATTTTTAGAAGTGTTATATGGCTTATATACATTTATATGTATTTATTATAAGGTATAAATCAAGTTTTAAAACTATATGGTAAACATTTATTAAAACCGAGGCCAAAGTATTTTATTTGGTGATTTTTGAAGAATATAAGTATATTAGCTTATATTATAAATTTTGGGAATATTAAAAATAGCTACAAGTATTTAAATGGCTAGTTTAATAAGTTATGTGGCTAAAATGTAAATTTTGAAAAGTTTGGTGTATTAAATAGGATTGCTGAGACTTAAGGGGTATATTGGTATACTTATGATATAATATAAGGTAGGAATTAACATTATGAATTTTGGTGAATTTAAATAAGTGTTTAAGTATTAAAATAAAATTTTATAAAGTTTTGGGGCTATTTTATAATTATTGGAAAATAGTGTGGAAACCGAATTACATATGTTTTCTGGGTATATTAAAGTATTAATTATGAAATTTAGTCTTGGTCAAAGTGTTGACCAAAAACTTTGGGTTAAAATGATTTATGACATAAAATATTAAGTTTATAAAAGTTTTGGGGTGAATATGTGATTTATCAAAGTATATATGAAAAACAGAATTTGATATGGGGCAGAAATATAAATTGAAGAAAGATATGGGTTATTTCGGTATTTAAAGAAATTAAATATTAAAAACTATAGTTTATAAGATAATATGTAAGTTATATAAAGTTTTGGGGTTAAATGGTATATATAGGAAAAGTATATGTTGAAACCAAAAGTTTAAGGGATTGTTTGGTAATTTATAAAAGTTAGTATATTTAAATTAGTAAAGACCGAAAGTATAAGGTCATTTGGTAATTTACAAAAGTTAATGTGTTCATTATGTAATTACCGAAATTATAAGGTTAGTTTTGTAATTTAATAAAGAAAGGAATTAAAATTAAGTTATATGGTATATTATGAAATATAATATAAAGTTTATAAAATAATTGTGGTTATAATAAAAATAACCAAGTGATATTTATATGTGGACTAAGTGAAAATAATTATGGGTATATGATTAATGAGATGAAGGTATACCATAAAATGGAAATTCATTATCACATGTGGTTACTACATAAAATAACGAACTGTTAAACTACCTCGAACCACTGTAAAATAACAGGGGAAAATAAAGAACATACGGGGTTAGTATACTACAAGGATTGGTTCTGTAGTGATAGTACTGTAATGCTTAGTAATAAGTTGTATTAACGTTACCCGGTATTGCATGTAAATATAACAGCGTACGAGAAGTGATTACTAAAGCGTGAACTGTCAAGCTATCAAGTTACACGGTGAATGGTATGTTAATTGTGTGGTCTGAATGTCCTAAGGATTTTCCTGAGGTTCAGACGTTGTTTGTTTAAAATGTTAAGAGCGATATCTGTGATTTATGTATATGATATTGTACACTGTATTGCTCAGCACCATTGCGTTTTATTTTACGCGAATGTCTTATGACTGGAAGTTTATACATTTACTGGAACAAGACTAACTGACCTTTAGGTATTACAAGAACCTAATTGATGGTCAACTGTTGTAGTCTTAACTCAAGGATTGGTTATTGTATCACTGACTAAAGGGCTAACTTATAAAGAGAGGAATCCAGACTGTTTCGACTTTCTGGTTGCGCATCGTGATCACTACAAGGGACTATATCAAGAGTCACTCAAGGGAATCCATTGTCCACATTCGACGATGGCAGAGGGCACTGCTGTTGGTGCACAGGTTCGACCGGATCGGTCAAAATAATTATCAGGGTCATATGGTCAGCTGGTAACGGTTCCTTTGGAACCCAGGGGACTACTGTCCATTATTAAGTTATTAAGGGTTGTCTTAACATGTAACACCCCAACCCGAAACTCCACAACCTGAACGATGGTAGCTCCCAACTTCAACTGGAAATGCAGCGGAATAAATACATAAAACGGGTGGTGCTACAACGCCGCTAGTCACCCATGTGACTAACAAGGCTAACTCCAATACAACTTACAAATGATACGGTCTAGCGCTGAATACAAACCTCTTAAACAACAAAAGTCAAAAATAAAGTACAGTACTGTAAAATGATTCGGTAGTAATAATCCCTGTCTTAATTCTACCCACCTACACTCGGTCGGGTATCTCTTCTTTTTCATGTACCTGGAAATGGTTAGCCATGAAACGGCTCGCAAATAATTTGCCGGTATGAGAGCGTGCAGCCCACAATCTACTGGGCCACACCAAACTTTGCCGAATACATGTAGATAATTTGTTTGTGTAAAAAACTGTAAACACACAACATAATATAATCATAACAAACATCCATACAAGGATAATAATGTCACACAGAACACGACTTCAGAAGTCAAGTTAGGTGTCCTAATTGTTTACTACTAGTCAGATCTCACAATGGGACTAACATGTATATAAGGTACCTCACAGCGGGGAGGTATAGTGACCTAGTTCAAACTCCATCTTCATAGAGTAAATTGGTCGAGATGATAAAACCCTTAGACGAGATGGGACTCTCGTACGAGTAGGGTGGGTAATAATTCCCTCAGAAGATAACGTAGTTAACTCCTGCAAAAAGAGGTGGGTATCGTACCCTCGAGAGAAGTGAAGTCTTCCTCTTAACTTGAAATGTTCCGGTATGGTCCCGGTGAGTGGACTAGTGCACCAAAACTCCCGTCGCACGTAAATTTGTATAGGAGATGAACCTGAGACAGGTACAGGTCCTGTAGCATGCATGGCCAGATCAACTGGGCTCCTCGCTCTCGTAGTAATAGAATTTAATAGATGTCACTCAAGACGTTAAATAAGAACACTTGTGTATTGTTAGTTATCACGTTTAGGATAACGACGTTTGTTATGAAAGTGAAGTTAGTGAGAAACTTGAGTACAAGTTCTCGGTATAGTAAAACGCAGGTATTTAATCCACTGGTAAAGTAGTGTTGTATGCGTGGAACATACACGTTACAGTTAGTAGCATCACGCACATAAAGTAACACAACAGTGCATAAGAATAATACAACATTTTACAACAATTATCTTGGTCGTTATTTCAAACAACAGATAGCACACAAGTCGGTATAATCCAGTAGCAAGCAGACTGCAAGAATCCTATACCGTTCACCGTAGACTGTACTTGTTTAGTTCCCGGTCAACGTCTGGTCAAACAAAGTCCTAGAATTGGATTAACTGAGAGTGTTAATTTATGTAACTCTCGTATAATAATTTTATTGATTCATGAAACGATTTCTTACTCATTATTCCATGTGAGGTTTATTTCTTTATACTTAAGTAGTTTCCTATAACCTCTTAACCTTATTAATAATTAAGGTATTTATATATTTCCAAATCATGTATTCTTTATTTATAAAACTTATATGGTGTGGTAATTTCTTTTAATTACCTTATGATTTAATGTATAACTTATTTGTTATTTCTTTTGATTTATCTTTAAATCCTTTAATGTATATAACTATATATTCATGCACCATTTATGTTACATGTTTTACAATTGTCTAAGTGACATAACGTCTTCATAATTTCTCCTATATATTTATATGTCACACATGGACATAATATTCTTATAAACTTTTGTTATTCTCCACTTAACCATAAATAATATTTATTGGTTATAATTAAATTCCTTATAACTATATAACCTGTAGTTTTAATTCCATACCCTTATTTTCATTTCCTTTTTTATTTACTTGAAAATCTTAACTGTATAAGTTTTATGCATATGCTTTACTTATGATACGTATTTATAACTGTCTAAATGACATAATAACTTAATAAATTCTCAAATTATATTTACGTGTCATGCATGGGCATATTTCTCCCATATCTTTTATTAATTACAAACTAACCCCAAATAATATTATTTAGTTTACAAGTGAATTACTTGTAATTGTATATCATATAGTCTTAATTTCATAAATCCTTAAATCATAATTTTCTTTTCTAAATTTCCTAAATATCCATATAGGGCCTACCAATATTTTTAATCCCATAAATACATCATACTTTTCGGTTATTATATTATAACCTCATTTATTTCATAAACTTTACATTATACACCAAAATACATTATATTACATAGTTTCATTTCCTTAATTAATTAATTCACTAAACCACCATCATAAATTCGGTAATTATTATTTGAACACCTTAACTTTTATAAATTACCAAATCAACCCATAACCTTTTGGTTTTAGCAAATAACTTCTCATAATTACATTTTAACCCCAAAACTTAATATAAATTATATATTCACTTATAAACTTTAGTTTTAATATTTAATTTCCTTAATAACCAAGTGGACACTTATATTTCTACAAATTATGATTTCGCCCCTTATAAAATTTGGTTTTGCATTTAAACTTCCTTAAATTACATGATCACCCCAAAACTTTTATAAACTCATTATTTTATGTCATAAATCATTTTAACCCAAAGTTATCGGTCAACACTTTGACCAAAGTCTAATTTCATACTTAATACATTAATATACCCATAAACTTATATGATTCTCGGTTTTACACCAATCTTTCCAAAAATTACAAAATAGCCCCAAAACTTTATAAATTGTTATTTTAATACTTAAACACTTATTTAATTTAACCAAAATTCATAATCTTAACCCCTACCTTATACTATATCATAATTATGCCAAAAGCACATATATCTCTCGGCTGTTACCATGAATTCCCTTAACTTTCCAAAAATTACATTTTTACTACATAACTTATTAAACTAGTCATTTAAACACTAGTAACTATTTTTAACTTACCCAAAATTCTTAATATAAGTTTATATACTTATATAGCTCATGAAAACCTATTTTTAACCATTTGAATTCGTTCATAATTATATGATGCCATGTAATTTTTAAAACTTGATTTATAACTCAAAATAATTATTCATAAATACATATGAGCTATATATCTCATGTAAAAATTATTGTAATGTATTAGATATATTTTTAGCTCAAAATGGAGCAAATATTTCCTAGATAATTCGGCCACAAAAATAACTCTTCTTAAATAATTTTTTTTGTGACATAATATTATACCTTAAGGTAATAACTTTAGCTTAAGAGTTATAATTATTTTTCTTGGTAAATAACCTCAATAATTTCAGCCTTAATTATTTGTAGAGTTGTACATAATTTTGTACAAAATTTATGAGCTTAAACAAAGCTTAGAACCTTAAGAATTAACTTAATAAACTTACTCTTAATCAAAGATGATTGAGTACTTGAACTCCTCTTGAATTTCCCAAGCTTCCTTCAATGGAGATTGTAGCTCCAAATTTCGGTATTAACACATGAGAAGGAAGGGGTTTAGGAGTTAGATCTTAACAAAGATCTTAAGTAGATTTATAAGATGTTTTCAAGAGATTTACCTTAGGTATTTTTACCTTGAATTTTCGGCCTTGATAGAATGGATGAAGATCCAACTTCTCTTCATGAAAATTGTTGAAGAAAAAATGTTTAAATGTGTTGGAATTTTCCGACATGTATAATAAAATTTCTTAAGGATTTTCATGTATGAAAAATACCTTAAGTTAACCTTGAATGCTCCTTGGTTTAATTGTTGATTCAAGACACTTCTTGGAGCATATATTGGTACCGAATTGATGTAGTGTTGCTAGGAATATTTTTGCTTCAAGTCTTGATGAAGAAAGCCAGGAATTCAACACCAAAAATGAAAATTGAAATTTAAACTCCATTAATGGAGCTTAGAGCTTGAAAGGAAAAATAATAAAGCAAGAGATGAGGGACTCACCAAATCGGTTGCAGCAAGGGAAATGAGAAGGCATAAGTGCCGTGAGTTGTATAGGAAAGAAAGAGTTTTATTTGATTATAGACATCATTATTTGACATGTTAGGTAAAGGTCTTAATTTATTGTTTTGCTTTTGCTTATAGGCTCCAATAAGTCTTCCATATAGCAGCTGCTTTCGGTCAAGTTGGAGGGGGAATCGATGGCTGAATTGAAGAGGGCTAGACAAGGAGATAATTAAGTTAGGTAAATGACATTCTTTTGGATTATTCAATCAGCACTTCTTGTCTCATTGCATGTTACTTTCGGCTGGGTTGGAACAAGAGGAGGAGGGCTGTCGTGAGCCATGTGAAGGAAATAAAAGAATGGCTGAAATAAATCATGGAAGACAACATGACAACATTGTAATTACAATACGGAAGGGATCGACAAAGCAAGAAGAGAAAGAACAAGAATCTGGAAGAATGGAAAGCTTTTCATTAAAGATGGAGAAAGGGGAACCGAGCTACAGCACTAAAACGTTTCGACTGAGACAACCAGAGAGACCAAACTAGAGATACAACCCTAATAGTTAAAGACTAGAGAAGCACCGCCCAACTAAACTAATAACCAAAACGCTGTGCTTCAAAGCTAAACAGAAGAGACAAGAGGAGAGGAGGAAGGAAATAATTACAGAATAAATACTATATCTTATCACCCCCTCTCAACCTGTACATGGGCAATGTACAGATTGCAAATTACACGTTATTCATACAAAGTCTCTGATTTATATCTGGATACGCATTCCCTGGAAGTGTTTTAGTGAGCACATCCGCCAGCACATTTCCTGAAGTGACGTACTGTATACAGACCAGTCCTTCTTGTAACTTCTGTCTTACAAAGTGACAGTCAACTTCTATGTGCTTCGTGCGCTCATGGAACACGGGATTTCTGGCGATGTATATTGCTGATTGACTGTCTGATTTCAGGGCAACAGGCTTGATTTCTTCAACTCCTAGCTCGCTCAGCAAGCGTGTCAGTCAACTGATTTCTGCAACTACTTGACGCATTACTCTATACTCGGATTCTGTAGAGGAGAGGGCTACACAGCCTTGCTTCTTGGATTTCCAAGAGAGGTGTGAACCACCCAGTTAAACAAAATACCCACTTATTGACCTTCTGGTATTTGGGCATGCGGCCCAGTCTACATCACAAAAAGCCACAAGATTAAAATTCACATTTTTGTTAAACATTAACCCAAAACCAGAAGTGCCTTTAATATACCGAATTGTATGCAAAGCTGCCTTTAAGTGTATGTCTGTCGGTTTTTGTAAGAACTGACTCAGTAATTGAACTGTAAAGCATAAGTCTGGCCTTGTATGAGTAAGAAAACTTATCTTTCCAATGAGTCTTCGATAGACCATGGGATCTGGGAGCATGTTTCCCTCTCCTTGTAGCAGTTTTGTGTGCAACTCTAACGGTCCAGCTGCTGCCTTAGATTCGTCATCAATGTATTCTTCCACAAGATCATCTGCATATTTCTTTTGAGCAACAACAATACCAACAGAAGTGTGGAAAAATTGCATTCCCAAGAAATGTGTGATCTGACCTAGATCTTTAGTTCTAAATCTTTCGTCAAGGTTCATTTTGATCTGTTCAATCATCTTGTTATCATTACCAGTCAACAAGATGTCATCAACGTAGACTGCTAAAAAGACAGTTTTATCACCTTCTTTTCTAACAAATAATGAGTAATCATTTAAAGACTGAACAAAACCAAGTTTTGTGAGGAATTGGCTGAGCTTATCATGCCACTGTCTGGAGGCTTGTTTCAAGCCGTAGAGAGATTTTTTCAGTTTGCAAACAACTCCATTCCTCTCTGTTTTGTAACCCAAAGGAAGCTGCATGTACACTTCTTCCTTGAGGTCACCATGGAGGAAGGCGTTGTTAATGTCAAGCTGGTTTATTTTCCACCCCTTCTTAACAGCCACTGCTATAAGTGTTCTGATTGTGGTAAATTTAACAACTGGAGAGTAAGTTTCTTGGTAATCAATACCGTACTTTTGTGTGTATCCCTTAACAACAAGCCTTGCCTTGCACCTCTCTAAGTTCCCATTTGCATTGTACTTATACTTATAAACCCACCTGCAGCCTATAGGTTTCTTGTTTTTGGGAAGGTTCACAACCTCCCAAGTGTTATTTCTTTCTAATGCTTCAAATTCATTTTCCATGGCTTTCACCCATCTTTTGTCTTTGACAGCCTCTTTATAACTTAGGGGTTCCTTTTCCTTCTTGACATTTACTGTGAGGGCAGAATCATGTGTGTTTGCACAACAGGCTAGGTCATTTCTGTTTTGGAGATAAACGGTTTCTGTGGGAACTAAGGAGGAACAGATGCAGTTACTGTGACTAGGGTGGCAAGTTTCCGTATCAAAGGAATCTTGGTTCTCATGAGGAAGGTTGTTTCTGATAATTCTATCTCTAAGTATGGCTGTGAAATGATCTGGTGCTATGTCAGAGGACATGTTTGTGGTGAAAGCTTGTGTTATGTAGTCCTCTAAGTATCTAGGGGTTTGTCTAGCTCTTGTAGATCTCCTAAGTTCTAGGCCTGGGTCTTCTGATATGGTTGTTTCTTGTTGTTCAGGTGGATTTGTCTCTGTGACAGGTGACTGTTCTAGTGTATTATCATCTAAAGCAGGGGACTATTATGTGGTTTCTGGTTGTTCTATCTCTAAATCAGTTGTTTCTGGTTCTGCTATTCTTGGGTAATCATCCTGGGTTTCTGGTGGTTCAGGAAAAGGGTGTGTGGGAAGCTGGTCTTCTGGAATCTCAAAGGGGTTATGACTGCTTGTTGATGGGTGTCCTATTTTCCTAAATGGGTAAACATTTTCATAAAACCTGACATCTCTATTGATTAGGATCCTGTTGTTATCTATGTCAAAAAGCTTAAAGCCCTTTTTGTCTGGTGGATAACCTAGGAATATGCACTTGAGAGCCCTTGAGGCAAACTTATCATGGAGGGCATGGTTTATGTGGGCAAAACATAGGCATCCGAAGCATTTTAGGTTTCCAAGGTCTGGTTTTTTATTGTAAATGACTTCATAGGGAGATAAACTGGAGAGAGAATCTAGAGGCATCCTATTTATCAAGTAAACAGCAATTAAAACACTTTCCCCCCAGAACTTGAGAGGTAAACTAGAATGGAACATCAAAGATCTAGCTGTTTCTAAGATGTGCCTGTGCTTTCTTTCCACCACCCCATTCTGTTGGGATGTGTGAGCACAGGTCAGCTGATGGTGGATTCCCTTAGATCTCAGAATGCTAGCATTCAAATTGGAGGTTCCTAGTTCATGGGCATTGTCTGATCTAATCATTTTAATATCTTTTCCAAACTGTTTCTTTATCATGCAGAGAAAATCCAAGACAATATTGAAAGCTTGAGATTTATTGTTCATAAGATGCACCCAGGTAGCCCTACTCTTATCTTCTACGAAAGTTATGAAGTAATTACTGCCATCAACAGTTTTATGTTTATAGGGACCCCAGGTATCTATGTGAACAAGATCAAATAGAGCAGTTTCCCTTATTGATTTCTTGGGAAGGGCAAGCGATGACTCTTGCCTCAACAAGCCTCACACACTAAGTTTTTACACAACTTTCTGTCTAGAATATCTAGCCTTTCTATTTTTTCTACAGGCAAATGGCCCAGCCTATGGTGCCATAAAATCAATTGATCACTACAGTCAAAACCAGAAACAAGATTTCTAACACTACAAGTGCTTTCAGCAGAACAGACATCCCATGGTTCACACTCAAGATTCAGCACATACAGACCCAAAATCAGACTTCCAATTGGTCTTTCACATGTCAGATCATAGTCCTGAAAGATACAACATTCATTATTAAACAGAAACTTGCCTTTCATATCCTGTGTGAGTCTAGAAACAGAAATTAAGTTGAAACGAAAACTGGAAACATATAACACATTCCTCAAGGTAATTTGATTCTTCAACTCCTAGCTCGCTCAGCAAGCGTGTCAGTCAACTGATTTCTGCAACTACTTGACGCATTGCTCTATACTTGGATTCTATAGAGGAGAGGGCTACACAGCCTTGCTTCTTGGATTTCCAAGAGAGGTGTGAACCACCCAGTTGAACAAAATACCCACTTATTGACCTTCTGGTATTTGGGCATGCGGCCCAGTCTACATCATAAAAAGCCACAAGATTAAAATTCACATTTTTGTTAAACATTAACCCAAAACCAGAAGTGCCTTTAATATACCGAATTGTATGCAAAGCTGCCTTTAAGTGTATGTCTGTCGGTTTTTGTAAGAACTAACTCAGTAATTGAACTGTAAAGCATAAGTCTGGCCTTGTATGAGTAAGAAAACTTATCTTTCCAATGAGTCTTCGATAGACCATGGGATCTGGGAGCATGTTTCCCTCTCCTTGTAGCAGTTTTGTGTGCAACTCTAACGGTCCAGCTGCTGCCTTAGATTCGTCATCAATGTATTCTTCCACAAGATCATCTGCATATTTCTTTTGAGAAACAACAATACCAACAGAAGTGTGGAAAAATTGCATTCCCAAGAATGTGTGATCTGACCTAGATCTTTAGTTCTAAATCTTTCGTCAAGGTTCATTTTGATCTGTTCAATCATCTTGTTATCATTACCAGTCAACAAGATGTCATCAACGTAGATGCTAAAAAGACAGTTTTATCACCTTCTTTTCTAACAAATAATGAGTAATCATTTAAAGACTGAACAAAACCAAGTTTTTGAGGAATTGGCTGAGCTTATCATGCCACTGTCTGGAGGCTTGTTCAAGCCGTAGAGAGATTTTTTCAGTTTGCAAACAACTCCATTCCTCTCTGTTTTGTAACCCAAAGGAAGCTGCATGTACACTTCTTCCTTGAGGTCACCGTGGAGGAAGGCGTTGTTAATGTCAAGCTGGTTTATTTTCCACCCCTTTTTAACAGCCACTGCTATAAGTGTTCTGATTGTGGTAAATTTAACAACTGGAGAGTAAGTTTCTTGGTAATCAATACCGTACTTTTGTGTGTATCCCTTAACAACAAGCCTTGCCTTGCACCTCTCTAAGTTCCCATTTGCATTGTACTTATACTTATAAACCCACCTGCAGCCTATAGGTTTCTTGTTTTTGGGAAGGTTCACAACCTCCCAAGTGTTATTTCTTTCTAATGCTTCAAATTCATTTTCCATGGCTTTCACCCATCTTTTGTCTTTGACAGCCTCTTTATAACTTAAGGGTTCCTTTTCCTTCTTGACATTTACTGTGTGGGTAGAATCATGTGTGTTTGCACAACAGGCTAGGTCATTTCTGTTTTGGAGATAAACGGTTTCTGTGGGAACTAAGGAGGAACAGATGCAGTTACTGTGACTAGGGTGGCAAGTTTCCGTATCAAAGGAATCTTGGTTCTCATGAGGAAGGTTGTTTCTGATAATTCTATCTCTAAGTATGGCTGTGAAATGATCTGGTGCTATGTCAGAGGACATGTTTGTGGTGACAGCTTGTGTTATGTAGTCCTCTAAGTATCTCGGGGTTTGTCCAGCTCTTGTAGATCTCCTAAGTTCTAGGCCTAGGTCTTCTGATATGGTTGTTTCTTGTTGTTCAGGTGGATTTGTCTCTGTGACAGGTGACTGTTCTAGTGTATATCATCTAAAGCAGGGGACTATTGTGTGGTTTCTGGTTGTTCTATCTCTAAATCAGTTGTTTCTGGTTCTGCTATTCTTGGGTAATCATCCTGGGTTTCTGGTGGTTCAGGAAAAGGGTGTGTGGGAAGCTGGTCTTCTGGAATCTCAAAGGGGTTATGACTGCTTGTTGATGGGTGTCCTATTTTCCTAAATGGGTAAACATTTTCATAAAACCTGACATCTCTATTGATTAGGATCCTGTTGTTATCTATGTCAAAAAGCTTAAAGCCCTTTTTGTCTGGTGGATGACCTAGGAATATGCACTTGAGAGCCCTTGAGGCAAACTTATCATGGAGGGCATGGTTTATGTGGGCAAAACATAGGCATCCGAAGCATTTTAGGTTTCCAAGGTCTGGTTTTTTATTGTAAATGACTTCATAGGGAGATAAACTGGAGAGAGAATCTAGAGGCATCCTATTTATCAAGTAAACAGCAGTTAAAACACTTTCCCCCCAGAACTTAAGAGGTAAACTAGAATGGAACATCAAAGATCTAGCTGTTTCTAAGATGTGTCTGTGCTTTCTTTCCACCACCCCATTCTGTTGGGATGTGTGAGCACAGGTCAGCTGATGGTGGATTCCCTTAGATCTCAGAATGCTAGCATTCAAATTGGAGGTTCCTAGTTCGTGGGCATTGTCTGATCTAATCATTTTAATATCTTTTCCAAACTGTTTCTTTATCGCAGAGAAAATCCAAGACAATATTGAAAGCTTGAGATTTATTGTTCATAAGATGCACCCAGGTAGCCCTACTCTTATCTTCTACGAAAGTTATGAAGTAATTACTGCCATCAACAGTTTTATGTTTATAGGGACCCAGGTATCTATGTGAACAAGATCAAATAGAGCAGTTTCCCTTATTGATTTCTTGGGAAGGGCAAGCGATGACTCTTGCCTCTACAACAAGCCTCACACACTAACTGTTTTTACACAACTTCTGTCTAGAATATCTAGCCTTTCTATTTTTCTACAGGCAAATGGCCCAGCCTATGGTGCCATAAACTCAATTGATCACTACAGTCAAAACCAGAAACAAGATTTCTAACACTACAAGTGCTTTCAGCAGAACAGACATCCCATGGTTCACACTCAAGATTCAGCACATACAGACCCAAAATCAGACTTCCAATTGGTCTTTCACATGTCAGATCATAGTCCTGAAAGATACAACATTCATTATTAAACAGAAACTTGCCCTTCATATCCTGGTGAGTCTAGATACAGAAATTAAGTTGAAACAAAAACTGGAAACATATAACACATTCCTCAAGGTAATTTGATTCTTTAACTTAACAGTTCCAATAAATTTTACCAACTGAGGGTGCCCGTCTGGCATTCCGACAGTGTGTGCATTTTCAAGAACTTTATAATCACAAAAATACTCCAGGTCACAACACTATGTTGGGTTGCCCCAGTATCCAAATCCACACAGAGGAATCTGTCTTCCTTAAACTTCAAAAACCAGAACAGGCAGAGTATTATCATATCCAAATCAAGAATTTCAGACAGAGATGTACTACAAAACTGCAGGAAGAGGTACTAAGGGTCCTCTGAGTCTGACCTTTCCCCAAGTAAGAGAGAATCTGATTGAGTTCCTCAGTAGTGTAATTCTACCCTTTATCCTGGTTGTTCATCGGCGTATTTCCCTCTGTGGCGGGCTGCACTTACGCTTCTTTGCTCTTGCCGAAACGCTAGTTCAGTGGGTACCAACCCTTTCAAAAACTCTCAATGTGTGTCCAGTCTTATCGCAGTGACTGCAGTGGAGATCCTTCTTGGATTTCTGCTCTGAAGCTTGTTAGGGTTCCAAATTTCTTCATGCGTAGTTGCGAAAGATAGTGATGAATCTTCAACCTTAATATCTCCAGTGACTTCTTTTGTCGCTCCTCTGCACAAGCAGGGAATAAACTTGCTCCATGCTCGGGAATGGTATCTGTTTGATCATCAAGACGTTGCCTCTTACTTGGGCGAATCTCTCGTTTGCTGACATGAGAAACCTCATGATGCGCTGACAACGTAGGAGCTCGTTCATCTGGCCTGCTCCCCCGCAATTGCAAGTGGGCACAAACATTGTTGAGTCGATCTCGTCCCAAATTCGCTTCATCCAAGTGTAGTACACACTAACAGAGTCATCGCCTTGCCGAATCTCAACCAATTCCCGTTCCAGTGCATAAAGCTTCGCTAAATTTATTTCTTCGAATCTGGAGATGAGCTCTGTCCAAATCGCCGCTACAGTTTTGTTGAAGACCACCGATTCACCTATGTGCTTATCCAGGCAGTTCACAATCCAAGAAATTACCATATTGTTGCATCTTTTCCAAGCGCGGGATCGAACTAGGCAATCCGCTGTGAAATACCCCAAACCTTAATATATTAATGAACTATCTAATTAGGATATACTAAGGCTAGAACATACCTTAGAAACATTAGAAGAAGTGTTAAACAACAATTTACACCAAAACATGCCTTAGGAACAATTAGAGCAAAAAGTGTTTTAAAGAGTGTAAATAAATTAGGGAACTACCAATTAGTTCCCAAGAGATTTCAAATATGAAATACCTCTAATATTAGTAATAAACATTAAGCGGAATTAGCGTTTAAACCAAAAACGCACCTTAGAGCACAAAAATGTGCTTTAAAGAAAAATGTGCTTTAAAGGAGAACTGTGCCTTAAGCATTTATACATGGAATTAAAAGGCTAGTGCACCTAAATACCAATAAGGAATAAGGGAACAACAATAAAATGGTCATAGGAGCCATAGCGTATACAACAAACTAAGTATACAGTCCCACAAAAACCGGTACTAAACTGACGATCAAGGAGAAACCACCAAACGACTTGGTTTAAATTGGAATTAGCAACATGCTATTTCATGAAAAAGTTTCTAAAGGTTTAAATGTACTAAGAACACATTTAAACTAGCCAAAACAAATTGCAAAACCAATGTGAACCGGGAAGCACATAAAATGTGTTTTTAAGGCATTTTTGGCCTTGTAACATACCTATAACATGGTATAAGTCATAATGAACGAAATTAAGTCATTAAATGTTAAATAATATAAGAAGAAAACAAAAAAATTTAGATCAAGTGAGGGTGGGGCTGGCCGACATCAAGGGGGGACAAACCATGTCCAAAATGCCTTTACTTTACTATTCCACCTAATCAACACTACCTTGCCTTGCATTATTATGTTGTCCCCTTAGTGAACAATTAACCCAGCTCTTACCTATCAAATGAGAGCTTCAAAATTCGGAACCCATCCTCTCTTTGAAGGAAGAACACCAAAAACACAAAAATTCACGTTTTGAACCTTAAAGAACACCCTTCCTTGTGAGAACCATAACTTTCTCTTCCTATCTCCAAATCACAAGCTTGATAGCTCGTTGGAATCCTCTCTTCAAGAGCTTTACAACCATAGCTCATGAGCCCCAAGATTCATAGGAAAAAACACTGAGAAGTGCCTTTGATTCTCGAGGTAAAACATTACCTTCTTGAAAACTTCTTTTCTTTGGTTTTTGTTACAGCCGATTGGCATGGGATACTAACCCATCTTATTCTTCATCTTGTTGTATAATTTTGGAGCCAATTTCTCTAGCAAATTGCTGTCAAAATTTCTAAGGAAATCAAGCTTAAATATTAAGCTAATGGTTAATATACAAGGTAAATCCTACAACTACCTATTTCAAGGTTCTAATATTGATCTATATATGATCTAATATATTGTGTACCTTGTTTATTATTACCGATTTTTTAGGTGTTAGATTTAATTTTAGCACCTAAAATGTTAATATTTTGTAAATCTAAAATTAGATTTATACTCCTTATGATATAAGCAATATAAGCTATCATAATATACAAGAAAAATTCATATACTAAATTTATATGGTGGCCGAAAATTAGGAGGTTATATGAGTTAGAAAAATTATCTAACTAAGTTAAATTAAAGGAATTAGTATAAAAGAGTAATATGTAAATTTATGAAGTTTTGGTACATATAAATTGCCGAAAATATATGGTATTATGAATTTATGAAGTTTAGATGAGGAAAATAATTGTAGAATTAAGTTTACAATTTATAAAGAGTTTATAAGTGTTATAAGGAATTTATAAGGTTTTTGGTATATTTAAGGTTAATAAAAGATGGTATATATACTACAACATTAGATAATTAAATCTGGTGATTTAGAGATGTTTATGATTAAAATCTGTAGGAAAATTAGTTACGAAAATTAGAAATTAATTAGAGTTAATTGGTTAATAAATGAGTTAGGATAAAAGAAAAGACCACAGGGTAAAATGGTAATTTCCCTGGTCAAACTGGTCAAACGTGGTCAAACTTGGTCAATGACAGTTTATAAAATGTTTAGAGAGCTAAATAAAATTTGTAGCAAAAGATTAGATATTAAAAGGATAAAGGAATAAAAAGTTAAGTTAAATTAACTTTAGGGGTAATATTGTAAATAATGGAAAGTTAGGGGGTTTGACCATAAAAGACTGGTCAAACTTGGGTATTTTGGTAATTGACCAAAAGTATAAAAGGAATTAATTAAAAGACTTTGGAAGAAATTAGAAATAAAAGTAAACTTATTATGAGTAAAATAGAGATTAAGAAAAACTATGGGTAAGTAATGTAAATAACACATTTTTATGTGTTTAGAAGGTTAAGGAAATTAAATAAAGAATTTAGAAACAAGTTGTAAAAGAAACAGAGTTAAGACGGGTTAAACGAGACCCGTATATAAATTAAGGTATACGAGGGGTATACCCGTAATTTAATAAGTATAGGAGAAATCAATACTTAAAGTATTTTTAATGAAAATACAAGTTATATTGGAAAAAGAAATAAATACGTATGATACGGAGTATCATACGGACGTATACGAAAATTTTAGTGTACATGAATAGTCTCGTAAGTGAATAGTATACGTATACATGAATAGTAAATACATATACATGAATAGTAAATACGTATACATGAATAGTAAATACGTATACATGAATAGTAAATACGTATACATGAATAGTAAATACGTATAATGAATAGTAATACGTATATGAAAGTAATAAGACCGTATAAATGAATAGTGAAATACGGTGAATAGTAAATACGAGACCGTATAAATGAATAGTGAAATACGGATGAATAGTGAAAAATACGAAAACTAATACAAGGTCCGTATAAGTCTAAAGTTGCTAACTGTGCAACTAATAACTGCTAACGACGTTAGTATGTTAATGAATTAGAATTGAGCTTGAAACGCTCCTAAATGAACGAACCCGTTTAAGTATACTATTATACCCGGGTTAACCTAGGAAGAGGTTTAAGTTGAAAAGAGAACCAAATTAGTTCTAAGACACAGATACTAATACTAGTTCTGGTTACAGATCTAGATAAGTCAGAGGCGTTCGGCGGATTAGGCGAACGTGGGATTAAGAGCTAGCCAGTCTCCGGTGTACGGTATGGGATTCTTGTAGCTTGTTTGCTAACGAGGTCTACCTCGGTTTGTGTGCTATGTGTTATTGTGATACGACCAAACAAGATTAAGCATGAAACCGATTTACTGTATTGTTTTGTGTCCATTGTACACTAACATTACTTGATTCAGAGCTTGTTCATTAACTTGTTTAATAAACAATTGTATAAGTTATAAGTACCCTACTGTTAGTTGGTTAATACCGAGAGAGGTTTAACTAACCAATTGTCAAAGAGACTTCAGCTAACTGGAACTTGTGAGGAGAGGAATCCGGGACTGACTCCGGTCATGCATGTTCAGGTTTAGGAGGTCGGCATCTGTATCAGATCTGTCCGCCTAGGGTCGACAAACTGACCCGCCATCTCGAGTGAACAGTTCGAGATGGGAGGCAATTCAGGAGGCGCAGGAGGGTCAAGCCTACACCCCTCATAACTTAAGAATTATGTTTATTAACCAATGGAGCTAATAACTCATTGGCTAGGGTTACTTTGACCCGACAAAATAAACAATTCAGTTAGAGAACAACCAATTCTAATAGGAGAATGGTTGACACTTATAAGGATGGTCAAACACGAGAACTAAACAATTCTCAGGCCTCAGGATTTAGGATATAACTTACTCATTAATGGACGTCCATTACGACGTTCGATTTATTTGAGCTGTGAATGTTTCACATAAATGTGTTGTTTGTTATCGTACTTCTTTTATTATTTGTATGAATAAACAATTGCATGTATACGACAAAATAGTGTGTAACCCGGCTAGCTTGTGGGCTGCACGTTTTCTATACCAGCAATATGCTGAGCCCCTTGGGGCCTGTGATTTAAACTTTGCAGGTAGGTACCGGACGAAGACTCAACCTGAGAGTGGGAGCGGGTAGAGTACTTCGGGTTGCTTTTACATTTGTTACACGAGTTGTGCATGTACACTCGTTAGTATATTGATGAGATGTTAGTATGATGTATTAGGATGTGATACTCGGTATAAGTTGTGGTTTATGAATTGTAATGTTTTAGATGCTCGAGTAATTATCCGGTTAGTCAGACCGTGACTTTAAGAGAATAGGCCTAGTTAGTCACGTGGGTGACTAACGGCGGTAACACCAATTTAGTAGAACTTTTCCGCTGCGTTGTTAATGTACGAGATGGACTTAGGGCGATGATCATTGTATTTGGAGTTAGGGGTGTTACAAAAAGTGGTATCAGAGCGTAGTTACGCTCTGATGACTGGAAATTACCGAGCTTAGGAATTACCGAGTTAGGAACTTTAGACTTTGGGATAAGGGTTGAGTGTTAGTGCGAGAGGTGCGTTAGTTAGGATTCCCGATGTGTATCGGATATCTATAATACCTGACCCGCCCTCGCCCCTGGTTCTAAGATACCAGAAATGAACGCCAGAGAGATGACAAGCTTTCTCTTACTCGGGAAAACCCGATCTGGCATTACTTAGCATATGCAATACGAGAACACCTCGTTATGCAATAGTCTTTCAAGACTTGAAGGTCCCAATTGGAGCGCAACGTTGAAACAGGCGCTACCAACGGAATCTACCAATGAGAGAATAATAATTACCGGCAACTTGGGTCGACATGCTGCAGTCGATATAACCCCGCCATACCAGTAAGAAGAAAAGTACTACAAGTGCAATGGGAGGACAAGAGAAGTGACAGAAACACCGGACAACAGTCCAAGGGAGCAATAACAGTGGGATAATACCGCGCAAGAGCATAGGGACTACCTAAAAGTCAATTATGCAGTGGTAACTCCGAACCTATACAAAAAGGGTTGCAAAGACCTAACTGCAATAGCCCAGACGACTACAAATGCATGTAAGTCATACTCCAAGATAGGACTACGACGTAGTGCCTAAGAGAGTCAATACTCGATAACCTCGACGAAGGTGTGGAAATGAGAGTGAAACCATGGCGAAAGCAAAAGAAAAAGGGTTCCCTCAGAAAGAGGAATACCCTGATAAGTAATTATCAATCAAAAGCAGTCGGAAGCTGCCCAGATAATCAATTAACCAAAGAAAAAGGGCAAAGAAGGAGTCCCATGGACTACCACCTACATGGAGTTTAGGAGAATGTACCATTGCCGACGTACACAGTACCGATAGCCCATCTTGCATGGCGCACTTGCCTTGGCAAGTGCTGCCGCAATGAAGCTATACGGGAAGCCGTGAAGACCAAATGGTAAAAACCACGGATATAATACATATTAACACCGGATTACAAATCCTTAAGACTGAAGAGCAAAATATTGGGAGGGCCTGACGGCCTGACCATGACAACTAAATCAATACACCAGTCAGCAGGGAGCTGGACTTGGTCAGGAAACTAAACGACGTGAGCATCAACAACAGACAACCGACACTACAGGTAAGAACATCAACCCAAAACCAAGCCTAACCTTGAATGGAAGAACCGAAAGATTACTCAACAATGTGAGAAGACCAGATGTAAGTAACCTACAAGGAAGGTATTACGACATACAATGAAGATGGAGGACATAACAACTTTCAATAAAAACGGGATGAATTCCCAGAATAATACCATTAACAACACTCTTCATTGAAGATGTTGATAAACCCAGAAACAGAATCAGAGAAAACAAATTTAAGCAATGACCTACCTAGGATCAAAGACGTGCAATCACAAAGAGAAACCTCAAAAGGACTACACCATAGAGTTGGTATAGTTGAGCAGAAAAGGACCCAAAACGATGGTTAGTATTGCTTGCCTAACTCATTAACACCCAATATGATTAGTCATTAACGGGTGGCGTAGTCAACAAAAGTTGAACAAAGTATTGACATGGCAGCACATGATATCCAGGGTAAATATCGACTAGACACCTGGAGGCAGAGGCCTAATGAGAACTAATCCTTAATTGCTAAAAGACGCAAGTCTATGAGAGCGAAGGTATTGTCACAGACACTGATTAACATCGGATTACCTAACCGAACTTCCACAGCAGGAAGCGATATACAACAACTTATTGTTAAACCCAATAGTCATCCAATGATGTGACCTAACATTGACAGAGTTCAGAGAACTAGAGAATTACGGGATAACCTATAGATGATAAGAATACAACAGTGAACCGAACACCGGCTATCACTTGAGACTAATCAAGCATTAAGGGCCTACGAGCCAAGGATGTTAAATACATCAGAGCTCGAGGCCAGGAAAGCATAAAAAGGCTTATCTGCCATGAATGAACTACAACTCGTACATACGAGTGGTTATGAACCTATACTAAATTGAGGAAGAATTGCCAGTAAAAGGGCACCAATGAGAATGTTGAGATAGTGCTATGACAGGGGCGGAGAACGAACCATTCCTTTTAGGGTGGGGATACCTCTCCTTGTTGTGAGGCCATGAGTGGGAATAAACCCCTCAAAAGGGCTTCACTTCTTAGAATTGAATACTCTCTATTGGAGAATGGGAACCGTAGACCTTGAAATTACCTAGAACATTCCAGTTACACATAAATAATATGGAAGGCTGCAGAGACAGACCTCATATCCAACACCCAGGATTTAAGAATCACAATCGTCAGAGAAAACATTGTGATGCGCAGTATGGCACGTCAAGTGACCAACGCTCAAAAGAGCTTGTGATTCAACGGATGACTTCTTCAGTAACCGGTTAAATTACATGGTAAATAACATCATAAAGATGAAAGAATGTGAGAGAAATTAGCCTACTTACGAACCTGAGATTGAAGCAGAACACCTTCATATTAAGAGATAACCATTTTACAACACGATACGGCAACCGCCAAACATGAAATTAGAGAACTTCTGGTTTACACCATGAAGGGGATTGAAATAAGACAAGACATTGAAGTCAAAACATTGAAGAATTGTGCCATCAATGGGCAATATGAGAAAGCTAAAGCTACTCGATAGTGGAGGCCATGAGAATAATACCTTTCAGGTAGATTAAGTTACGGTGCACACAAACAACCACTATATATAAGCCATCAAATTGACACGAAAGCAATCAGATTTATGAATTAAAACCCGATGTAAGTAAGTGATGAAATGGGAGACAAACTGTGCAGTAACGCCAGTAGCTGGCCATGTGATGAAAGGTTCACAGGAAGCACACTGTCCATTCCGTAAGGAGCTGGAAGTGCATTCCTAGTGGATCGACATGAGAAATAAGATAAGAGGCTCTAAGGAAAGAGACCTCAATTACTAAGGATCGAGTCCGTACTAAATACAGAAGGTATAATGCGGTTATGAACCCAGTAGATGGATATTCCTTGATTAAGTTCAAGAAGAACGACATGTGTGTTATCAAGGATTAATGAAAGAGGAGATCGACAAAGAATACTTCACAAATTAGTTGTAACTAAGCGTGTGACGAACACTACGAGGATACTTAAACGAGATGTGGGACGACCGCACTCCAAAGGAGCTTGTGGCCTGATGGACTTATTTATAAGTTAGTCGGGTAAGTAGCAATGTATCAGTAAGGTACCCCATATATGTAAACGAGTAGTGTAAGGAACACGAGAAGTAGTCGACTCCGTAGATAGTCAGAGATGCAAACTACACCCGAACAACAAGTTACCGTGAACAATTGAGGAGGAAGAACTCAGTTAAACAATGATTAAAAGAGTCAAGAACTCATTCCAGGAGGAAACAATTAAGAATTATGAAGTGCGAGAAGCACTGATTACTAAGTACAAACAGTTTATATGTCTCAAGATTTGAGGAAACTGTGAAGAGCAATAAGCACTGAACAGCAGCTAGATAATACAGAAATCTCAGACTGAGGGTCAGTTAGTAGGAAACAATTCAGACGCTGGAAGGCGTAATAAGAGTATGAACATCAATCTCCAGAGAACTGGATAGACAAGCTATAACACATGACAAGGTGTAGATAAAATACCACGCGTCCATTAAGAGAACTTTATTCCTAAGTTATAAGGATACAAAGGAGATGTTAAACATATTGAAGAGGATAGAAGGGCAAACTAAGCCCCAAGATTATCAGAGTCGCGCAGAAAGCTAGTGGACGTATCTTAAAGGTTTGATATACCTAACAAAAGAGAAGAAGGAAGGATGTGTCCACATCTTCCAGTCGAATAAAATATACGACTTATCTATCAAATACTTTGGAGCCTTAGAGACTACATTGGAACACAGTTGTAAGTTTGGTATGAACACCAATAAGAATCCTTGATACAGAGACTAAGCCATTACCATGGTGAGGACCCTCTGACCCAATCATAATGTGAGATAGACTACATGGGAGCCAGAAAGCTCCATGACACCTAAACATCTTGAACCTATGTTCAAGGATGATATAATGTTGATTACGTGGGCGTAATCCATTTTAAGGGGGGTAGAGCGTACAATCGCTTAGCCTATATTTCACGTATTGAGTACGTAACCTACAGTGTGCATAGCACAATACAATTAGTTGTGATGTTTGATACGTATGTTATATAAACACATGTGTTCATTCTTATGTGGTTGTGGTTATTACGCACAATTAAATGCGAATACCAGATGTATTAGAGGACGACCTCGTTAACTTCGGTGAGAGAATTCAGGAAAAGAGGAGTAGAAACTCCAGGGGAATTAAAATCCCCATGATATGTATTGATATAAGACCAAATATGGTAATGTTATGAGGTATGAATCGGCATGAGACCGATGTAGAACCTAGTAGGAATTAAGTTCTCTAAGTAATTGCTGAGAGGTGAATTAGAATGACTATGGACTGAGTTCCATATTTGGAGATGTATTGATTTATGATTATGACTAGAAGGACTAAAAGATATAAAATGCTACATGAATAATTATTTGATTGTTTGAAGTTGACGTGGGAGGTAGAACTTGATCTCGGCCAGATCAAGGGAAACTGAACACAAATTGGGGTGAAAGGATAGTTCAACACTGATGCTGATCACATCAGGGTCGGATGATTCCTGTAACCCTACAAGTGGTCACAATAACCACGTTAAGAGTAGATGCAGTAGCATAAAGTGGAATTGGAGTTGACATATTTTTGGTATTACTCGCTCATGAACTCGAGGACATGAAAACCTTTGTCTCTGGACCGGTTACATGAGGAGTATACAACAAAGAATAAATAAAGAGTATTTTGATTACTAAAACATGTAAAGACATGTTGTGTGACAAGTGTGGTAAATGTATATATACATATGGCAAACCTTATGAGTAAGAATGCCTATACAGATATTGAGTGATCTATATGATCTTTTAGTGTGAAGTTACCTGTGTATTCTAAGTGCTATAGATACATAGGAACTTTGGGGACAAAGTTCTTTTAAGGGGGTAGATTGAAATACCCCAAACCTTAATATATTAATGAACTATCTAATTAGGATATACTAAGGCTAGAACGTGCCTTAGAAACATTAGAAGAAGTGTTAAACAACAATTTACACCAAAACATGCTTAGGAACAATTAGAGCAAAAGTGTTTTAAAGAGTGTAAATAAATTAGGGAACTACCAATAAGTTCCCAAGAGATTTCAAATATGAAATACCTCTAAGATTAGTAATAAACATTAAGCGGAATTAGCGTTTAAACCACAAACGCACCTTAGAGCACAAAAATGTGCTTTAAAGAAAAATGTGCTTTAAAGGAGAACGTGCCTTAAGCATTTATACATGGAATTAAAAGGCTAGTGAGCCTAAATACCAAAAGGAATAAGGGAACAACAATAAAATGGTCATAGGAGCCATAGCGTATACACACAAACTAAGTATACAAGTCCACACAAAAACCGGTACTAAACTGACAAAAGTCAAGGAGAAACCACCAAACGACTTGGTTTAAATTGGAATTAGCAACATGCTATTTCATGAAAAAAGTTTCTAAAGGTTTTAAATGTACTAATAACACATTTAAACTAGCCAAAACAAATTGCAAAACCAATGTGAACCGGGAAGCACATAAAATGTGTTTTAAGGCATTTTTGGCCTTGTAACATACCTATAACATGGTATAAGTCATAATGAACGAAATTAAGTCATTAAATGTTACATAATATAAGAATAAAACAAAAAAAATTAGATCAAATGAGGGTGGGGCTGGCCGACATCAAGGGGGGACAAACCATGTCCAAAATGCCTTTACTTTACTATTCCACCTAATCAACACTACCTTGCCTTGCATTATTATGTTGTCCCCTTAGTGAATGATTAACCAGGCTCTTACCTATCAAATGAGAGCTTCAAAATTCGGAACCCATCCTCTCTTTGAAGGAAGAACACCAAAGAACACAAAAATTCACGGTTTTGAACCTTAAAGAACACCCTTCCTTGTGAGAACCATAACTTTCTCGTCCTAGCTCCAAATCACAAGCTTGATAGCTCGTTGGAATCCTCTCTTCAAGAGCTTTACAACCATAGCTCATGAGCCCCAAGATTCGTAGGAAAAACCACTAAGAAGTGCCTTTGATTCTCGAGGTAAAACATTGCCTTCTTGAAAACTTCCTATTCTTTGGTTTTTGTTACAGCCGATTGGCATGGGATACTAACCCATCTTATTCTTCATCTTGTTGTATAATTTTGGAGCCAATTTCTCTAGCAAATTGCTGTCAAAATTTCTAAGGAAATCAAGCTTAAATATTAAGCTAATGGTTAATATACAAGGTAAATCCTACAACTACCTATTTCAAGGTTCTAAATATTGATCTATATATGATCTAATATATTGTGTACCTTGTTTATTATTACCGATTTTATTAGGTGTTAGATTTAATTTCTAGCACCTAAAATGTTTATATTTTGTAAATTCAAAATTAGATTTATACTCCTTATGATATAAGTACAATATAAGCTCATAATATACAAGAAAATTCATACTATAACTTATATGGTGGCCTAAAATTAGGAGGTGTATATGTGAGTTAGAAAAATTATCTAACTAAGTTAAATTAAGGAATTAGTATAATAAAGTAATATGTAAAGTTTATGATTTTTTGGTCACATATCATAATTGCCGAAATATATATGGTTTATTATGAGATTTATGAAGTTTAGCTGATGGGAAAATAATTGTAGAATAAAGTTTACAATTTATAAAGAGTTTATAAGTGTTATAAGGAATTTATAAGGTTTTTGGTATATTTAAGGTTAATAAAAGATGGTATATATATCTATTAGATAATTAAATCTGGTGATTTAGAGATGTTTTAAAATGATTTTTGATGTTCAAAAATCTGTAGGAAAATTAGTTACGAAAATTAGAAATTAATTAGAGTTAATTTGGTTAATAAATGAGTTAGGATAAAAAAAAGACCACAGGGGTAAAATGGTAATTTCCCTGGTCAAACTTGGTCAAACTTGGTCAATGGCAAGTTTGGCAGTTTGTAAAATGTTTAGAGAAGCTAAAAAAAATTTGTAGCAAAAGATTAGATATTAAAAGGATAAAGGAATAAAAAAACTAAGTTAAATTAACTTTAGGGTAATATTGTAAATAATGGAAAGTTAGGGGTTTGACCATAAAAGACTGGTCAAACTTGGGTATATTTTGGTAATTGACCAAAAGTATAAAAGGAATTAATTAAATAAGACTTTGGAAGAAATTAGAAATAAAAGTAACTTATTATGAGTAAAATAGAGATTAAGAGAAAACTATGGGTAAGTAATGTAAATAACACATTTTATGTGTTTAGAAGGTTAAGGAAATTAAATAAAGAATTTATAAACAAGTTGTAAAAGAAATAGAGTTAAGACAGGTGTAAACGAGACCCGTATATAAATTAAGGTATACGAGGGGTATACCCGTAATTTAATAAGTATAGGAGAAATAAATACTTAAAGTATTTTAATGAAAATACAAGTTATATTGGAAAAAGAAATAAATACGTATGATACGGAGTATCATACGGACGTATACGAAAATTTTAGTGTGCATGAATAGTACTCGTAAACGTGAATAGTATACGTATAAATGAATAGTAAATACGTATACATGAATAGTAAATACGTATACATGAATAGTAAATACGTATATAGGAATAGTAAATACGTATACAGGAATAGTAAATACGTATATTTGAACAGTCAAATACGAGACGTATACGTGAATAGTAAAATACATATATGTGAATAGTGAAATACGGTGAATAGTAAAATACTAGACCGTATAAATAAATAGTGAAATACGGATGAATAGTGAAAAATACGAAAACTTAATACAAGGTCCGTATAAGTCTAAAGTTGCTAACTGTGCAACTACATAACTACTAACGACGTTAGTATGTTAATGAATTAGAATTGAGCTTGGAAACGCTCCCAAATGAACGAACCCGTTTAACAGTATACTATTATACCCGGGTTAACCTAGGAAGAGGTTTAAGTTGAAAAGAGAACCAAATTAGTTCTAAGACACAGAATACTAATACTAGTTCTGGTTACAGATCTAGATAAGGCAGAGGAGTTCGGCGGATTAGGCGTACGTGGGATTAAGAGCTAGCCAGTCTCCGGTGTACGGTATGGGATTCTTGTAGCTTGTTTGCTAACGAGGTCTGCCTCGGTTTGTGTGCTATGTGTTATTGTGATACGACCAAACAAGATTAAGCATGAAACCGATTTGCTGTATTGTTTTTGTGTCCATTGTACACTAACATTACTTGATTCAGAGTTTGTTCATTAACTTTGTTTAATAAACAATTGTATAAGTTATAAGTACCCTTACTGTTAGATGGTTAATACCGAGAGAGGTTTAACTAACCAATTGTCACAGAGACTTCAACTAATTGGAACTCGTGAGGAGAGGAATCCGGGACTGACTCCGGTCATGCATGTTCAGGTTTAGGAGGTCGGCATCTGTATCAGATTTGTCTTCCGCCTAGGGTCGACAAACTGACCCGGCCATCTCGAGTGAACAATTCGAGATGGGAGGCAATTTAAGGAGGCGCAGGAGGGTCAAGCCTACACCCCTCATAACTTAAGAATTATTGTTTATTAAACCAATGGAGCTAATAACTCATTGGCTAGGGTTACTTTGACCCGACAAAATAAACAATTCAGTAGAGAACAACCATTCTAATAGGAGAATGGTTGACACTTATAAGGAATGGTCGAACACAGAACTACTAATTCTAAGGCCTCAGGATTTAGGGATATAACTTACTCATTAATGGACGTCCATTACGACTTCAATTTATTTGAGCTGTGAATGTTTCACATAAATGTGTGTTTGTTATCGTACTTCTTGTTATTATTTGTATGAATAAACAACTGCATGTATACGACCAAGTAATCGTGTGTAACCCGGCTAGCTTGTGGGCTGCACGTTTTCTATACCAGCAATATGCTGAGCCCCTTGGGGCATGTGATTTAAACTTTGCAGGTAGGTACCGGACGAAGACTCAACCTGAGAGTGGGAGCGGGTATAGTACTTCAGGTTGCTTTTACATTTGTTACACGAGTTGTGCATGTACACTCGTTCAGTATATTGATGAGATGTTAGTATGATGTATTAGGATGTGAGATACTCGGTATAAGTTGTGGTTTATGAATTGTAATGTTTTAGATGCTCGAGTAATTATCCGGTTAGTCAGACCGTGACCTGTTAAGAGAATAGGCCTAGTTAGTCACGTGGGTGACTAATGGAAGTAACACCAATTTAGTAGAACTTTTCCGTTGCGTTGTTAATGTACGAGATAGACTTAGAGCGATGATCGTTGTATTTGGAGTTAGGGGTGTTACACGCTGGCTTCTCCAGCGACCCATCGATGAAACACAGCTTGTTTCTTGCTGACAGAGCCACGGTCATGTTCCTCTTCCAGGCAGCGAAACCACTCTTCCCGTTGAATTTCTCTGCCGTAAGCAGGAGCCCTGGCTGATCAGAACTCTGGAGATAGAGAGGGTCGTTCACATCTATCGTCACCACTTTGTTGGCGGATGTGTCTATATGCTCGTCGCCAACACTCTTTCCCGTGTTTCCATCTTCGCCACCGATATCCTTTCCCGTCTTTCCATCTTTGTTTGACAACTTGCGTTTCCCACTAACTCAAAATCGATGAGCTCTGATACCAAATTACAATACGGAAGGGATCGACAAAGCAAGAAGAGAAAGAACAAGAATCTGGAAGAATGGAAAGCTTTTCATTAAAGATGGAGAAAGGGGAATCGAGCTACAGCACTAAAACGTTTCGACTGAGACAACCAGAGAGACCAAACTGGAGATACAACCCTAATAGTTAAAGACTAGAGAAGCACCGCCCAACTAAACTAATAACCAAAACGCTGCGCTTCAAAGCTAAACAGAAGAGACAAGAGGAGAGGAGGAAGGAAATAATTACAGAATAAATACTATATCTTATCAATTGTTAGGTAAGTAGGTATACTTTTGAATTTTCAATATAGCAATTGGTCCTCCTTATATGAATACCAACGTCAATAAGGGGCAAATTCTATTGTACAACCGGTTGTACGGTGAGCATCGTACAACCGTTCATTTTAAATTCAAGTGTTGTTCAAGTTTTTGTATTGATTGTTCACATTGATGAAAAAGTTATATGTATTATTATGAAAGTTGTTCAACTTTATATGATGATTGTTCAAATTAACTGTGAAGATTGTTCGAGAATGTACGTAAACATCGTACAACCGGTTGTATGATAGTCGGATTGTCAATAAGGGGCTGAAAAGATGAGCTGCTTTCTTTGACAATTCGTTGTCATAATATATCCTATTATAATTGATTCATAAAGCTTCATGTCCATTCTGTCAACCCATGCTGTATACTTACATATATAAATGACGGCTGCATTGTATATATATATGCACCGATTTTTTTTTGTTTTGTTTAATCATGTATGTGTTCATGTTCGGTGGTATAAGTATAATAAGTGTACTTCCGTTTTTTTTTATTTGCATATACTCCTACCGGTAACCCCATGAGCATGTATTACAGATTTGTCTTTGTTTAATCTTGTATGTAAGTATATGGTGGCATAATGATTAGTATAACACCGTATGTATGGTGGTTGCTACAAATTCTTTTTCATTAGTGCACACATACAATACCGTATTATATCATGTTATGGTTTTTCTCAGAAGAGAAATAAAGGAAGCCGGTACAAGCATTGTGGGGCTACTGGAGACACATTGGGCATGTCCTCCAAATGAGTGGCAGGGCCTATGGGGACCATGCAATGCCTCTAACTCAATTGAGGTCCCCGCAGAAGGCCACTCTGGAGGTCTAATAGTTATGTGGAATCCTAATGTCATTACAATTCGTAACTCCAATCATGGAAGCAGATGGATAGCGGTTGAGATGGAATGGCATTCCATTCCGTTCACTGGTGTCATAATCTTTGTTTATGCGCCCACTCAAGCTGAAACAAGGAATCATCTGTATGGGGAAATTCTAAGCCAGAACTTCAACCACCCCATTCTCATTGCAGGAGATATGAATGAAGTTATGAAAGGGAGTGATCGGAAAAGGGGAAGTGACTCTTCTTGTACGAGAGGCATGAAGGATTTACGTGACTGGGTTAACCAGCTGAATATGATTGAAGTGGATCTTCGAGGGGCTAAATACACAAGGAGAAATAAGAAATCAATGAGCCACATTGATCGAGTTTTTGCACAGTCGGAGTGGTATGCGGCCTTTCCCGGTCTTAATCTCACCTCGCATCCTTGGCGCCTTTCGGATCACCGTTTCATGAAAATCACGCTGCAAGATATTAACTGGGGTCCCAAACCTTTTCGCGCCTTAAATGGGTGGCTGTATCACAAAGATTTCAAAATCTTCTTCAAGGAGGAATGGCAGAAGATGGGGAGCGTACCTCTAACAGCAAAGTTGAAACGGATGAAACAATCACTGAGGCAATGGAATCGGGACGTTTATGGGATTATAGACAAGAGACTTGAGCTGGCGTTGAATGATTTGCAAAGAATAGATGTTGTAGCCAAAGATGATAACGATGTGCTTGAGCCTCAAAGGGCATCTATTATTAATCAGGTGTGGCATATACTCAGGGAAAAGGAGAGATACTGGAGGCAACTCTCAAGGGAGAAATTCATCAAATAAGGTGATTCAAACACATATTTTTTTCATCGTCAAGCCACAATGAATAGGAAAAGTAATACGATCTGCGCCCTAAATGTAAATGGGGTGTTGACTAGTGAACCTAGAGTCATACAGAAGGCGATCCGTAGTTTCTACATACGGCTGTTTACGGGTAGTAGTGCTTCTCGATCTTCTCCCCCTTTGTCTGGGCGGCCCCGGCTCACTACAGTGGAAGCAAATGATTTGATTCAAAGACCTTCCTTTTTGGAGATTAAGCGTGTCGTCTGGTCGATAGATGGCAACAAGGCTCCTGGCTACGATGGACTCAACTTCAACATCATTAAAGGAGTCTGGGATATAATTGGACCGGATTTCTCAAGTACTGTTCTCAGTTTCTTTGACACCAATAAACTCCCAAATGGTAGCAATATGACATGGATTACTCTTATACCAAAAACTCCAGGAGCATCTCGAGTGGAGGATTTCCGTCCAATCAGTATGATTGGGTCCATCTACAAAGTAATAGCAAAAATTCTTTCTTCAAGGCTAAGTCAAGTGATTGGGAAGCTAGTTGAGGGCACTCAAACGGCTTTCATTAAAGGAAGAAACATTGCTGAAGGTCCTCTCATTACTAATGAAGTCATTTCATGGCTAAAGAGAAAGCGGATGTTAGGTTCCATACTCAAGATTGACTTTTCCAAGGCCTTTGATTGCCTCTCCTGGTCCTTCATCGACATCATGTTGCACTTCTTCGGCTTCAATGAGACGTGGAGGTTATGGATAGAGGAATGCATTTCTACCTCTCAAATTTCCATCCTTATTAATGGTGTGCCTTCACCTCTGACTAAGCCAGGAAGAGGAGTTCGGCAAGGCGATCCCCTCTCTCTGATTTTATTTGTTCTTTGTGTAGAGGGGCTTGGATGGCTACTGGATGAAGCTATACGCTTGCAATTGCGTAAAGGGCTACGTATAGGTGTCAATGAAACACTCATCTCTCATCTCCAATATGCTGATGATACAATGATTTTTTGCTCCATGGGAAGGGAGGAATTGGAGGTGGTGAAATTATGTATTTCGGTGTTCTGAAAAATGTCGGGGCTAGAGGTTAATTGGAGCAAGTCAGTGGCTATTCCTATTAACATGGCTGATAGGGATTTGGATGTTATCAAGGAGGTCATAGGCTGCAAAATCTGCTGACTTCCATCGACATATCTAGGCTATCCCATTGGCGGTAGTCTCAAGCGGATGTCTACTTGGAAACCCGTTCTTGATAGGATCGC
Source organism: Limonium bicolor (assembly GCA_023374045.1). Classification (NCBI taxonomy): domain Eukaryota; kingdom Viridiplantae; phylum Streptophyta; class Magnoliopsida; order Caryophyllales; family Plumbaginaceae; genus Limonium; species Limonium bicolor. Next base: position 224,763,195 of record CM041782.1, read on the forward strand.
CAATAGATTGGCCGGTAGGAAGGCTTCTTCGCTGTCTAGAGCAGGTCGTTTGGTTTAGATAAAATCAGTTTTGCAAAGTCTTCCCATCTATTATCTGAGTTTATTCAGGGCTCCCAAGTGTGTTGTGAAACAAATTAATAAGCTCCAAAGCTCTTTTCTCTGGAGCAAAGGAGGCCGTAGGGGCAAGCATCTTGTTTCCTGGAGTGCGCTCACAAGGCCCAAAGAACATGGTGGTCTAGGAATTACGGATATTGAAGTCAAGAATGCTGCGCTTCAGTTCAAGTGGTGGTGGCGCTTCCAACAGGAGGATGGCAAACTCTGGAAAAACATTTTATGCTCCGTCTATGATGTGGACCTCTCGCTTCCCATCACTGATGAGAAGTGGACACAGGTGAAAGTCCAGGGTACTTGGAAATCGATCCTGTCGATCGCTAGTTGGAATCCAACCCATGCTCATGCCCTTGATTCCAATCTTAAGTGGATACTAGCTAATGGTAAAAAGATCCGATTTTGGATTGATGCCTGGGTGGGAGAGCAATCTTTGAAAAGCATGTTCCCCAGACTCTACTTGCTCTCAGACCAGAAATTTTCTTGCATTTACAACATGGGCCAGTGGTTCGGGTCAGATTGGCGATGGACTATTATATGGAGGAGGCCTTTATTCCTTTATGAGCGGGTGCAAGCACAACAACTTTTCGATGCTATTAATCTCTGCTCACCGCAGCAAACTGAGGAAGATGATTGCCTGAATTGGCTAGCTTCCTCGGACGGTCGCTACACAACTAAGTCTTTCTTTAAAGCAACTGCAACACCTGCTGTAAATGCTCCAATTGCTTGGTGTCGAGCTTTCTGGCATAACTTTGCACCACCTAGAGTGGAGCTGCTGGTCTGGCTGGTTCTTCAGGGCCGTGTTCAGACAAAAGACATGCTTTTTGCCCATGATCTTATCCCACTTGCCCAACTTCAATGCACCCTTTGTCACCTTGCAGTGGAGACAACCGATCACCTTTTTATCCACTGCTCCGCCTCTCGAAAGCTTTGGAGCATCCTCTTAGAATGGTGGGGTGTTACCTTCGTCTTCCCCCGGACTCCCGACGCCCTCTTTCAAGTCTGGCAAGGAATGGTGGCGAGGTCTAAGTCAAAGTTGTGGGTTTAAACTTTCTTTTTTGCAATTTAGGCAATTTGGAGTCAGAGAAATAGAGTAGTCTTTGAAGGCGTGGGGCCAGACTGGAGCGAATCAGGGGCTTCGGTCAAACGGCTTTGCGTTGAATGGAATTGGCAACATATTCATCTGCCTACTCATGCAGTCTTGTCTGCAAAAGATTTGTTCACTCTTTTGTTTTTCTAGTTTAATTATATGGTTTTCTTTTCTTCTGGGTTTTATCTGTAGTCATAAATTTGGTGAGAAAGGCTTTGCCGAAGTATCACCTTGTAAGCTGGTCTTCTAGCCATTTATCAAAAAAAAATCATGTTGTGGTTTTTGTTTGCTTATGTATATATACGTACCATATCGTATAGCGTATATTACCGGTTGTAGCTTTTTCTTTAATTATGTATGAACATATATACATGCGGTGGTATAAGGTATCATGGGTATATTATAGATTTTTAATTGCTTCTACATACGTACACCACCGTTAGTATGGGGTACATATATTGGTAGTTTTAATCTTGCCTCAACAATGTATATTCATGTATAAGGTAGATACCTTAGGTATTTAATTATTTTACTAACTAAAAGTGTATAAAACAAGTCCCAAAAATTAGTATATAAAACTGGTACAATTAGTGCAGATTTTTAACTTGTAAACTTTGTGTTATATGTATTGTTATAACATTTCCTATGTATTTATGGTATATATTAAGTATTAAGATTATGTAATATAAGTTGTTACATTGTTTAAATGTGTATATCAATTTATTTTAGCATTTATAAATGCTTAGGCAATCGTAAAATATTTACGTTGCTCGTTCGTTTTTTTTTGTGTTTTTACAGTGAACGTTATTGTGTACCGGGTCGTATAAACGCTCGTATATATTTTTCCTAGATGACGCTCTCCTAGTTGAGCTTGTTTCGTAAGGGGTTTAATGCCCGTTAATGTTCGTACGTAAGCGTTTATATGCGTACGTGAACACGACATTATATTAGCGTTCGTGGAGCGAACATTGTTGTTTTATGAATTGTATAAACATTCGTATTGATCTTTCCTTGTTGTCGCTCTCTTTATTGAGCCCGTTATGTAAGGAGTTTAATCCTTGTTAATAAACGTACATGAGCATTTTGTACGAGTATGTTAAGACGTTTAGTAAAATTACGCCCGTTGGTGTTTATGGTAAAATGACTATTTTTACGTTACGTTTGTGCGTGAGTTTGCATGCGCACGTGTAATAATATTAATTTACGTAACGTTTGCATGCATAGATTAGCATGCATAACTAAAATGATCTGTTTCTAGATCAATTCTTCATTATTTAATAATAAACAGGTATTAATTAGATTCGGGGTATTTCATAACATGACGCCTGAGGTGGAAATTAATTGGAAGGTTTAAGTGATTGGTTAAAAGGATAAGGGCCAGGTGGCCAACTAACAAGTACAGTTAAATAATACGCGTGTCTTGTTTGGTTACTGTTATGGATTATCAGTGTTTGATTATTTTGGTTGATGTTTACTGTTATGTGATGATATTGTCAGGTGAACTATTATGTGTTTATTTAGCATTTACAGTTATTGTTATTATTATTGTAAACTGGTATAGCATGTAATGAATCTAATATCAAGATGGCTAAACGACTTAAGGAATCTAGATGACTTAGGACTACATTTAGCATACCAGCATTTCTATTGCTGAGCCCTTCAATGGGCAAAACATTTCAGGTTACTGAAGAAGACACAAGCCGGAGTGCGGGACACAGGGTAGCTGATGGGTTTTAATAAAGAACTCTTTTAGTTTTATTATGAATTGCATTATGGAGTTTGTTGTGTTTGGTTTAGTTGCTCAGTTTGGATTTGGTTTGTAATATTATGAGTGCTTAGTATCTTGTTCATCACAGCGGTGAGGAGTTGAAGTTGATGGATGGAGAAAGGTTGCCTTGTTACTCACATGGGTGAGTAACGACGTGTAACACCAACGTTAGATAGTTTTATTTTCCGCTGCGAATTATATATTATTATGCTACAACTTGTGACGTTATTACAGGTTTAGGATTAGGGGTGTTACAAAAAGTGGTATCAGAGTGGAGTTCCGCTCTGATGAAGAAGATATTGAGTCAAGAACAATGAGCATAGGAATTTTGGGATACGGGAAACGTTTGTGAGGATTCGTGACCTAGAAAGAAAATTCTAGGGATATCTTTATTGCTAGTAGTTAGCTTTCTTACATAATTATGATTGTGTATGTAGAACGGTGTAACATCGAGTAGAAATAATAGTATACTATCCTATAGATGTCAAGAGCTGGAAGACCACGTGGAGGCAGCAATGGACGCGGTGGCGAGACACCGGCAGATGTCCCGGAGGTACCAGGCCTAGCAGCGGCCATGGCAGCCTTCGCCCAGTAGCTAGGAGCTCAGTTTGTGGGAGCCATACCCCACCCGCCGCAGCCTAGAGAAACCAAATGGTTGAAGAGCGTTGCAGACGCTAGAGTACCGACGTATTCAGGGGAACCAGACCCCGCCGCACTGGAGAAATTCATAGTGGAGCACTAGAAGGCCTTCAAAGCTGTGAGAGTTCCTGAAGACCAGAAGGTCGACATAGCTACGTACAACCTGAAGGAAGCAGCTGACATTTGGTGGCGGTCTGTCGAGGGCCACCATAGAGCTACACCAAATTTTGATTGGACGGCGTTTGTGGAAGTGTTGCGGGAGAAGTACTACCCCGAACACCTGAAGCAGAGGAAGAGGCAAGAATTCGAGACCCTGATCCAGGGGAGTCAAACAGTTGACCAGTACTACGCACGATTCACCAGCCTGCTTGATTACATACCAGGGGTCGACTACTCCGACACCGTGAAGATTCAGAAATTTAGGGGAGGTTTGAAATACCGTATCCAGGGTGTCATGGGAGCAATACGTTTTACTACTATTCAAGAGTGCTATGACGCTGCATCAGCAACGGAGTTAATGCTTCAATCCAGGGAAGAGGCCCAGGGAAAGAAGAGAAAGAGTACTGAAGGAGAAGATGAGGGAGCAACTTCCGGCGGTTACTACAAAAAGGGAAAGTAAGAAATGTTTTATTGAGAATGAGTTGCCATTACCTACCTATACTTGGAATTGGTCACTAAACCTAAAACCTTAGCAGGAAATTCTTTGATAAGAAGAAGGGGCGGAAGGATTTCCATGGTCAGAAGTCGAAGGAGCAGGTCCCTCGTCTGACCGGCCCAGCTATTGATGCTCAACCACTTAGATCGGCACCACCTAAGGGTAAGGATACCCAGATCTCACTTAACCGAAATATGTATTAGCTATACCTTTACTAAACCATGTTGTATAAACCACAGGCAATAAGCCACCCCAGCGTCACTACTACGTAAACGCTGTGGAAATGATCACCCAGGCGTAGATTGCTCAGGTAGGAAGGTGGAGTGCCGCTATTACAAGAAGGAAGGCCGTAGGGAGTATGAGTGCTTTTCCAACCCAGTGAGAGAGTATACAAGGGATCTAGAGGTTCACAGAGAACACCAGCTAATGAGGCGGGCGAAGCAAGAGGTGGCCAGGCGCCGCAGAATAACACCTACACTAGGAGAGCGGGAGGACAGCCATCCTCATCCGCGAGTCAGAAGGGAAAGGAGATAGTTCCAGGAAGAAACACCCTGTATTCAGTGGGAGCTTCAGGCGCTGAGACTAGCACTCAGCGCGAAATTGGTAAGCCTATAACCTAAACCAAAAGCATGATGCATGAATGTGTGTTTACAGTTATCAGTCGATGAGACTTGTATGTGTTAAGTGTGAATTAAAATTTAGAGAGACCTAACTTAGGAAACCTCTCACCTAATAGGGTACTTCGACATTTGTTTTCCCTTACCTATGAGACCGAGACCACCTGAGCCTATGACGAAGGTCGGGAATATCCAGAGGCAGAGTGCCAAGTACTTCAACCCGACATGATCTTACTCAAGCAATATCTAACCTTAGATGAACAAGTAGCTATTGTAAAAGAATGAAGAACTTTGGGAATAGGCCTTGGAGGATTTTACACTCCAGGGTATGGAAGTGGATCAAAACTTAAATTATATATGTGTATGGGTAAGGATTGGGATCCACAAACTAAGTTATATGGAGAGGTAAGAAAGGTAGATGGAGCACGAGTTCCTAGGATACTCGATAGTTTTCAAACTTTGGTGACAGAAGCGGTCAAGATTGCACAACAATTAGAAACAAACCACCTACCGGTTATGAGAGCCAATGCTTGTATTGTGAACTTCTATGAAAAAGGGGGAAAACTTGGATTACACCAGGACCGAGATGAGACATCTGAGTCAATTACTAAAGGGATACCAGTTGTATCATTCTCCATTGGAGATGATGCTGAGTTTCTATACGGTGACCAGAAGAGGATGGACAAGGCAAGAAAGATTATTTTGAAGTCAGGAGACGTGTTGATATTTGGTGGAGAGTCCAGATTAGTGTATCATGGGATTAAGAGCATTAAGCTAAATACAGCCCCATCAACCTTAGTAAACATTACCCATCTGAGACCAGGACGGTTGAATTTGACATTTAGGCAATATTGATGTAATTATGGAAATTGTATGTGAGAATCATTGGATTAATAAATGGCATTTTAATTGCTTTGAGACATACACCCCAACCTCACTATTTTACGAATTGTTAACCCCAGGCCACGAGTCTAATGGAGGAGCAGTGCTGAATGTGTTGGACAAGACCGGGGCCCAGGATAAGGGGAATGTTATCATGGGAACCTTCACTGTAAACGGCGTGAGTGCATCGATACTGTTTGATTCAGGAGCGTCTCATTCCTTTATATCCTCTACACTAGCAAGGAAGTTGGACACAACCCCTGAGCCTCTCTCAGATTTCCTAGTCACATTACTGACGAAGGAGAGTGAGGTGCACGAAACTCCACAAGGGAGTTCAGATTAATATCATGGATGAGGAGTTCCACGCGGACTTGATTGAGCTTGATAATTTGGGTTTTGACATCATCATGGGCATGGATTGGCTACAAAAGTATAAGGGACGACTACATTGCGCAGAGCATAGATTGCTACTGAAGAGCCCGAAGGGCAAGACAGTTTCGTATCGCAGTACTCCAAGAGAACCGACTTTCAAGCTAGTATCTGCTATCACTTTGATGAAGAAGGTGAAGAAGGGACAACCAGTCTATTTGTGCTACATCCAGGACATGAGGTAGAAAGAGCAGACACAGTCAGACATACCAGTCGTTTCAGATTTCCCAGATTTATTTCCTGAAGAATTACCAGGGATGCCACCCAAGAGGGACGTTGAGTTCTCCATCGACTTAATACCAGGCACGGGGCCTATTGCTAAAGCACCCTACAGAATGGCACCAGCAGAGATGAAAGAGCTGAAGATTTAGTTAGAGGATCTGCTTGACAAAGGTTTCATCAGATCGAGTGCATCACCATGGGGAGCACCAGTATTGTTTGTGAAGAAGAAGAATGGTAGCATGCGACTATGCATTGACTACAGGGAGCTTAACGCAGTCACGATGAAGAACAAGTACCCGTTACCACGGATTGATGATCTGTTTGACCAGTTAAGAGGTGCTACAGTTCGAACAGATACGGATAGTGGATGAAGATATAGAGAAGACAACCTTTCGAACACGCAATGGGCACTATGAGTTCACAGTTATGCCATTTGGCTTATCGAACGCCCCAGCTATATTCATGAATCTTATGAACCGATTGTTCAGGGAGCAGTTAGACTCATCAGTGGTTGTGTTCATCGACGACATTCTAGTCTACTCTAAGACCAAGGACGAGCACGAGGTGCATCTGAGGCAAGTTTTACAGACCATGCGAGACAACCAATTGTATGCCAAGCTTTCAAAATGTGATTTCTGGCTATACAGTGTATCTTTTCTAGGGCATGTAATATTAGCCGGTGGTATATCTACAGACCCTGCGAAGATTGAGGCAGTTAAGACTTGGCCAAGACAAAAGACAGTGACAGATATCAGTAGTTTCTTGGGATTAGCTGGTTACTACCGCAGATTTGTGCAAGACTTCTCCAAACTAGTGAAACAATGACCAGCCTGATGAAGAAAGACTCTTCATTTGTATGGACAGCGGATTGCGAGCGTTCCTTTCAGACACTGAAGGACCTACTGACGTCGGCACCCATACTCACCATTCCAGAGGGGACCGACGGGTTTGAAGTTTATTGCGATGCCTTAGGCACATGGATAGGGTGTGTACTCATGCAGAATGGTAAGGTTATTGCTTATGCATCACGACAGCTGAAGAAACACGAAGAGAACTACCCGACTCACGATTTGGAATTGGGAGCAGTAGTGTTCGCACTGAAGATCTGGCGCCACTACCTATATGGAGTTACAATGATAGTCTACTCGGATCACAAGAGCCTTCAGCATTTATTCACTCAGAAGGAGCTTAACATGAGACAGAGGCGATGGGTCGAGTTTCTGAAGGACTACGACATCGACCTCAGGTACAAGGAGGGTAAGGCAAATGTTATTGCTGACGCCCTGAGCCGTAGAGCTCATTCCTTATTTGCCATGACAAGAGACAACGGCCTCATCGAGGAGGTACGTTGTGCTCAGAACAATGACCAGTACATGAAGACTATCAGGCAACAGTTAACTGACGGTATTTTTGAGAGGCAGAAGTATGAGTTTGTACTCAGTGAAGATGAGTTAATCAGATTAAATGGTCGATTGTGCATTCCAGAGTCAGCCCCGACTTGAAGGAAAAGATATTACAGGAAGCTCATTGCTCTTCTTTATCAGTACATCCAGGGTCATCTAAGATGTACAAGGATTTGAAATTGCATTTCTGGTGGAATGGTATGAAGAAAGATGTTGCAGAGTTTGTGGCCAGATGTATGACGTGTTAGAAGGTGAAATTTGAGCACCGGAGACCAGGCGGTTTAGTACAGCCGATGCCCATTCCATATTGGAAGTTCGAGGATATATCCATGGATTTCGTGGTCGGTCTTCCACCTACTAGAGGAGGTGCTAACATGATATGAGTCATCGTCGACAGGCTGATGAAGGTAGCAAAGTTCATTCTGATCAAGGACACTTGGAAAGTCCCCAAGCTGGCGAACCTTTTCTAGAGAGAGATCATTAGACACCACGGTGTACCTAAGTCGATCGTGTCAGATAGAGATTCCAGGTTTGTTTCCAGATTTTGACAGCAAGTTCATGAGGCATTGGGTACGAAGCTGAAGCTAAGTACAACCTTCCATCCACAGACAAACGGTCAGAGTGAACGAACAATTCAGACCTTAGAGGACATGTGTAGAGCTTGTGCCTTAAACTTCCAAGAAATCTGGATAGATCAACTACATATGATCGAGTTTGCGTACAACAACAGCTATCATGCATCCATTCAAATGCCACCATTTTAGGCATTGTACGGCAGGCCATGCAGGACACCACTTTGTTGGTGAAATACCCCAAACCTAGATATGGTGTTTAGATGATAAACTAAGATGTAAAAGGCTAAATAATGCCTTAGAATCATTAGGAAACAATTTAAACCGAAGAAAACACAAGGAAACACCATAAGAGCAATTTAAGTAAAAACATGCTCTAAGCTTGGAGTAACTTGGGTTAACACCCAAATATCATTCTTAGACCTTAGTAACATCCTAATGGTCACGCTAAATCAATTACCAAAGAAAACCAAGCTCAAAAACAAGTTAAAACACAAATTGTGCTTTAAGGACTCTTAAAGCACATTTTTGAAAAATTGTCTTAGGAAGGGGTTTTAGGTGGCTAAATGCCCATGATCGCTCCTTAATTAACTTGTGTACTACTTAGTATCACATTAAGAAGTCTAAATCAATGGGAAATCAAAAATTTCACAAATATGTGCACTAGTTTGTGAATAGTAACCAAATAGTGCCTAGTTTAGTCTTTAGTCAACTAAGTTTAACTAAATGGTCAAACAAGACCATGACTAGCCTTAATTGAATAAGGGGCCGGTTTTATAAGAGGGTAAGTCACCACATGAGTAAGTGAGTTAGTAAAATAAGAGGAGAAAAGTAGCATGTCACTATTTGCTTTTAAGAAACAAATATCTCATTTAAACTACCTCTCTCCTCCTTTCTTCATTCCTTCTTCTTCCTCACCGATTTCTTCTGCTCTCTTTCTTCTTCATTCACGTAGAAGACAGCTCCATGCTAGCTCCACCTTCACTTGCTTGCCAAACATTCATCTTAGCTCCAAAATCAAAACTAAGTGCATATTCCTCTTTGTTAGCTCAAGCTCTTTCTTTCTATCCTTTCAAATCTCCAAGAGCTTCATTTTGGTGCCAAGTCAAACCGTCATTAGAGGAGGAAATACAAGCTTGAGGAGTCCATTAGCTTCTCCATTCTCTTAAGGTAAAGAATATGCAAGAAAAATCAAGTTTCCATCACTTCTTCACATGTCTGAAAATTACTACTCATGGGGCTTCATTTTTATGCCTTGTTCTAGCTTGTTTTATATTCTCCAAGTGATATAGGAGGTCCTTATTGATTCATATCCAAGCCTACCTTAAGACTTCAAGGTAAAGTACTCATCTTAATACCTTAAAACACATTTTTAACCTAGGGTTTGCTCCTTAAGGTTAGTGTATTATCTAGCACTCATTAGAGTCATTGGATATTTATTAGAACATTGGCAAGGAGAATTTGGTTGGTGACCAAGATTGTTCAAGGAAAAGCCTATGTAAGAAAGTTTGTGAAACTTGAAAAAGAACAAGGTAAATGTCTTACCTTATGGTGTTTTATTGTTTAAGGAATGGGATTTAGATACATAACAGTTTAACTTAGAGTTTACATTAGGAAAGGGCTACATGAACCTAGGGGAAACAATGATTATATTTGAGAACTTGTGATTAAAGAGCAAATGGGAAATGAGATAGTTAGACATTTAAAAGGCGAATTACAAGAGCATTTATATTTCAATGGGAGCCTTGTTGTGTGTATTTGCAGGTCAAAGGCTAATATATGTGGAAATTCAGTGGTTAAGCTTTATGTCATTTAAGGGCCTAAGTGCCAAGCATTTTAAGTTTATGCACTATATTGTGATGTAGAGTAGTTTTGGTGTAAATTGGGTGTTAAGAATGTGAGGAAAGAATTTGGGTGTTAAAGATTGTTGAATGGTAAAAACCAAGTGTTTGGATGTAGAAATATACTAAAGAAGCCATGTCAAAATTTGGTGAGAGAACAAGGAGTTTAAGATGGGTAAATGAAGTTTGATGACCTAGAAGGTACTAGGAACTCTTAGGGCTTAATGTGGTGAAAGAAAGGGAACTAGAGTGTTCTTGAGTGCTTAAAGGACTTAGGAGTTGTCTTGAAGGAATTAGAGTTCAAATGAGTGAGTGTGATTCTCTAGGATTATGGTGGGAGTGGGATTAAGTCTTGTGCAAGTTTTAGTAAACAAAGGATGAATAATGCCTTGTGAGAATCTAAGTGTAAGCTAGAGGAAAATAGAAGGAGTTTATGTAATGGAGGTGTTGTGGAACAATAATGCTTAGGAGTGGTGGTAATGGTTGTGAGATAACATTTTGGTTAGTTTGAGTTGTAGGTGTGAAATACCACTTAGAAAACTTAAGGAAAATGTTACAAGTGTTAAGAGATTATGTGAGAAATTGGGTAACAAGTTTAGATGAGGAATTAGACAAGTTTAAGATGTTATTTTGGTGTTAAAATATTCCTAAGATCATATATGGACTTTGGGTAAAGCATGAATGAAGAGAACAAGTGCAATCACACTTAGAAAAATATAAATGGCAAAAATTTGTAGCTAGTCCGGGACGTAGGTCCAGGGTAAAGTCCCGGACCATGCCTAAATAAGAACCAAGAGTTAAACCAGCACCCTGGTCCAGGACTTAAGTCCTGTAAGATGTCCCGGACCACCCCTTGAATATCACCCGAGAGTTTTCAGCTTGTAATGGTCCGGGACTTAGGTCCTGTATGAAGTCCCGGACCACAACATAAAATGAGCCGAGAAAATTCACCAATTATTGGTCCGGGACTTAAGGTAAGGACCAAGTCCCGGACCACTCTAAGAATCATGTTTAAGCTTGGAAAATGTTAGGAAATGATGGGGATGGCTAGTTATTGATGTTATAAAGTTATTAAGGGCATGTTTGGAGGGTGTAATGGCTACTAAGTGGGTGAACAAATGTAATAGATAATGAGAAAACGATGCACTTAAAAGTTTAAGTTAAAACCATAAGGACTTAGTGGATAACAATGGGTAAATATTAGTGTCTAGGGAAGTGAAGTAAAATGTGTTAAGTTGAGCTAAATAATAACCTAAAACTGAATGAATGTTTTAGGACTTGTGAATTGGAAGGATAAACCGAACAATCGCCGACGGTGAACGGTACAGTCTTTCTTGTGACCTGCTTGCTAACGAGGTGTCCCTCGGCTTGCGTGCTATCTGTTTACTTGCTATGACTAAGACAAGATAAAGCATGCAATCGGTTTTTATTACTCTCGTTGTGTGCGTGTTTTCTTTACACTAACCCACGCGACTGGAGACTAGTTACTAACTAAGTTTGGTATTTGTTGAATTGAGAAGAGGAACTATATTTCGGTGACTGTTGGTTAATACCCGTTAAGGTTTAACTAACACATGAATTGTAAGACTTTCACTAACCATAACTGGGGGTGGGAGTGAGGAATCCGGAATGGTACCGGCACATATGTATTGGGGGAGGTCGGTATCTGAATCAGATCCGACTTCCAAATTAGACTTGTCCTCAGACTCGTCGCCTAGAGTCAACAAAACGACTCGACCACCCGGACTACTGCTTGAGGTGGGAGGCATATTAAGGATGGCGTGGGGGGATCTAGCCTACATCCCCAACCAATTAAGAAAGGTTGCTTATTGCGGGTAAGTGTACTACTGTCGGCTAGGGTCAACCAAGCCCTACAAAAATAAGCAACAAACTAAGGGCTAACCAGTCTAATAAGAGAACGGTTGACAAATATGAGAATAAAAGGAATATGGACTTAAGGGGTTAAAATCTAACTCACTTACCTAAGGGAGGCTTCTAAGCCATGTGTTGTGTTTGGTCTGGTATTGTTCACCTGTGGATTATTGTTTTACCGCACTTCATTTATGATTGTGTATCTAATTAATTTCCATGCTATCGACAATTAGTCGTCGTAGCCCCGTTAGCTTGGGGGCCACGAGAGGATCGTACCAGCATTCTTGCTGACCCCCTTTGGGGGCTGTTTTTATTTTGCAGGTAAGCGTCCCATGAAGAGTCACCCTGAGAGTAGGGGCGGTTAGACTTAGGTTGGGCCTTTATTTTGAATACGGGTTGCGCCTGTGCACCCGTCTGTTAATATTAAGACTGATGGAAGTTATGTTGTTAATGGAGACACTATGAACTCGGTTGGTGGATGTTTTGGATAGTTGGTATGTTCTTTTGGATTAATGGTTGTAAATATTTAAAGTTCGGTATATTCTGTTGTTCAGACCGTGGCAAGGTTCTGGGGTTAGGGTGCGTTCTTTGAGCGCCTTAATTTTTTTTCACATTAATGTGACAGATGTCACTTATCTACTTGCTTATTATTTTCTCTTGGTCCCACTAAAAGTAAAATAGTGGTCTGTCATTGGTTAACTAGTATCTAACTATAGGGGCATTAATGATTAAGCTTGAAAACCAAGCTTTATCGAATGGGGCTTTAGTTTATTCCGCTGCGACGTTGGTGATTAAGCTGTTAAGTTTGCGATAGCCACTATTGGCTTAGGATGGGGTGTTACAGTTGGGACGAGGCCAGTGAGAATATCATCTTAGGGCCAGAGTACCTTGACCAGATGAAAGAGGATATTGTGCAGATACACAAGAACATGAAGATAGCCCAGGACAGACAGAAGTCATATGCTGATGTCCGGAGGAGAGACCTCGAGTTCACAGTAGGCGATCGAGTCTTCCTCAAAGTTTCACCTATGAAGGGAATTTTTAGATTTGGGCAGAAGGGCAAGCTGAACCTGAAGTATGTAGGACCGTACCTTATTACGGAGCGAGTGGGCCCATTAGCTTACAGATTAGAGTTACCTGTTGAGCTTGGGAGAGTGCACAATGTGTTTCACATTTCTCAGCTAAAGCAGTATGTGCCTCACCCGTCACATATCTTAAAGCTCGAGACACTCGAGCTAGATCCTACACTTAGATATGAGGAGACCCCAGTTCACATTTTAGACTCCAAGACTAGGGAGACCAGAAACAAGACCATTAGGATGGTCAAGGTTATGTGGTCAAACCACGACATTGAGGAGGCGACATGGGAGTTAGAGGACTCCATGCGAGACAAGTATCCAGAACTTTTTCTTTAGTGTGTATACTTGTGGGGGTACGTGGGCGTAACCCTTGTAAAGGGGGGTAGAGCACCACATGCGACTTGCATATTTGCAGTCTGGTTTTGGTTGTGTTTGGTTGTTGCGCATGTGTGCACTTGAGTGAATGGTTATTGATGTGTTCTATGTAACACTTCATTATGGATATGTTCTATGTAAAACTTGGTATTGATGAGTCCTATGTGACACTTGGATGGTTATTGTTGTGTTCTATGTAACACTTGGATGGTTAATAAAAGCACACTTATTTGCTTTACAGTATTTATCAAGTTACTTATGTTGTGATTACATTGATTATCACGAACAAAGGATATGGGTTTATTCGAGTTATATACACTCGGAATACTGATGGAATGTAGAGATGTCAATATAGTATTGACACCCAGGAATGATAAGTATACAGGGAATAAATATGAGGAACTTGATTCCATATGATATGTAAGTAGAAGTTATGACTTCGGGACGAAGTCCTTTTAAGGGGGGTAGACTGAAATACCCCTAACCTTTAAATAATTAAATAATGGTAAATAAGTATTATCTAGGGGACTATTAAACCCTGAGAAAAGTATATAAACAGTTAGGCATTAAAAACGCACCTAAACTCCTTAAGGTCATAAACAGGCGTTAAGCCGGACCTTAAGCTAAACAAGTTATATAAGCTATAAACCTCATATGAAGTTAATCAAGGATCATTATATGACCCTTAGAACGCAGGACCTCATCTAGAACTGAGTAAAAATACAGAATGCCCGGGAGTTCCCTTAAGGGTTCGAAAGTCCCGAAAGTCCCGGAAATACTTTATAAAATGAAATAAAGCATTACACTACATTCTAAATGCACCATAACACTTTATTAAACATATAAGATGAAGTTCTTAAACTAAATTCTCAGTTAAACGCAAAGTGCTCGGAAGTTCCCGATGGGGGCCCCATAAACCCCCGGGAATGCCCCGGAGAGGTGCCGAGGTGGCACGAACTCCTATATAATTCATTCATAGAGTTCCTAACATCATTATTCATCGATCTAAAGGTAATGCTCGAGCTACCTTTTCTAAAATAAACAAAAGGCTCGGGGGAATTTCTTAACGCTCCTATTTAGCTCGGGAGTGTCCCGGTAGCCGGAAATTGTGTCTTGAGTTGATGTAACCCCATATAACTCAATGTATCACCTTAAGATATATTATTGACTAAAAAATGTTTATAAACACTTGGAACTCATAGCGACTACTTATTTTCCAGAATATCCTTAAAGCACAAAAACATCTTTAGGTGTCATAAAAACGCGTTCTACGCAATTACCTTGAAGTTTTTGAGGATCCACGAGTTGATAATCTTAAATGGGGATGAAATTACTATCTAAATCAATTAAATCCAGTGCTAAACTCATAGCATAAACAGGGCCAAAATTATGACCAAAAAGGTACCATAAATCAGCATTTTTACCTTAGAAGTTTCATCTTTTACCTTGGTATAAATTTACCAACTAAATGTTATGGTCTCAATACAATATAGTGTGACAGGAATCAAATTAAAAATCAGTCCCATATGGTCTCTATATTGGGCGCCATTTTGGGTTTGTTTTTACTAGGATTTTAGCTTGTAATTGTCTTAGGGAATGATGACTCATCTTCCATGTGCCATGTGATAAAATGTCAAATAAAATCAGTCAAGGAAGGATCCCATTACCAATTTCCTGCAAGAAAACAGCAAAGAGAATAAGTTAGACAAAGTAATAAAATTAAAATACATAAAGCTAGATCTACTTTGCACATGTTACTACTAGTATAATACATGATAATTGAGCAGCTCCTACAGCATGTGCCTGCCGATAATATGCAAGAGAAATGCAAGTTTGATTGCTGAATGATAGTCAAATAAAACAGCCACCTAACTAAGCATGTGCCTATGTCTAATATTGACAAAAATCAAATGCCTACCTACATGTATATTACCGAAATCAAGAAAGGAAAAATGAGGTTTGATTGCCTTATAAAATTAAACTAAGATACCTACCTACCTAGGCATGTTCTAATGTCTTCAATTATCAAGAATCAAATTCCTACATTGAGCTCCTATTGTCGTCAACCTACAAGGGAAGAAGACAAGTTAGTATAGATAATTAGCTTAGAAAAATCAAAAGAAAACATATACCTACCTTAGCTCTTGTCATCTAGTTCAAGTTGTCAAACAAGGCCATTCTTCTTCCATGTCAATCAGCCGAAAGTGTGCTTCAATAATGGGCATTTTATGGAGCCATGGGTCAAATTAATAAACAAAGAAACGTTAGACAAATTTGTCATTATTGTGTCAAATGAGATTCCTTTCATTCCATTCCTTATTTCCTACGTGAGCTTAGGCATTCTTTCTTTGCCGCATTCAGCCGATTGGTAAGCCTTTCTATCTCCTCTCTTTTCTTTCTTCCTTTGCTAGTTTATTCCTTAGAGCTTCAAAGCTCCATTAATGGTGTATTAAGTTCTAACACCATTTTATGTAATTTTCCTAGTTAAATCAGCTAAGTCTTGAAGCAAGAATCATCCTAGCAACCCTTGCAATTTTCGCCAAGCATTAGTACTCCAAGGAAGTGTCTTGATTCAACAACAACACAAGGAACAACAAGATCAAGTTAAGGTATATTTTCATGTTTGAAAATCCTAATTAAATACCTAAACTATTACCGAAAATTCATAGCTTCTAAATCTATATTCTCTTCATCATTTCATGAAGGAAACTTGGATCTACAATCATCCCAAGGTGTACCAAAAATTCCTTGGAAAATACCTAAGGTAAACTCTTGTAAAACTACTCCAAATATAACTTATAAATCCTTGTTAGAAGTCTAACACATGGATCTCCTAAACTTATATGTGGAGGCCAAATACTCTTCATCAAAATAGCATTTGAAGAGCTTGGAAATCAAGGAGAAATCAAGTACAAGAATCATCTTGATTTAAAGAGTAAGTTTCTATAATTAAGGTTTATTAAGTTTAAGATTGATTTAAGCTTCAAACTTTGGTATAAAAATTATGTATAAGCCTTAATAATATTAAGGCCGAAATACTATGGGTTATAATGTCAAGAAAATAATTTATAACATATAAGGTAAGATTATTACCTTAAGCTATAAATTTGTGTCACAAAAATTAATCATGATACATACAAGTTCAAACCGAATTGTATAGGAATAAAATGTTCTATTTTGAGTTTATAATCATTCTAAGTCATTAGCATAATTTTTAGAAGTGTTATATGGCTTATATACATTTATATGTATTTATTATAAGGTATAAACCAAGTTTTAAAACTATATGGTAAACATTTATTAAAACCGAGGGCAAAGTATTTTATTTGGTTATTTTTGAAGAATATAATTATATTAGCTTATATTATAAATTTTGGGAATATTAAAAATAGCTACAAGTATTTAAATGGCTAGTTTAATAAGTTATGTGGCTAAAATGTAAATTTTGAAAAGTTTGGTGTATTAAATTGGATTGCCGAGAGTTAAGGGCTATATTGGTATACTTATGATATAATATAAGGTAAGAATTAACATTATGAATTTTGGTGAATTTAAATAAGTGTTAAGTATTAAAATAACATTATAAAGTTTTGGGGCTATTTTGTAATTATTGGAAAATATAGTGTGGAAACCGAATTACATATGTTTTCTGGGTATATTAAAGTATTAATTATGAAATTTAGTCTTGGTCAAAGTGTTGACCAAAAACTTTGGGTTAAAATGATTTATGACATAAAATATTAAGTTAATAAAAGTTTTGGGGTGAATATGTAATTTATCAAAGTATATATGAAAAACAGAATTTGATATGGGGCGGAAATATAAATTGAAGAAAGATATGGGTTATTTCGGTATTTAAAGAAATTAAATATTAAAAACTATAGTTTATAAGATAATATGTAACTTATATAAAGTTTTGGGGTTAAATGGTAAATATAGGAAAAGTATATGTTGAAACCGAAAGTTTAAGGGATTGTTTGGTAATTTATAAAAGTTAGTATATTTAAATTATTAAAGACCGAAAGTATAAGGTCATTTGGTAATTTACAAAAGTTAATGTGTTCATTATGTAATTACCAAAATTATAAGGTTAGTTTTGTAATTTAATAAAGAAAGGAATTAAAATTAAGTTATACGGTATATTATGGAATATAATATAAAGTTTATAAAATAATTGTGGTTATAATATAAATAACCAAGTGATTAATATGTGGACTAAGTGAAAATAATTATGGGTATATGATTAATGAGATGAAGGTATACCATAAAATGAAAATTCATTATCACATGTGGTTACTACATAAAATTACGAACTGTTAAACTACCTCGAACCACTGTAAAATAACAGGGGAAAATGAAGAACATATGGGGTTAGTATACTACAAGTATTGGTTCTGTAGTGACAGTACTGTAACACTTAGTAAATAGTTGTATTAACGTTACCCGGTATTGCATGTAAATATAACAGCGTACGGGAAGAGATTACTAAAGCGTGAACTGTCAAGCTAGCAAGTTACACGGTGAACGGTATGTTAATTGTGTGGTCTGAATGTCCTAAGGATTTTCCAGAGGTCCAGACGTTGTGTGTTTAAAATGTTAAGAGCGATATCTGTGATTTATGTATATGATATTGTACACTGTATTGCTCAGCACCATTGCGTTTTATTTTACGCGAACGTCTAATGACTGGAAGTTTATACATTTATACTGGAACAAGACTAACTGACATTTTGGTATTACAAGAACCTAATTGATGGTCAACTGTTATAGTCTAAACTCAAGGATTGGTTATTGTATCACTGACTAAAGGGCTAACTTATAAAGAGAGGAATCCAGACTGTTTAAACTTTCTGGTTGCGCATCGTGATCACTACGAGGGACTATATCAAGAGTCACTCAAGGGAATCCATTGTCCACATTCGACGATGGCAGAGGGCACTGCTGATGGTGCACAGGTTCGACCAGATCGGTCAAAATAATTATCCAGGACCATAAGGTCAGCTGGTAACGGTTCCTTTGGAACCCAGGGGACTACTGTCCCTTATTAAGTTATTAAGGGTTGTCTTAACATGACGCCTGAGGTGGAAATTAATTGGAAAGTTTAAGTGATTGGTTAAAAGGATAAGGGCCAGGTGGCCAACTAACAAGTACAGTTAAATAATATGCGTATCTTGTTTGGTTACTGTTATGGATTATCGGTGTTTGATTATTTTGGTTGATGTTTACTGTTATGTGATATATTGTCAGGTGAACTATTATGTGTTTATTTAGCACTTACAGTTATTGTTATTATTATTGTAAACGGGTATAGCGCGTAATGAATCTAATATCAAGATGGCTAAAGGACTTAAGGAATCTAGATGACATAGGACTACATTTAGAATACCAGCATTTCGACTGCTGAGCCCTTCAATGGGCAAAACATTTCAGGTAACTGAAGAAGACACAAGCCGGAGTGCGGGGCACAGGGTAGCTGATGGGTTTTAATAAAGAACTCTTTTAGTTTTATTATGTATTGCATTATGGAGTTTGTTGTGTTTGGTTTAGTTGCTCAGTTTGGATTTGGTTTGTAATTTTAAGAGTGGTCAGTATCTTGTTCATCTCAGCGGTTGTTATACCCAAAATTTCAACCCCCCAGAAGAGAGTCTCTGCTAATAGGCTAGTAGCACGGGTTCCTAGTTCGATCGACACATTTCGGAGTACTAGGGACAGCTTAGTCATCTCCAGGGGCATTTGCGTAATTTTTCAAGGCTCCTAAGCCCCCTATAGGCTTTCTCTCTCCTCCAAATAAGGGTCAAACCAATTCAAAATGCTTTGAAATTTTAACCCATGATAGAGGATGACATTTGAAGCGTAATGGCGTTGGAATTTTGATTTTTTGAATTTCCAATAATTTTCTAGCAATTTCTGATTGAATCTGACGAGAAATTAAATTTCAAAATATTCCAATATCCAAAAAATTCGATTCCACTTTAGAAAAATCAGAAATATCATCCTTTACCCACGTGTAAAATTTCATAATCAAATTACTTTTGGAAGCCCTTGTGCTAAAACGTCGGTAAATCTCGGTTTTTACCGGATTTTTCTATCTTTAAGAAAGCCTATATAAGGAACCTTATCCCATGATCAAATCAGAACCTCAAGAACGCTAGACTCTCAAAGAAGGCAGCCGTCTCATTCTCTTCATGTTTTTACACATCCAAGCACCAAAATCACATCAAAAATCCCCCGAAATCACCATCTGAACACATTTTTCAACTCCCAACACATCAACAATCATCAAACTTCAACCAAACCACCTCCAAAACGTGAACAACACCTTCAACAATCAACAATCAGAAGCTCGAGTCGAACTCAATCTGGAACCGGCACCAACGGGGCCTCCGAAGAATCCCGACGTGAAGAATCCTCTTGAATTCAAAGGTAAAATAGGTTACAATTCTACTTTTCTAACTCCCCACGACCTTATTAACTCCCTGTCAAATTTTGGGTCCAAACTAACCTTTTTACGCTTCTGTATTGCTAATTGCTTTTGTTTCTGCCTTGTTACTTGTTCGTCAAGTTTCGTGTATAATTCGGCTTCAAATTGCAGTCTTTCAATTACTAACGTCTTGTATACCTTTCAGGCTACACGTGCATAAATTTTGAGCCGAAAACACCTTCGGGAACCACCATAAAACCTTTGTCCGTGGGTGGTCCGGGACCTCGGACCTATGGTCCGGGGCCACGGACGGGTTGTCCGTGGCCACGGACACCCACGGACGGCGGCGGGATTTTAAAATTTTAAAAATTTAGGTTTTGCTAAACTATGTCCGGGCCTACGGACATCCTGTCCGTGGCCCCGGACATTTCAAATTTTTGTTTTCTGTTTAATTCGATTTTTATTTTCACATAGGTTAACTGGGGTCCGTGGTTACGGACATTAGGTCCGTGGCTACGGACGGAAACAAAATTTGACCTAATTCTGCCTCTGAAACCCTAGTTTAGGTAATTTCAACTTTCACTTTTATTTTCTGTCAAAAAATGCTAAAAAACAAAAAAACAGAAGCTCACACTGAAATACCCCAAACCTAAGTATGTTAAGTAAACATCAAATTATGATGTAGTAAGGCTAGAATATGCCTTAGAATGATTGGTAGACAATTTAAACTAAGGAAAACACAAGAAAATGCCTTAAGGGCAATTAGGGCAAAAACGTGCTCTAAGCTTGGAGAGACTTGGGTGAGTACCCAAATATCATGGTAAGACCTTAGTAATATTCTAATGGTCATTTTAAATCAATTAGCAAAGAAAACCAAGCTTGAAAACAAGTTAAAACACAAAATGTGCTTTAAGAATTCTTAAAGCACATTTTTGAGAAATTGTCTTAGAATTGAGTTTTGAGTGGCTAAATGTCCATCATTACTCTTTAATCAACATGTGTACTAATTAGTATCACATTAGGAGGTCTAAATCAATGGGAAATCAAAAATTTCCCGATTATGTGCCTTGATTAGTGAATAGTAACTATTTAGTGACTAGTTTAAGTTTTAATCAATATAAGTCAATTAATTGGTCAACAAAGACCATGTTAGCCTTATATTAAAGAGGGTGGCCGGTTTTTATGAGGGGAGTCACCACATGAGTCATCAAATGAGAAAGGAAAAGAAGAGATAAGTAAAGAAGTTACTATTTGCTTTATTAAAGCAAAATATTATCTTAGCCTACCTTTCTTCTTCTCTCTCTTCATTTCTCTTCTCCACACGATTTCTTCTTCTCTTCTTTGCTCCAAACCGAGAGAGCTTCATTCATGGGTTCTCCATCTTCAATCACTTGCCAAATACAACTCCAAGCTCCAAATCCAAAACAAATTGCATATTTGTCTTAGTTAGGTCAAGACCTACCTTTCTATCTTTCCAAATCTTTCAAAGCTCCATTTTGGTGCCATGAGAAAACTCCATTGATGGAGGAAAATCAAGTTTGAAGAGCTCATTAGCTTCTCCATTCTCTTAAGGTAAAGAAAATGTAAGAAAAACCATGTTTCCATCAATTCTTATACATGGCCGAAAATTTCTACTCATGGGGCCTTGTTTTTATGCCTTGTCCTAGCTTGATTTATTCACCAAGGACTAGTGGATGTCCTATTTCATTCAATGCCAAAGTCTACCTTGAGACTTCAAAGGTAATCATCCATTTTTATGCCTTAGAACACATTTCTAACCTAGGTTTTCATTCCTTAAGGTTAGTGTATTGTTTAGTGCTCATATGAGTCCTTGAATGTTGATTAGAACATTGGCAAGAGGAATTTAAGTGGTGGCCGAGATCTATGCAAGAAGAAGGCCTAAGGAGGAGATTAAGATAAGCTTGAGAAAACAAAAGGTAAAATGCTTACCTAATGGTGGTTTAAGATTAAGGAATGAGTTTTAGATAAATACCAATGTGGCTTAGAGCTTACATTGTGTATTGGGTTATATAACCTAAGAAAAAGAACCTAAACAAGCTTATGAACTTGTGATTAAGGAGCTAATGAGAATGAGTTAGTAATATAAGTTTAAGGTGGATTTTAAGAGCATTATAACTACTATGAGATTGATGAGTGTATTTGCAGGTTGAAAGCTTATATATGTGGGGAAATTCAGTGTTTAAGTTTAAGTCATTTAAGGGCCTAAGAGCCATGTCATTTAAGAGCCTTAGTGCTATGCAATTTAAGATTATTGCACTATACTGAGTTATTATGAATGAGTTGATTTGGATGAGATATGATGAGAAAGAATTTGATGTGTGTGTGAGATGGTTGAATGAGGAAAACAATGTGTGTGGGTGTGATAAGATAGTGGAGGAGCTATGGCGAAATTTGTGTAGAAAACAAAGTGTTTAAGTGGTAGTGGTGAGTTAACATGCCCTAGGGTTTACTAGGGAGCATGAAAAGAAAATTGGGTGGAAATGAGTTAACTAAGGAGTTCTTGAGGTTTAGAATGACCTAGAGATACCTAGGAGGAATTAGAGGAATGGTGAGTGTTTTGAACACACCAAAATTATGAGATAAGGAATGTAAGACTTGTGCATAAGTGTAGGGAGAAGGTGTGATGCTTAAGGTGATTTAGATATGTCCTAAGGGAATTTAATGACTAAGGAAGTACTAGGAAGTTTTAGGGATTGTCTTGATGAAGAGGGGTAAGATAAAGTGTTGGAATGAGTGGTAATGACTTAGGCATTACCTTGGGGGATTTAGGAATCAAGAGAATGTAATTGAGTATTTAGAACTTAGGCAAATGTTGGTAAACAACTAGGAAGGAAATAAGGTGTTGGTGTATGGAAGCTTAAGCTTGTGAAGGAACTTTTAGTAAATGCTTGAAAGAGTTTTAGATAGTGAGGGATGCTTGGGAGATGATGTTATAGTGGTGAGGAAAAACATTGGCATAGTGGTTACATTAAGTATGAACCACCACCTAGAAACCTAGAGGAAAGCATTACAAGAGTAGCATTATTACAAGGAAAATGCATAATGACTAAGGTGGATTTTGGTGGATGATTTAAGGTATTTAAAGGAGGTTATAAGGTGGGTTTAAGGTGCCAAGATGGTGTTGGACCTATTAGGACACTTGTGGAAAAGTTTGGAATTGAAAGAGGCAATTTAAGGGAGAGATCTGTAGTGGACCGACCCAGGGTCCGACCCAGTTTTGGGTCGGTCGGGCCATGTTGAGCCAGCCGGAATGTCTCTGGACTGGACCGACCCAGAGGGTTTGGGTCGGTCGGCTTAGCTTTGGGTCGGTCGGACAAAGGTTTAATGTAGGAAATGGGTTCGGTAAGGGACCGACCCAGAGGGTTTGGGTCGGTCGGTCTAGCTCTGGGTGTCGGATGGGTTCCAAAAGACGGAGGAGTTTCTGTAATGGACCGACCCAGGGGTTGGGTCGGTCGGTGGGTCGGTCGACCCTCAACACTTAGAAAAAAAAGAAATTTTGAATTCTAAGAATGGCAATGGGTAATAAGGTATACCTTTAGTAGGGTGGTAATGATTAAGACCCTAAGAACTTAAGAGATTAAGCTAAGTTAAGTATAAACTTGAAAGTTTAAGATTAAGTTTGTAAGATTAAGTGTAAGACCTAAGAGGTGTTAGGTGGGGATCATTAAGGAATTAAGTAAGTTAAACAAGCTAAGTAAGTCATATTAAGTTAAGTGATTAACAACCTAAAACTGAATGAATGTTTAGGACTTGGGAGTTTGGACTCCGGAAGAGAGTAAGCAGCCGAACGACCAACGGTGAACGGTACAGTTGTTTCTTCTTGTGACCTGCTTGCTAACGAGGTGTCCCTCGGCTTGTGTGCTATTTGTTTTGTGTGCTCACTAAACAAGATAAAGCATGCAACCGGAACATATTATATATATATGTATTGTGTTGTTGTGTGATGTTTGAAAACTAACACGACATACCGTGAGAACTTACTAACCAATGTTTAGTAAGAAATTGAGTGAGACTAAGGAACGCCCCTAATGAGGGACGATATGAACCGAAGAGGTTAACCAACAAAATGGTCTTGAGTTAACTACTAACTGGAACTTGAGTGAGGAAACCCGGGACCGATCTCCGGTCATGCATGCTAAGGAAGGGAGTCGGCCTCTATAGCAGATTCGATTCCGCTTAAGGACTTGTCTTCGGACTTGTGCCTAGGGCCGGTTGCCGGCTCAGCTACGCTGGACACCCGTCCAGAGTAGGTGGCGTAAGATGGTGCGGTGGGATCACCTAAATCCCAGGTTCGATTTAGATACGGCCAATCCCTTCCAGGAAAGGTTTGTATATTGAGATTAAGATTAAGATTAAGGTAAGATTAAGTTAAGTTACAATCATTCCTCTTTAAAGGATGATTTGTATTATTAAGAGTAAGATTAAGATAAGATTAAGTCAAGTACAATCATTCCCTTTTAAAGGATGATTTGTGTTATTAAGATTAAGATTAAGGTGAGGTTAAGATAAGTTGCAACCATTCCTTTTAAAGGATGGTTTGTAATATTAAGATTAAGATAAGCTACATCCACTCCTCTTTAAAGGATGGTTGTTTCTAAGATTAAGATAAGACTAAGATTGAGGTGAGATAAGGATGGACTAAGTTTAAGAGGGAACACTACTTAAAGAGTTAAATAACTAACTCTCTAATTAAGGGAACGCATTTAAGTCGTTCATTGTGTGTGAACTTTGATTGTTCATATCTGAGTTGTTGTTTACTGCACTTTCTATTATGTTGTGCATCTAATCAACCTCCATGCTATCGACAATTAGTCGTCGTAGCCACGTTAGCTTGGGGGCCATGAGAGGATAGTACCAGCATTCGTGCTGACCCCCTCGGGGGCTTCTTTTTACTACACAGGTGAACATCAGGAGGCGGCCGTCGCGAGAGTAAGAAGGAGTGCAAGTGTTAAGGATTAAGTATGACCTACGAGATGTGTCTGTACACTCGTATGGCAAATGAGTTAGTAAGATGTATAGGTTGTGAGTGGATTGTAAGAAGGTTATGTAAATGGTTAAGGTTGTTAGACTAATGTTCGGTATATTCTGTAGTCAGACCGTGGCAAGGTCCTGGATTGTAAAGAATTCCGCTGCGACATGTTATGATACTGTTAAGTTGCGAGACCACATTTGGATTGAGTTGGGGTGTTACAAAAAGTGGTATCAGAGCGTAGTTACGCTCTGAAGACAAGGAATTACCGAACTTAGGAAGATATTGAGGTTGAGATTGAGTTATGGGTTAAGGGTTGAGAGGTAGAGTGTGAGGTGCGTTAGCCAGGACTCCCCGGTGTTTACCGGATATCCATAGTACCTAGGCCCGCCCTCCACATCCCTAACCCTAAATATGTGGAACAAACGCCAGAGAGAAGAAAGCCTTCTCTTACTCGGGGAAACCCAATCTGGCAGTTAGCTAACAGTAAGCAATACAAGAAACGACTTGTTGTACAACA
This sequence comes from Limonium bicolor, assembly GCA_023374045.1. NCBI lineage: Eukaryota > Viridiplantae > Streptophyta > Magnoliopsida > Caryophyllales > Plumbaginaceae > Limonium > Limonium bicolor. Next base: position 224,788,678 of record CM041782.1, read on the forward strand.
GTTACGGAGAACTTGGAGGTTTTCAATGGAGCGCAACAAAGAGACAAGCGCTACCTATGGAATACTATCAGTAAAAGAACGGTAATTACCGGCAACATGGGTCGACATGCTACGCAGTCGAGATAACCCGCAATACCAATGATAAGGAAAGCACTACGCGTGCAATGGATGAGGAAATGATAAGAGACATGAGTACCGGACAGCGATCCGTGAGAGCATGACAGTGAGATAATACAGTGTGTGAGGAATAAGATTACTGGAAAGTCCAGTTAGAAACGGGAACTCCAAACCCCATACAATGAAAAAAAAGATTGCAAACCTGCCCGACATGACGCGGACAACGGTGGAAACACATATAAATTGTATATCAAAATAGGACTACAATGTAGTGCCTATAGAAGAACTATTACCAAATAACCACAACAAATGTGTGGAGGCAAGAGCGAGGAATAAGACATAAGGAAATATTAAGGGATTCCCTCAGAAAGAGGAACACCCTGATAAATGACAGTACTGTCAAACTGCAAGGAAACTGCCGGATGGTCGATTATCTAGAATAAGAGATTATTGAAGGAGTCCCGAGGACTACCAATTACTTGGAAACCAGAAGGAAGTATCACCACCAATGTACCTTGTACCAATAACCCATCCTGCATGGCGCACTTGCCGTAGCAAGTGCTACCATGGCTAAGTCACACAGAAAGCCATCATGGCGAGATAAAAGAACGCTACAGTTGTAGTACATATTAATACCGGATTGTAAAACCATAGGAATGGAAAAATAAGACCTTGGAAGGGCCTGACGGCCTGACCATGATGAGATGAACCGACACATCAGCCAGCAGGGAGCTGAGCTTAGACGAAATATTAAACCGTATAAATATTTGCAACGGTATAACCCACTACAACAACAACCGACAGTGTGGTAAAAACACCAAACCCGGATCTCAAGGAGGAACCTAAGAGATCGCTCAATAATTCGAGCAAAAGCGCTACGTAAATAACAACATTCCTGGAATGTATCAAGAGATACAATAAAGGTAGTCGACTGAACGACTTACAACGAAAACGGGATGAGACTCCCGGAGTGACCATCAAGGATACCAATAACAACATTCTTCAATGAAGATGTTGGACGACCCAGAAAATAAGGGTAAAAGAAATGAACATAAGCTATAACCTACTAAGGATTAAAATGTAGAATCCCGACAGAGGGAAGCTCAGCGGATTACCCACACAGAGCGGGCATAGTCGAACCGAACAACCGATGAATGACAGTTAACACTGTTTGCTTAACTCATTAACACCCGAGTATGATTGTTCATCAACGGGTGGCGTAGTCAACAGAAGTTGAACGAAGCGTTGAGATGAAGGTATAAGATGACTGGATGATATCCAACTTGAACACCTTAAGGCAAACGCCTAATGCGAACCTAACCTTGATTGTTAAGAGACATAAGTCTAGTAAAATGACAGTATTGTCAAGACATTAAGTAACCTCAGAACACCTGAACAACTTCCATAGCCGGAAGCAGGATGCAGCAACTTACCATGAAACCCGATATTACATTTAGTATGTAACCTAACGGTGGATGAAGTTCCAGAACCAGAATCTCATAAGGAAGACCTGCAGATGAGTAAGAGTACAAATAATGAACTGAGACATTAAGCATTAGGAGCCTACGAGCCAAGGATGTTAACCACATCAGAGCCCGAGGCGCAGTAAGTTATAAGAGAGCTTATTTAAGCCATGAGGAACTACAATGCGTAGATATGAACGGTTACCAAACCTACAATTTAGATTGGGAAAAACAATACCAAGAAAGGATACCAATGAGAATATTGAGTATGCTAAGGACTAAGGACAGGAGCGGAGAACGAACCATGCCTTTTAGGGTGGGGATACCTCTCCTTGTTGTGAGGCCATGAGTGGGAATGAACCCCTCAAAAGGGCTTTCACCTATTAGAGATAAAATACACTTTATTTAGAAAATGGAAACTATGAACCTTGAGATTACCTTAGAACATACCAGATACGCTTGAGTAATAAGGAAGGTCGCACAGATAGACCCCATATCCAACACCCAGGATGTAAGAATTAGTAATGGTCAGAGATAAACATTGTGACTGCACGTTATGGCACGTCAATTAAGCAATGCTCAGAAGAGCTTGTGAATCAGTGGATGACTTCTTCAGTAACCAGTTAAACTACATGGTAGATAACATCACTAAGGATGAAAGAAAGCGAAAGACATTAGCCTACTTACGAATCTGAGATTGGAGCAGAACATCTTTACATCAAGAGTCAACTATTTTACAACACCGTACGGCAACCGCCATACACCGGAATGAGAGAACTCCCAGTGTGTTTACACCAAGAAGGGATTGAGTATAAGTTAAGGCATTAGAATAAGTGAGTAAGAGGTTGCACCATTAATGGGCAACATGGTAAAGGCCAACTACCACGGTAGTAGTGGTCATAAGTACAATAGTTAGATAAGTGGATTAAGTCATGGTACGCGGTAAGGCGACCATTATGTATGAGCCGTCAAATATTGACACTGAGGCAATTAGATTTATGAGTTCAGACCAGCATAAGTAAGAAAATAAGATGGTAGACGAACTGAGCAGTGATGCCAGTAGTCTGGACCTGGTGAGGTAAGACTTCACATGAAGCACACTACCCATTCCTTAAGGAACTGGAAGTGCATTCCCAGTGAGAGCAATATGAAAAAGAAGATAAGAGGCTCTATGGAAAGAGACCTCAGATATTAAGTGACCGAATCAATACGGAATACAGGAAGGAGCTAGAGCATACCATACCCGAGAACACAATGATGGATTTCCCTTGATTAACTTCAAGAAGAACAATAAATGTTATTATGGAACGATGAAGAGGAGATCGACAACAGAATACTTCTTAATTAGCAATAGCTAAACGTGTGACAGACACTATGAGTTTACTAAAACGAGACGTGGGACGACTGCACCCCACAGGGGCTTGCAGGCCTGACACGCTCATTTATGAGTTAGTTGGGTAAGTAGTAATGTACCAGTAAGGTACCCCATGCATGTGAACGAGTGGTGTAAGGAACACGGGAAGTAGTCGACTCCGTACCACGGACAACGACGCAAGATCAGACAAGAGCAGCTACTACCACAAACAGTCAAAGAGAAGAATTCAGTTGAACCAGCAACACAGAGGAACCAGAGAACAGATAATTAAGGACTATGAAGTGCGAAAAGCACGGATTATTAAGTACAGACATTGGATATGTCTTAAGATGTAAGGGATTAAGACTGTAAAGCGCATTATGCACTAAACAGTAGTTTCAGGATAAGAATCATCCTCAGACCAAAGGTCGGTTGGGGAGAACAATTTAGACATTCGAGAAAACACTAAGATTATGAGCGTAAGATCTTCAAGAAGAATGGATAGACGAGTTACAACTCATTAAGGCCGTGTATATATAAAGATAACACGTGTTCATTGAGACAATTAAGCCTAAGATTATCAGAGTGGTGCAGCGGAAGCTAGCAGATCACTACTTTGAGATTAGACCAAACTAAGTTAAGAATACGGTATAAGTACCGTTAAGAATCCTCGATACAGAGACTAAGTCATTTCTGATCGAACTATGAGTAAGATAGATAACGTGGAAGCTAGAATGCTTGGTAAGAATTAGACATCTTGAACTTATGTTCAAAGATCATGTAATGTTGATTACGTGGGCGTAATCCATTTTAAGGGGGGTAGAGCGAAAACCGCTTAGCGTATGTTTGTGTACTGAGTACATAAACTACGGTGTGCATAGCACAAAATAATTTGAGAATATGTTTTACATAAACATTTTGAGGAAAATCATGGTTATTACACACAGAAGATGTGAATACCATATATATTAAGTACCTATCTTGTTAACTCCGGTGTGAGTACAAGTTAAGAGAATTAAGGAAGAGGATTAAGGAGACTTAAGGAATAAGGAATATATGAGGTATAAGTCGATATGAGACTATGTGTGAGATAAGAATAAGATAACACTATGAGATATTATTTGATATGAGCATGAGGAAGGATATAGTAATGATATGTGGTATGAGACTGTTATGGAATTTAGTAGGAATTTAAGTCTGGAGGTAGTTACTAAGAGATGAATTGAGAATGTTTGATGGACTTAGTCCACACTTTGGAGATGTATTGATTATGATTAGAAGAACTAAAAAGATAGAAAATTGGACATGAGTGAATTATTCGGATGTTTGAAAATGACGTGGGAGGTGGAACTTGATTTTCTAGGGATCAAGGGAAACCGAACACAAATTGGAGTGGAAGGATGGTTCTACACTGATGCTGATCACATCAGGGTCGGACGATTCCTGAAACTCCCTACCAGTGGTCACAATTAAATCACACTAAGGATAGAGGCCTTAGGATAAAATGAAATTGGAGTTGCTTGTATTTTTAATTAGAGGAATTATTCCTCACATGACCTCGTAAAAAGGATTACCTTTTTACTGAGTCTCGCCCATGAAGTCGAGGACGCACGAGCCTTTGTCTTCGGACCGGTGACATGGGGAGAGCAGCGTGTTTTGTATTCTGGCCCATGGTGACGAGGACGAATGAGCCATTGTCTACGGACCGGTGACATGGGAGAATACGTTGGAAGTTATGTGAATGTTTTAATCATCAAAAGGAACAAAAGGAATTTTGAGTGCTACACATGCTTAAGCATGTTGTGTGATATTTAAGTATAAGAATATGGCGGATCTAATGATCCAATGAGATTAAGTATACATAAGTATGATCTATATGATCTAAGGAATGAGGTAAGACATGTATTCTAAAAAGATAAGATGCATGGGAACTTTGGGGACAAAGTTCTTTTAAGGGGGGTAGATTGAAATACCCCAAACCTAAGTATGTTAAGTAAACATCAAATTATGATGTAGTAAGGCTAGAATATGCCTTAGAATGATTGGTAGACAATTTAAACTAAGGAAAACACAAGAAAATGCCTTAAGGGCAATTAGGGCAAAAACGTGCTCTAAGCTTGGAGAGACTTGGGTGAGTACCCAAATATCATGGTAAGACCTTAGTAATATTCTAATGGTCATTTTAAATCAATTAGCAAAGAAAACCAAGCTTGAAAACAAGTTAAAACACAAAATGTGCTTTAAGAATTCTTAAAGCACATTTTGAGAAATTGTCTTAGAATTGAGTTTTGAGTGGCTAAATGTCCATCATTACTCTTTAATCAACATGTGTACTAATTAGTATCACATTAGGAGGTCTAAATCAATGGGAAATCAAAAATTTCCCGATTATGTGCCTTGATTAGTGAATAGTAACTATTTAGTGACTAGTTTAAGTTTTAATCAATATAAGTCAATTAATTGGTCAACAAAGACCATGTTAGCCTTATATTAAAGAGGGTGGCCGGTTTTTATGAGGGGAGTCACCACATGAGTCATCAAATGAGAAAGGAAAAAGAAGAGATAAGTAAAGAAGTTACTATTTGCTTTATTAAAGCAAATATATTATCTTAGCCTACCTTTTCTTCTTCTCTCTCTTCATTTCTCTTCTCCACACGATTTCTTCTTCTCTTCTTTTGCTCCAAACCGAGAGAGCTTCATTCATGGGTTCTCCATCTTCAATCACTTGCCAAATACAACTCCAAGCTCCAAATCCAAAACAAATTGCATATTGTCTTAGTTAGGTCAAGACCTACCTTTCTATCTTTCCAAATCTTTCAAAGCTCCATTTTGGTGCCATGAGAAAACTCCATTGATGGAGGAAAATCAAGTTTGAAGAGCTCATTAGCTTCTCCATTCTCTTAAGGTAAAGAAAATGTAAGAAAAACCATGTTTCCATCAATTCTTATACATGGCCGAAAATTTCTACTCATGGGGCCTTGTTTTTATGCCTTGTCCTAGCTTGATTTATTCACCAAGGACTAGTGGATGTCCTATTTCATTCAATGCCAAAGTCTACCTTGAGACTTCAAAGGTAATCATCCATTTTTATGCCTTAGAACACATTTCTAACCTAGGTTTTCATTCCTTAAGGTTAGTGTATTGTTTAGTGCTCATATGAGTCCTTGAATGTTGATTAGAACATTTGCAAGAGGAATTTAAGTGGTGGCCGAGATCTATGCAAGAAGAAGGCCTAAGGAGGAGATTAAGATAAGCTTGAGAAAACAAGGTAAAATGCTTACCTAATGGTGGTTTAAGATTAAGGAATGAGTTTTAGATAAATACCAATGTGGCTTAGAGCTTACATTGTGTATTGGGTTATATAACCTAAGAAAAAGAACCTAAACAAGCTTATGAACTTGTGATTAAGGAGCTAATGAGAATGAGTTAGTAATATAAGTTTAAGGTGGATTTTAAGAGCATTATAACTACTATGAGATTGATGAGTGTATTTGCAGGTTGAAAGCTTATATATGTGGGGAAATTCAGTGTTTAAGCTTAAGTCATTTAAGGGCCTAAGAGCCATGTCATTTAAGAGCCTTAGAGCTATGCAATTTAAGATTATTGCACTATACTGAGTTATTATGAATGAGTTGATATGGATGAGATATGATGAGAAAGAATTTGATGTGTGTGTGAGATGGTTGAATGAGGAAAACAATGTGTGTGGGTGTGATAAGATAGTGGAGGAGCTATGGCGAAATTTGTGTAGAAAACAAAGTGTTTAAGTGGTAGTGGTGAGTTAACATGCCCTAGGGTTTACTAGGGAGCATGAAAAGAAAATTGGGTGGAAATGAGTTAACTAAGGAGTTCTTGAGGTTTAGAATGACCTAGAGATACCTAGGAGGAATTAGAGGAATGGTGAGTGTTTTGAACACACCAAAATTATGAGATAAGGAATGTAAGACTTGTGCATAAGTGTAGGGAGAAGGTGTGATGCTTAAGGTGATTAGATATGTCCTAAGGGAATTTAATGACTAAGGAAGTACTAGGAAGTTTTAGGGATTGTCTTGATGAAGAGGGGTAAGATAAAGTGTTGGAATGAGTGGTAATGACTTAGGCATTACCTTGGGGGATTTAGGAATCAAGAGAATGTAATTGAGTATTTAGAACTTAGGCAAATGTTGGTAAACAACTAGGAAGGAAATAAGGTGTTGGTGTATGGAAGCTTAAGCTTGTGAAGGAACTTTTAGTAAATGCTTGAAAGAGTTTAGATAGTGAGGGATGCTTGGGAGATGATGTTATAGTGGTGAGGAAAACATTGGCATAGTGGTTACATTAAGTATGAACCACCTAGAAACCTAGAGGAAAGCATTACAAGAGTAGCATTATTACAAGGAAAATGCATAATGACTAAGGTGGATTTTGGTGGATGATTTAAGGTATTTAAAGGAGGTTATAAGGTGGGTTTAAGGTGCCAAGATGGTGTTGGACCTATTAGGACACTTGTGGAAAAGTTTGGAATTGAAAGAGGCAATTTAAGGGAGAGATCTGTAGTGGACCGACCCAGGGTCCGACCCAGTTTGGGTCGGTCGGGCCATGTTGAGCCAGCCGGAATGTCTCTGGACTGGACCACCCAGAGGGTTTGGGTCGGTCGGCTTAGCTTTGGGTCGGTCGGACAAAGGTTTAATGTAGGAAATGGGTTCGGTAAGGGACCCCAGAGGGTTTGGGTCGGTCGTCTAGCTCTGGGTCGGTCGGATGGGTTCCAAAAGACGGAGGAGTTTCTGTAATGGACCGACCCAGGGGTTGGGTCGGTCGGGTGGGTCGGTCGACCCTCAACTTAGAAAAAAAAGAAATTTTGAATTCTAAAATGGCAATGGGTAATAAGGTATACCTTTAGTAGGGTGGTAATGATTAAGACCCTAAGAACTTAAGAGATTAAGCTAAGTTAAGTATAAACTTGAAAGTTTAAGATTAAGTTTGTAAGATTAAGTGTAAGACCTAAGGGTGTTAGGTGGGGATCATTAAGGAATTAAGTAAGTTAAACAAGCTAAGTAAGTCATATTAAGTTAAGTGATTAACAACCTAAAACTGAATGAATGTTTTAGGACTTGGGAGTTTGGACTCCGGAAGAGAGTAAGCAGCCGAACGACCAACGGTGAACGGTACAGTTGTTTCTTCTTGTGACCTTCTTGCTAACGAGGTGTCCCTCGCTTGTGTGCTATTTGTTTTGTGTGCTCACTAACAAGATAAGCATGCAACCGGAACATATTATATATATGTATTGTGTTGTTGTGTGATGTTTGAAAACTAACACGACATACCGTGAGAAACTTACTAACCAATGTTTAGTAAGAAATTGAGTGAGACTAAGGAACGCCCCCTAATGAGGGACGATATGAACCGAAAGAGGTTAACCAACAAACATGGTCTTGAGTTAACTACTACTGGAACTTGAGTGAGGAAACCCGGGACCGATCTCCGGTCATGCATGCTAAGGAAAGGGAGTCGGTATCTATAGCAGATTCGACTTCCGCTTAAGGACTTGTCTTCGGACTTGTGCCTAGGGCCGGTTGCCGGCTCAGCTACGCTGGACCACCGTCCAGAGTAGGTGGCGTTAAGATGGTGCGGTGGGATCACCTAAATCCCGGTTCGATTTAGATACGGCCAATCCCTTCCAGGAAAGGTTTGTATATTGAGATTAAGATTAAGATTAAGGTAAGATTAAGTTAAGTTACAATCATTCCTCTTAAAGGATGATTGTATTATTAAGAGTAAGATTAAGATAAGATTAAGTCAAGTTACAATCATTCCCTTTTAAAGGATGATTTGTTATTAAGATTAAGATTAAGGTGAGGTTAAGATAAGTTGCAACCATTCCTTTTTAAAGGATGGTTTGTAATATTAAGATTAAGATAAGCTACATCCCTCCTCTTTAAAGGATGGTGTTTCTAAGATTAAGATAAGACTAAGATTGAGGTGAGATAAGGATGGACTAAGTTTAAGAGGGAACACTACTTAAAGAGTTAAATAACTAACTCTCTAATTAAGGGAACGCATTTAAGTCGTTCATTGTGTGTGAACTTTGATTGTTCATATCTGAGTTGTTGTTTACTGCACTTCTATTATGTGTGTGCATCTAATCAACCTCCATGCTATCGACAATTAGTTGTCGTAGCCACGTTAGCTTGGGGGCCATGAGAGGATAGTACCAGCATTCGTGCTGACCCCTCGGGGGCTTCTTTTACTCACAGGTGAACATCAGGAGGCGGCCGTCGCGAGAGTAAGAAGGAGTGCAAGTGTTAAGGATTAAGTATGACCTACGAGATGTGCCTGTACACTCGTATGGCAAATGAGTTAGTAAGATGTATAGGTTGTGAGTGGATTGTAAGAAGGTTATGTAAATGGTTAAGGTTGTTAGACTAATGTTCGGTATATTCTGTAGTCAGACCGTGGCAAGGTCCTGGATTGTAAAGAATTCCGCTGCGACATGTTATAGATATACTGTTAAGTTGCGAGACCACATTTGGATTGAGTTGGGGTGTTACACACACACTTAGGTTAAAACGACTCGTAATAAGATGTAATTAAACTAAGTAGAGGAAAAACGACTTCTAGGGGTAATGAAAGTAATTGAACCCTAAATAAGTCGAATATCAAGCCCCCGAACCCGAACTCTCCTTTCCTAATTTATCTAAGGTCAAAATTATGTGGCGACTCTAATTAGGTTCCAGTGAGCTAACTTAGGATTTAATAACTAGTGTTATATGACATAGTTATTAAGCTTAGGTTATAGGTGGACCTAAAACCCGACTAGATCCTAATAAACTTAATCAACATAGGATAGGGTTTAAAATCGAGGCTCACAGACTGGCGACTCTGCTGGGGAAAAATTCTTAATATTAACTTGTTTAATTTTAAGAAAGAGGGCTTAACTCGAAAAATTGTTTATTTATGGCTTTATTACTTTGTTTGTTTACTTTCGTGCGCACTTTAATCTCTGCACCTTTGCATCATATGAGAGCGAGGGTCCACACAAATCGGTTCTACCCTGGGACCCGTTTGAGGGTCCCCTGTCAGGGACTCACACCTTTTAGGTGATGTGAATAAGTGGGGGAAAAGAGGAGGGTGTCGTCTAACCACACCCCCTTAATACCTGGGCTTTAGCCCCTAGCATTTTCCTGGCAGTATCCTTACCTAGCCCATTGTTTGGCCAGCCAAAGACCCGACCGTAGACGCACACCCTCAGGTGATGTGAAAAAAAGTGGGGAAGCCCAAAGAGAATAGTGTGAAAGCCATATTCCTTTGTGGCGACCTGGGCCCATGCCCCAAGCACCTCTCCGGATCGATCCATACCCGGTTTGATTTTAACGTCTAGTGAGGACATGTTGAATTTGTGTGGGCCTTGTTTACCTGCATGATCGGCCCATTACCCAGCCTAGAAATTGATAGGAACTTTTCCTACATCAACTCAGCCCAACCCGATATCGCGGCTTTATTGCTTGCGGCCCAAAGGCCTTGCTTGATTTGAATGTGTGAGTTATTTGTTCGGGCTTCGGCGCAAAAGTTTAGATTTAGGTGATCTCTCTTCTGGCCATATTTGAATTATCCAATTAGTTCTAGGCCCATAAAAAAGAAATTCACCTGAACTTGATATTACTCACAAGTCTTGAAAATAAAACATTCTTTGGCTTAGCAACCATCTTCTCTGACCCAAAGAAAGTTAGGCCCATTCGTGATTTAGGGACCATTCCAGCTCATGCGCTTTACTTCAGGCCCAAACACATTCCGTCCCAAGGGCTCATTCTAGTCTAGGTAGACTTCTTATCATGACCCTAACCCAAAAGCCTAGATCTAGGTGTCATCTCTCGGGCCCAATCAAAACCATCTGTTTAGATTTCAGTCCAAATTCCAGTTCATAGTCTGAAAGATACTTCAGCCCAAACACCTCATTTTCTGGGTATCCTAGCCCACTTGCTTTCAGCCGAAGCCTGTTTTGATCTACCTTGTGAAGTGTCGTTCTTACCTTAGTGTCTTTCAACCCACTTCCTCTTGTTAGCTAATAATGGACTTCTTGGAAACAGGCAAGCCCGAATCCAGATATGGCAGAAGAAGGAAATCCGATCAACACGGATGCCCAGTTGGCCGCTGTGCAGCAAAGGTGCAAGGTCTTGGAGTCCATTGTCGAGGAATTGAGGAGTAAGGCTAATCTCCAGGAGACAAATCAGCACACTCTGGAAAAGCTTGTGGATGAAAATCTTAACCGTAGTTACATCAAGATTGACTCCGTTAGGGCCCAAGATCCTCAAACACGTGTGGGGAAGGATGTTCCTGACAACCAACTAGCTGTAGAGGTTAAAAGGGTTTTTAAAAGGATTGAGCGCATAGAGAAAGCCAACAAACCAGCTGGCTTTGATTATTTCTCCACGGCGTCGTATTCTGAAGTTGATCTTCCCCCAAAGCTGAAGCTGCCTACACTCGCTTTGTACAAGGGTTCCTCGGATCCACAGATTCATTTGGCTATGTTCGACCGGGATATGTCCATCTTAGGGCTCAACGACATGGAAAAAGCCTAAGTTTTCGCACGCTATCTAGACGAGACTCCTCAGCGTTGGTATCTCACTCAGAAGGTGAATACCAAGACCTACGAGGATGTTTCCGAGGCTTTCCTAAATCATTTCGAGTATGCTAAGAACCTCGAGGTCACCGGAATCGATCTGGCAGGAACTCGACAAAAAGACGGTGAGTCCATGTCTGACTTCATCAAGCGTTGGAGAAGAAAGGTTGCAGCCATGCCTACCAAAATGGACGAGCAAGAGCAAATCCGCATGATAATTGAGAACATGCGAAAACAACACAACCATGAGCTAAAATTTTTGTACTTTCCGAGTTTGGACATGTTGATGGGACAAGTCGGTATTCTAGAGGAAAGGATTCATAAGGAAGGGTTGGAGCTCGAGTGCTCAAGAAACTCCGGTAGTGGTTCCAAATTATCTAAGCTAGGACCAGAAAAGGCTTATCTTCAGCCAGTAGCTTGCGCTCAAAGCAGTTTCCTAGAAGTGAATATGGTTCAACGACCTAGAGCTCCGCATCAAAACTTTAGGGCGGTACCCTTACCACGCCGAGACTCATCGCAAAGGGAATTCACCAACATTAGCCGAACACCAAGTCAGGCGTTTGAAGAGCTTCAGAAGAGAAACTTGCTACAGCCCTTGGCCCCTCGGCCAGGAACCACTCATTTGGGAAGGCATCTTAATCAATTCTGCCACTACCATCAGTTGCCTGGCCATTATGCTGACAATTGCCGAGCATTGAAGCACAAGATTCAAGACCTCCTCGAGCAAGGAGTCCAATTTTTCTAAGTATGCAGATCGTTTTATTTATGTTTCCTTGCATCTTCAAATTTTCCTAGATGCTTATTTCATTAGTTAGTTTTCAGTCACCTCCGATTGTAATCTTTACGTGTCTTTCATGATTCATAAATAAAATCATAGTTCCATTTTCACAATTCCTGTACAAACCATTTTCATTCATCGAAAAAACAAAAAACAAAATTGTTTTTAAGGAAAAGGATCACGGAGTAATCATTCCCCGACTATGGAATAGAACGACTTGTCTTTTGTTTCTAAAAGGGTGAACATGCGTTGCCAAGCACCACAACCTATCCCAAAGCATCCCAAATAACCCACGAAGCGGTTCCAAATCCACATCTGTTTAAGTGTTGTCATAAACCCCAGGTCAATACTGGGGGCAATCTGAGTTCAAGGTCATCATCTTTAATCTTTCGTTTAAGAGTGTGAACTTGTCTCTAAGTGAAATTCACGAGAGTGTCTTGAGCGGAAAAACCATGAGTGAATGAGCGTGTCATTTTTACACGACTCCGGTGAGACCACATACAAAGGAAAAGGTAAATGACATAACTCCGACCGAAGGAGATAATTGGTAAATTTACTCTTAGACCTGCGAAAAGTAACAAAGAACAAATACACAACTATCAGGGATGACGAAGCACCTAGGTACAGCGCCACATAGCCAAAAGCTTGCAAACCCTGTCATTAAACCCTAGGCACCCCCGCTGAGCCTTTCATATATCCCTTTTCGATATTATGAGCTCCACAAAATAACCTAGCCAATGATGAATGTCCGACCCGGTGACCAAAGGAAGCGAGGAGCCCGACTCTCAGATAACATTCTCATCAGTCCAAAGAAGCAATGCCGCTATCAGCAAGACAAAGCGATCCGCAAATGGTCCCAGAGTGACACAGGATCAAAAGAGCTTACATCAAAACAGCTCTCGAAGCCCAAAACTGGGAAACACAAGAACCCCAAAGGCAAAGTCAAGAAGGGATAAAACAAAAAGGCAAACCCGAAATGTCTCGAAGAAATCCAAATGACGAAAAGAGAAATGGTGTAAAGGACAACTTCAAAAGTCCAAGTCCAAAAGCTTGAAAACAACGTCAACATGAAGCAGTTAGATGACTTCAAGACAAGGAAGATGAATCTGAGAGAAGACGCAAGTTGCAGCTTTGGTCACCCATTTAAGCTCCACATACCTCAAATATCCCTCCATGACCCCGTCGTCTTTCATCACACCCTATGGCCACGTTATAAGCTTTAAAGACTTCTGACTTGATAGTTGTGTATCTAATCACGTGAAAGTAACAGATTGAATGCGTAAATCCACCAAATGTCAAATTCAATGGTCTAGAAGTTGTGACCGTGAGCAGAAAACAAGTACAAGCATCAAACACGCTGAGTGTAGGTTAGGAAGCACAACATCGAAACATAAGCCGTGTCCCTGTGAGGACGAGACTCGTTCGCGCGCTTAATCAAAGAAAATACTGGGGGCAATCGATCGTTTTGATCGATTGCCATGAACTCTAGCTCAGATTGTCCTAAGGAAAAATACTGGGGGCAATTGTTGGTTCCAACAATTGCCATTTCAATACCAATTAAAACCCAAAGCTTGAGTACCACCATCCCACCACAGGCGCACATAAGCCCTTACCACCACACACACACTCTTAAGCCCGTTATTGGCCTTACCTCCACAAAAACATCAGGCCCATCATAACCCTGACCACCATCCAAAATCACAGCCTAATCCCAGGTCTATCACAAATCTTGAACACCGGAAAAAGCCTTTAACACCACAACAAACACCACACACTTCCACCAATGACATGTTCATTTTTCAAGAAACAAATTGCAGATGTGAAATTTTTAGTCAGGAAATGATCATTTCGCTTTCCTTTTTCAGCAGAGTCTTTCTCAAGCATTGCCATGTTTGGCACATTTTTTAACAGTTCCTTGTTTTGGGCAAGCTTCCAATAAACACTCTAGTTGCATTTTACATAACACCTCAATATTGCCATGTTTGGCACCTTTTCCAATAATTTCCTGTTTTGAATGAGTATCTTTCATATATTTTGATTGCATACACTTATCATCATTGCCATGTTTGGCACTCTAGTAATCAGTTTTCATCATTTGCACGAGACCATTATCTTCCTAACTTATTTTTAGTTCGAGACCCAAAATCTGTGCGAGGCCCTGTAGTTTCCTCATTTAGTACGAGACCTAGCATCTTCATTCAGTGCGAGACCTAGAATCAGTGCGAGATCCAGCTTTTTCTTCATCCATTTAGTACGGGACTTCAGTGCGACACACATCTTATTCATCAGTGCGAGACCCACCATCTTCATCAGTACGAGACCCATCATTTTCTTCAGTGTGAGACCATGCATCTTCATCAGTGCGAGACCGAGCGTCATCATCCAGTGCGAGACCAGTACGAGACCTAGTATCATCTTCAGTGCGAGACAAGTACGAGACAGAGCGTGATCTAAGTTGGCGGGGCAGAGGCAATAAGTCCCCATCTTCATGTCAACTTCTTGGGAGAAACAACTAGTGGGCAGTGGCAATAAGTCCCCTTGGTAATCTAGAAGTTATCCTAGCACCCCAGTTGGTGGGCAGAGGCAATAAGTCCCCATTGTATACCAACCAGGAGCATTGGAACGGGTTTCGGTCCCTAGAAGCATCCGAGCATCATCAGCATCATCAGCATCATTAGCATTTCAACATCCTTGCACTTGCATACCACCCAATTTTCACTTGTTAGGTTGTCAACGCCTTAGAATCGCTCGACATCCTTCCACTTTACTCATAGGTAGTCAGCGCCTTAGAACAACTCGACACAACTTATCGAATTCCAATTGCATGTGGGGTCTTTTAAGATCCAAAATTTTGGGGGTATCACTCAAGCATCAACTAGCCTTTTCATTTCTATTACAAAGTCTAGTGGATGGGGGGCAATCTGTTATACCCAAAATTTCAACCCCCCCAGAAGAGAGTCTCTACTAATAGGCTAGTAGCACGGGTTCCCAGTTCGATCGACACATTTCAGAGTACTAGGGACAGCTTAGTCATCTCCAGGGGCATTTTCGTAATTTTTCAAGGCTCCTAAGCCCCCTATAGGCTTTCTCTCTCCTCCAAATAAAGGTCAAACCAATTCAAAATGCTTTGAAATATTAACCCATGATAGAGGATGACATTTGAAGCGTAATGGTGTTGGAATTTTGATTTTTGAATATCCAATAATTTTCTAGCAATTTCTGATTGAATCTAACAAGAAATTGAATTTAAAAATATTCCAATATCCAAAAAATTCTATTCCACTTTAGAAAAATCAGAAATATCATCCTTTACCCATGTGTAAAATTTCATAATCAAATTACTTTTGGAAGCCCTTGTGCTAAAACGTCAGTAAATCTCGGTTTTTACCGGATTTTTCTATCTTTAAGGAAGCCTATATAAGGAACCTTATCCCATGATCAAATCAGAACCTCAAGAACCCTAGACTCTCAAAGAAGGCAGCCGTCTCATTCTCTTCACGTTTTTACACATCCAAGCACCAAAATCACATCAAAAATCCCCTGAAATCACCATCTGAACACATTTTTCAACTCCCAACACATCAAAAATCATCAAACATCAACCAAACCATCTTCAAAACGTGAAGAGCACCTTCAACAATCAACAACCAGAAGCTCAGGTCGAACTCAATCCGGAACCGGCACCATCGGGGCCTCCGAAGAATCCCGACGTGAAGAATCCTCTTGAATTCGAAGGTAAAACAGGTTACAATTCTACTTTTCTAACTCCCCACAACCTTATTAACTCTCTGTCAAATTTTGGGTCCAAACTAACCTTTTTACGCTTCTGTATTGCTAATTGCTTTTGTTTCTGCCTGTTACTTGTTTGTCAAGTTTCGTGTATAATTTGGCTTCAAATTGCAGTCTTTCAATTACTAACATCTTGTATACCTTTCAAGCTACACGTGCATAAATTTTGAGCCGAAAACACCTTCGGAAACCACCATAAAACCCCTGTCCGTGGGTGGTCTGGGACCTCGGACCTATGGTCCAGGGCCACGGACGGGTTGTCCGTGGCCACGGACACCCACGGACGGCGGTGGGATTTTAAAATTTTAAAAATTTAGGTTTTGCTAAACTATGTCTGGGCCTACGGACATCCTGTCCGTGGCCCCGGACTTTTCAAAATTTTGTTTTCTATTTAATTCGACTTTTATTTTCACATAGGTTAACTGGGGTCCGTGGTTACGGACATTAGGTCCGTGGCTACGGACGGAAACAAAATTTGACCTAATTCTGCCTCTGAAACCCTAGTTTAGGTAATTTCAACTTTCCCTTTTATTTTCTGTCAAAAAAATGCTAAAAAACACAAAAAAACAGAAGCTCGTGCACTTAGGTTAAAGCGACTCGTAATAAGCCGTAATTAAACTAAGTAGAGGAAAACGACTTCTAGGGGTAATGAAAGTAATTGAACCCTAAATAAGTCAAACATCAAGCCCCCGAACCCGAACTCTCCTTTCCTAATTTACCCAAGGTCAAAATTAGGTGGCGACTCTAATTAGGTTCTAGTGAGCTAATTTAGGATTTAATAACTAGTGTTATATGACATAGTTATTAAGCTTAGGTTATAGGTGGACCTAAAACCCGACTAGATCCTAATAAACTTAATCAACATAGGATAGGGTTTAAAATCGAGGCTCACAGCGGTGAGGAGTTGAAGTTGATGGATGGAGAAAGGTTGCCTTGGTACTCACATGGGTGAGTAACAGCGTGTAACACCAACGTTAGATAGTTTTATTTTCCGCTGCGAATTATATATTATTATGCTACGACTTGCGACGTTATTACAGGTTTAGGATTAGGGGTGTTACAGCAGTATGTATGGATGGAGCCGTTTTACACTAGTATGAATGGTTAGGAAACCACTTTGGAGTTCTTGATTGGGATGAATTTAAGTTGCAACTCCTCAAACGATTTTGAGCTTCACAATCCAAGAATCCGTTGGAAGCACTTTGTGTTCTGTGACAGAAGACCACCATCTAAGAGTATCGCCATGATTTTGAGTACCACTCTGCGTACCTTACTCGTGTGTCTGATGAAGTTATGTGTGGCACCTTTAAAAATGGCCTGAAGGAGTTGATCAAGCGGGGGATGTCTTTCTTCGAACCACAGACGTTGTGGGAGATGATATGAATGGCCTGACACATTAAGGACAAAGATAGTCCTACTTCTATCGATAACAGTGGTGTAGCTTTGGATATCGTTCTTCCTGGAGTAATCACTGGTCGGCAGCACCTATCACTCCTAAATCACCCCCAATGGAGTCACAGTCGTGAGCAAATGAGAAGAATCGGGAGAATTCCCAATTTGTATCGTTCAAAAACCCTAGAATTTGTTTATCGCACCTCCTCCACTGGTTCGCTTCAGTCGTCAGCGGCTTCCACCCCAAGCTCCAAGGCAAGCACTTACCGCAGGATTCCCGATTCTGAAATGTAACACCGACGATCTCAGGGGCTCTAGTACAGATGTGGTGACAAGTGGGCTCCGGGGCATTGTTGTAAAAACGCGGGGCTACAGGTCTTACTTATTGATGGGGGTGAAGGTGAGGAAGAAGTTTTTCAAATCATTCCTTGTTCTACCGAGGAGGCTGACACTCCTGCTAGGTTAGTCAAATTATCTCAACTCTCTCTCTGTAGGTTTCCAGCAAAGAAATCATGGAAGCTTCAAGGTAGGTTCCATGGTCATGCTTTGTTAATTTTGGTTGACAGTGGTGCGTCACACAACTTTATACGTCCTGATGTGGTGCGTGATAAGGGATTGTCGGTGGATACACATGTCTTTGTTGGTGTAACTGTTGGTAATGGCGAATCTATTAAATCTCAGGGAGTTTATTATGATTTACCTTTACTCTTGGTTGAAGCTCAGTTTCAGGTTAATTAATTGTTTGGTGTTTGGAATTTCCGGAGTCGATATGATACTGGGAATAGAGTGGCTGAGTTCTTTGGGGGACACTCATATCAATTGGGGGCAACTCTCCATTAAGTTTTGTGGCGGGACAAAATCTGTTATGTTGTTGGGCAATCCTAGCTATCATTCTAGGAATGTAGGCTGTAAGGTTGTACTGAAAACAGTAGAGAATCAAGGTGTAGGTTGGTGTTTATATCTTCTTGATATTTCTATTTACAAGGTCGAAGGACATGAGGAGGATGTTCTGCCTGAACAGTTACGTCTGCTTCTTTCTGATTTCCTAGAAGTATTTGCACCACTTGTGGATGGTGATTTTTCGGTATGAGGGGGGCCTATCTAAATGGTTCTGACTAAAAATCCTAGATCCTAGAAATTGTCATTCTGTGGAGGGTGAAAACCCATTATTCTTGGCATCCCTCAAATACCTACTAAATCGTCCGTCTTTCCCAGAAAGCATAAGGGGGAGTGCAAATGAACACTACACGTGCTCTCAATGGGCCCCATGCGGACTTATGCCCTAAGGGCGGAAATTGACTAGAGTCACCACCTAGTTATCTATGATAACTAGGAAGGGAGATCGGGTTCTAAGAACCATTAATTGACCCTGAGATTTTTTTTGCCTATGGATAGGGCTTATCTAGTCATTTCGGAGATTTATGTGTAGGTTCACACTGGGTTACACCCCTTGGAAGTGGCAACGACCACGACTTCGAATTGGTGCTCGAGGAAACCTCGGTCTCCAATTGTCAGGATTGCCTTCTTTCAAAATCTTATTAAAGAGATTCATTTAAGAGCCACGAGGGTAGGATAGGGAGAGAGAATGAGAGTGGATGAGGCGAGCTTTACTGCCAAGTGCAGACGTTATATCGTGAGTGGTTAAAGTGGTGTAAATTTAAAAGAAAAGAAATTAAAACTCAAATTAAACGTCGGGGCACAAACTAATCCCGGTCGTAGTAGTATAGTACAATGTAAGCGACCGGATGTCGAACCGTGGGACTAATGTGCATATAATAGACCTAAGCGTGTCACAAGAGGGGGGATTAAATGACTTGATATTAAATAAAAAGGAAAGATAAAAAACTAAGTTAATAGATAAATTAAAATGGAACTCTGGGTCAGGTTTTATTAATCTGCATAATTAAGCTATCTCTACTGGTTTAATAATTTGGCAAGGTTCCTGTAATTATCTTAAGGACTAAGTCATAGCCTCATAAGAACTCGTTCACCTGTAATGCAAGGTCCGATGAAAACTCAAGCAAAAGCCTGCAAACGGCAGAGGAGTGTTGAGGAATTACATTTGCAACTGAATACTAACTTATTAAATCATAACAAGTTTCCTCCAGTTTTACGTCTTAATTAACCTATCTATTTATCACCGGTCTGATCAAAAAGATTTAGTAAAGCAGTTTAATAAACTCATGACATTTATTAAAAAGGTGCGAGATAACCTTTAAGCGTAACAAACTGTATATAAATAAACCAGTAGAAATATTGCAATTAATACAAACACATAATAACCGTTCCCAGAGCGTACGTAAACTAGCCTAACATATTAAATAGAAAGACAGAGACAAGAGTAATAGAAATCATCCGTAATCACTCCGGTCACTCTGCTCTTTTGTATACGTAGGGCTAGAGGTGGATTTGGTGGACTGTAAAATAAATAAAATGGAGAAGGCGGGAGAAGAGAATGAGATGGCGTGAGGTTTGTGGTGAAGTGGAGCGATGGGTCGTGGATGGATTGAATGATTTTTGTGGTGAAGTTGCGTGCGTTTATATAGGGAAAGGAAGAAGCAGCAGAGGAGTTAACAGATGCGTGCAAGTTGAGGAAATGATTGAGCTCGTTGATTGCTCATTTATTGCGTAGGGGACAAAGCTGACGCGTGAGGAAATTAAGGTAGGCGGAGTAGATAGATATGGCAGTGGACGAGTTGAGAGAGTCGGCGCGAGTTGCAGACGAAGACGGGTGAAGAAGATAAGCTCGCGGACATTTACACGCGTCCGCTCGATAACATGCGGTCTCCTCTGTCTCGTCCGCCTGAAGTCAGGCGGTTGCCCTCTACCTTGTCCGCCTGGAAGGAGGCGGTAGCCTCTGTAGCTCTCTTGTCCGCCTGGAAGGAGGCGGTAGCATATTGTGAGTGTTGTGACTCGTCCGCCTGTTAACATGAGGTACAAGCCTTCTCTTGTCCGCCTGTTTTCGAGAGGTACAGGGGTGTCTCTTGTCCGCCTGTTTTCATGATGTACAAAGCTGTCTCACGTCCGCATGTTTTCATGATGTACAGGCTTATTTCTTCTACGAGCTCTAGATTCTTCGTTTGGACTCCGTTTTCTGAGCCGTTTGCGTCTATGTGTTCGTCTTCGTCTACTTTACTTCCAGCTTGGTTTTCCTCATGTTAAACCAATAAATTTGTGAGATAAACAATAAAACATAAACTAGAGGAAAACTAACTGAAGTGGAGAAATGAGCAAGAAAAGTGCTAATATTATATATGAAATACACCTATAAAACATGCTCATTTGGACACTTATCACACCCCCACACTTATCTTTTTTCTTGTCCTCAAGCAAAACTACGTACCCAAGTAGGGAATGCTCAATACTAACAAATATTATTATGAAGGGTAGGATAAACATGATCTTTTTAACTTAATTGAGGAGTGTGAAAAATCAACTGCTGGTGGCATAGGTGTGCTCAGGGTAAAAATAAAATATAGAGTTTCGGGGTATGATCCAAGGTACTTCAATGTTTCTTTTAGGTGACTTTGAGAACTTTTACCATGGCCAACTTCTCTCAAGAATGGGCATTGAGGAGAAAACAAAAGGAAAAGTAGATTCATGCATTTGTTTCACTTTTGCATAAGGGATGAGAAAATAATAGATAAGCATCAAGCTTTTGTATTTAAGAACACTCAACTCTCTTTGTTGGTTACCAATGGTGTCTCGCAAGTCCCTTATTATTATTTTTTTTCTCTTTTTTTTTAACAGAGAAGCACCCCTTAGCAATCCCTAAGGAGAAGACAGAAAGAAACCCTGAGCAATAAAATCCAACCATTTGCAGATTATTTGGTCACACCGCATATAAAATGCTCCTCAAAAGTAATCAAAATTTTAAAATTTGTACCATTTATCCTACAATTCATAACAATATTTATTCTTAAAGAGAACAACCCATATATAAAGGGTCCATAATATTTGAATTGGACAAACGCATGATAAGCAGAGAGATTAAACATTTAAGCACAAAATGTCAACGAAAAGGGCACACTCCCCCACACTTAAATTGAACAATGTCCTCATTGTTCACCAGAAAAACAAGGGAAGGTTTCAGAAGACCTTTTCGGTAAGTAGATAAAATAGAGATAACACAAAGATCACAAATAAACATTTAAGCACATAAACGCTCCTCTGCAGTTTTTATTTAAAAAAAGCATAATTAAAGAAACTGGTACTCCCCTGATATTATTTTTGCTAGTTGTTAAAGGAGTTCCCCCACACTTGAGCTTCAGCCTCAAGTAGCGTAGCTTGGTTGCGGTATCCACATGGAGGTGCACCTGCATAAGACACTAGAGGCAACTATACTACTAACGGGGTTAAAAGTTAGCAAAAATAAAATTTAAAGAGAACCTGAAAATTAAAAGAGCATAAAAGCAAAATAAAAAATAAAAGTACACCCGGGTTGCCTCCCGGGAAGCTGCCCTTCTTTAACGTCTTTGGCTAGAGTCTGCTTCGTTATCCTGGATCAAAACAAAACGTTACCTCGGCATATAAAATAAGAAAATTAATACTCCACAAAATCTGGTGTTTGAGGAGGTACTGGGAACGTAGTTCTAACAGAAGACCCGGTTGTGATGATTTTTCTTCCTCAAATTGGAGGATGTAAACATCCTCCTCTTGTGGGTGAGGCTCATAGAAAGAACGCTGATTAAAATCATCTTCAGAGAAAGTTAATTCTTTAAAGGTGATAGTGGCGTTTTGTTTGGATCTATTGGCGGGAGGTGATGGCAATTCCTTCTCTTCATGTTCGAGGATATAAATATCCTCATTTTCTGGATAGAGCACAGAGAAGGATGGAAACTGGCGGTAGGCGATTGTAGAGGGAAGAGAATAACTTTCATCCGTAGTGGGGTGTTGCTCTTGTTGAGCGATTGTCTCCAGGTAGTCTGGTCGATCTTCTAACCAGAGTTGTTCTTGTAATATGAGACAATCCTCATAATCATGAGCTCCTCCACATACGGAGCAGTATAAATCCTGCCAATATTCAAACGCTTCTTCCATTTGCCGTGTACAGATATTTTTTTTTTGGATTTTCGTAAATAAAACGAAACTACTGAAACAGGTTAGAAAATATACACAATAATAATATAAACAAAATAAATAAAAAGATGATTAATATAAACAACAAACAAAAATAATATAGACAAAATATTCTAATATAACAAGTGAATAATCCGGGGCTTAGGGACTAGAATAAATCTAGTCCCCGGCAACGGCGCCATTTTGCAGACGTTATATCGTGAGTGGTTAAAGTGGTGTAAATTTAAAAGAAAAGAAATTAAAACTCAAATTAAACGTCGGGCTGCAAACAAATCCCGGTCGCAGTAGTATAGTACAATCTAAGCGACCGGATGTCGAACCGTGGGACTAATGTGCATATAATAGTACCTAAGCGTGTCACAAGAGGGGGGATTAAATGACTTGTATATTAAATAAAAAGGAAAGATAAAATAAACTAAGTTAATAGATAAATTAAAATGGAACTCTGGTCAGGTTATTATAATCTGCATAATTAAGCTATCTCTACTGGTTTAATAATTTGGCAAGGTTCCTGTAATTATCTTAAGGACTAAGTCATAGCCTCATAAGAACTCGTTCACCTGTAATGCAAGGTCCGATGAAAACTCAAGCAAAGCCTACAAACGGCAGAGGAGTGTTGAGGAATTACATTTGCAACTGAATACTAACTTATTAATCATAACAAGTTTCCTCCAGTTTTACGTCTTAATTAACCTATCTATTTATCACCGGTCTGATCAAAATAGATTTAGTAAAGCAGTTTAATAAACTCATGACATTTATTAAAAAGGTGCGAGATAACCTTTAAGCGTAACAAACTGTATATAAATAAACCAGTAGAAATATTGCATAATTAATACAAACACATAATAACCGTTCCCAGAGCGTACGTAAACTAGCCTAACATATTAAATAGAAAGACAGAGACAAGAGTAATAGAAATCATCCGTAATCACTCCGGCTCACTCTGCTATTTTGTATACGTAGGGCTAGAGGTGGATTTGGTGGACTATAAAATAAATAAAATGGAGAAGGCGGGAGAAGAGAAATGAGATGGCGTGAGGTTTGTGGTGAAGTGGAGCGATGGGTCGTGGATGGATTGAATGATTTTTGTGGTGAAGTTGCGTGCGTTTATATAGGGAAAGGAAGAAGCAGCAGCGGAGTTAACAGATGCGTGCAAGTTGAGGAAATGATTGAGCTCGTTGATTGCTCATTTATTGCGCAGGGGACAAAGCTGACGCGTGAGGAAATTAAGGTAGGCGGAGTAGATAGATATGGCAGTGGACGAGTTGAGAGAGTCGGCGCGAGTTGCAGACGAAGACGGGTGAAGAAGATAAGCTCGCGGACATTTACACGGCTCCGCTCGATAACATGCGGTCTCCTCTGTCTCGTCCGCCTGAAGTCAGGCGGTTGCCCTGTCCGCCTGGAAGGAGGCGGTAGCCTCTGTAGCTCTCTTGTCCGCCTGGAAGGAGGCGGTAGCATATTGTGAGTGTTGTGACTCGTCCGCCTGTTAACATGAGGTACAAGCCTTCTCTTGTCCGCCTGTTTTCGAGAGGTACAGGGGTGTCTCTTGTCCGCCTGTTTTCATGATGTACAAGCTGTCTCACGTCCGCATGTTTTCATGATGTACAGGCTTATTTCTTCTACGAGCTCTAGATCTTCGTTTGGACTCCGTTTTCTGAGCCGTTTGCGTCTATGTGTTCGTCTCTTCGTCTACTTTACTTCCAGCTTGGTTTTCCTCATGTTAAACCAATAAATTTGTGAGATAAACAATAAAACATAAACTAGAGGAAAACTAACCGAAGTGGAGAAATGAGCAAGAAAAGTGCTAATATTATATATGAAATACACCTATAAAACATGCTCATTTGGACACTTATCACCAAGCTAGCGCCAAGAAGAGGAATCGGTGAATTTGGATGAGTATAGAATGACAGATTAGCAGTCTGATTTTGAGAGTTGAAGGAGTCAAGAATTTGTGGGAGTCAGAGGAGATTTGAATGTTTAGCAGACATGATTATCGCCTTGGAGTTGGGAGAAGGAATTTTGGATTGGAATGGGGTCGCACCCTAGACGGGCTGCCTACGTACTCAACTCCCTGTTGAGATTAGACCTTACGTAGTTCATGGTTTGGATTTTGGAAGTTTTGGTGTTTGTGGGGTTTGAAGATATTTGAGGTGTTTGAGATTTAGAAGAGTTCGGAGTTTTGAGAAGTTTCAGATTTTGGATGCTAGTCTGTGAGATGCTCGGTCTGTGAGACGTTTGAAACCTTGAGATGTCGAAGTCTGTGAGACGCTTAGGGCTGTGAGACGCTCGGGTCTATGAGACGCTCAGGTCTGTGAAACATTCAAATCATTAGAATGACAAAGTCTATGAGATGCTCGGGTCTATGAGACATTTAGAGTGTAGGAGAAACTGGAATGAAATTGAAATTGAATTGAAATCGAAGTTGAATCGAGGTTGAATGACTATTGATTTGAATTAGAATTAAAATGAATTTGGATTTGTATGAGTTTAGAATTGAATTGAGTTTAGATTTCAATGAGTTTGGAATTGAATTGAATTTGGATTTGAATGAGTTTGGAATTGAATTGGATTTGAATTACATTTGAATTGAAATTAAGTTTTGAATTGAGTAGGAATTGGATATGAATTGAATTTGGAATTGAGATGAATTTGTATTGAATTTGAATTGTAATTGGATTTGGAATTGAGATGAATTTGTGTTGAATTGTAATTGGATTTGGAATTGAGATGAATTTGTGTTGAATTGATTTGAAATTGAATTTGAATTGAAATTAAGTTTTGAATTGAATTGAATTGGAATTGGAATTGGAATTGGATTAATTTAATTGAATTTGAATTGAGATGAATTTTTGAATTGAATTGAAGTTAGAATGAATTGTCTTGAAAGTGGGCTGAGTTGGACCGTGAAGATGGGTCAGATTGGGCCTTGGAAGATGAGCCAGATTGGGCCTTGAAAAAGGGGGCCGGATTTGGGCCTAAATTGGGCCTCGAACTAGGCCTTAAATTGAATTGAATTGGGCTGAATTTGTGGATTGGACTGGACTTACGAATTGGGTCGGGCTTGTGAATGGGCCGAGCAGGTGAATTGGGTCGGGCTGGTGAATTGGGTCGGGCTGGTGAAATAGGCCGAGCTGGTGAATTGGGCCCAACTATGGGGAGATGGGCAGGATTATGTGGGCCCTGTCCTTAAGGGGGAAATGGATTTCATTTTTATTTCTGAATTTTACTGAAACTAGAGTTGAAGCTATGTCTAAGCAAAATTGTTTGACTTTATTTTTTGGAAAAGATTTTTGTTGATTGTGCATTTTATTTGATCTTAGGGAATGATTTGGAAAATTTTAAGGAAAACAGGTATTCCTCACATGGGCCGTGTCTAGGACCCGTATTCATGGAGGATACCCTAACCTAAAGCTTTTCTACAAAGGAGTGACCTATGGGCTAACTAGGGCTTCCTATGTATTGGGCCTCTATATTGAGCGAGGCCCAATAATACCAAGCTAATAGACTAAACAAGTATGAAATAGAAAATGAAGATAGACAAAACCTACAAATAAAGCATGAAATTCAAATCTCAAAGTTTCGGGCATATACATATGAATCTCAAACCAACAGAATTACAACTATAAACCCAAGATCAGTTAGTTCGTTCCAGATTGCTAAAAGCCATAAACTTTGAAATGGATGATACAATAGTTTCAGTCGATAGTAAAAATAATCCGGGTCAACGAGCTGAGCAGTTCAAGAAATCAAGCCGGATTGCACTAGTGGGCCTTACCATATGAAAATTTACACTTAACAAAACAAGCAGGTGAATTTCATTATTTACTCTTCTATCAAATGTTCGTTTATAACCTGGACTTAAACAAGTCTAATCTATAAAATAGCTAAGTGAATGAGACAAAAATATATACACACATGCGCTTAGCTAAAAATAGATGTTTTAAAGGTAATAAAAATAAGCAGTCATTTACAAAATAAAATGCTAAAACCCAGACATAATTGATAATTGTTGGAGAATATGTGACTACTTCTACCACTTAGGCAGTGTACCTAATCGTTTTGCGGGATAGTGGATTCGTGGGTTGTCGTACTCTGGGGACCTCGCTGTGGATAACTGACAGTATATTAAATTGATTGAGAATTCTATAAACAGATTTTATCTTTTTGAGGGAAATGATTATCAGCTCATAATAAGACAATAATAAAAACAATTAAAATGAAAAAAATAATTAAAAATAGAAATTATTAATCTTTTTTGTCTTTTTGAGAAAGCATCCCAGGTTGTTCTGCTCACCTATTTATTCAATTATATTAATATAAAACTTTACCACTTAAGTAAAAACTCAGAAACTATAATAATTCGTGACGACTAAATCTAACGAACTAACCAGTGCTAGAACTAGCAGCAGACTAATGCTCTAATCCGGACACAACCAATCGCATAAAGAACAGCTTCTATTTGAGACTAATAACCTATAGGCCGGATCAGGCTAGCTGTTAATCAGGTTTAATTCCTATGTCTTGTTTACTATCTCAGCTCTCGCGTGTTGATTAGAAAACTACAAGTATTGCTTTAATAATTGATCAGAGAATTAAAGCAGATGAAGAACTGGAATTAAACTACTACTTTAGATAAATCATAGTGGAAGGATTAACATAAAATAATATATAAATAGGCTCGCATCCCAAACCTGGGAGGGCTTAAGTTTATTAATTAAACATAACTAAATATAAACAACGTTTAACAAAATAAGAGAAAGGGTAGAGAAAACTCCAGCTAGCAAGTCAACTTGAATCTAGCCGCCTCGTATCCACGTCGTATAATAATAATACTAATAAATGGTAGAGATGTGGTGTAGTGGAAAAACAAATAAAAATGGAGAAAACGGAGAGAATAGAAATTGATGTGGTTGTACGTGGCGAGCGTGGTGAGCGAGTGTGGTGGTCTGTTCGTGAACGGGGTGATGTGGTGAGCGAGTGTGTGGTGGACGGTGAGCTGTTTGAACGGGGTGATGGACTTTGGATTAAAGAAGGGCTGTTAATAATGAAGGGAGCGTAGTTTATTTATAGGAAAGGAGATAAGAAGCAGACAACAACGGAGCAGGCGGTGCAGTTGGTGAGCAGATCGTGGAGATTTGCAGTCAGAGAGCGTCACGCGTGAGTAAATTAGGCGGCGTCTGAATTAATGAGGGAGAAGTTCGAGTGCGGCGCCGCGAAGGAAGAAGGAAAAACGGAGAAGAAAACACTGAATTGGTCTCGCCTGCTCGCGCCTCTGTGTCGTGTCCGCTTGATAACAGGCGGACTCCTCTGTCCGTCCGCTTCGCGGTTGCGCCTGTGTGTCCGCCTCGTATCAGGCGGTCAGCCTTCTCGTGTCCGCGCCTTAACAGGCGGACCCTCTACTCTTGTCCGCGCCTTAACAGGCGGACGCGCCTGTGTTGTCCGCAAGAAAGAGGCGGTGCTGCTGTCTCTAGTCCGCTCCAAATCAATTGAATTATTTTATCATGGGATGCCAATATTGACTAACATCATGGATTTGTCCTTGATTGCCGTGAGATGTGGGTGCTCGTGGTGGCAGCAGCAGTACGAGAGTGCATGCAAATAATTAATCATGATGAGCCAATGATGAGTAACGTAATCATTAGATAATGATTCATGATGAATTTTGGTGTGCCTAGCCTCTTGTTGAAATGTGAACGTGATGAATTCATGATATATTCTTCTGTTATGCAAGCGCCTCTTTCCAAAATATATATATATATTATATATATATTATATATATATTATCTTATTGGTTGCAAAGCTAGTGAAATGAGGACTGCGATCCCATGAATTTTATCTGCATTTGACACATAAAATATATCAATTCATATCAAAACATAAATCTAGGAAAATCATATGATAAGTGTAAAATATGACATGCATTGTTATAAAAATAGGAAGAATTAAAGTCCTAAGAATAGATATATTTTACACTTATCAAACTTCCTCACACTTAACTTTTGCTTGTCCTCAAGCAAATAAGGAACAAACTTTCTCTAAGGTCACAATCAAACTCCGGGATTCAACAGTCATGGAAGGAAATCAAGCTAAATGGCAATCAAAAGAATAATCCTGCTCTTAGATGTAGGTTTTTGTAAACAGTGAAACAGAAAATTTTTAATAAGAGCATGGATAAGTTAGATTGTAAAAACTGAACATAGATTAGCTCGGAACCTTCCACCAATTTCTTTCCTTTAACCTTTGGATGACAAGGGGTGTGAAGTAACACCTTATTCCGTGATACCTTTCAACACCACATACTCATGATCAAGATATGATAAATTGCGACAATCATTCAGCATTAAGAGTTTTGCATGTTCATTTTTTTTTCTTTGTTTTTTTCATTGTTTGCACAATTGTTTTCATCCCCCGGACTTTTCCTTCACCCATGTAGCGGCTTTGGGCCTTCTATCCCAGATCACGAGACCTTAGGTAGATGGGTGATGAGGCACCCCAAGGACTTAATAACCGAATGAACGAGGCCTGTTTTGGTTCAGAAAACTTCATTATATGATCAGAGGAGTACCTTGCCTTATCCTTTCCATACCAAACTTTCACTTAGTCCCATGATTGCCAAGCTAAGGTAGCTCAATTTCCACAATCAGCCTATCCACCAGATTTCAGTGAAAATAGATTTAATTTTGAAGAAAGAAATTGATACATACAAACAACGTCAAGCAGAACGATTCTTGAGGTTGTCATCAGGCTTGATTTCAGAAACTTCCACAAAAATTTAGCCCGAAAATTCAACATGTATTGGCCTTTAGAGAAGCTTACTATCATAATTAGAGAACGATAAAAATCAAGTGTGGCATTAGGTACTACTGGCATATTTTCAGGGAAAGGTCTAAACTTCCTCACACTTAAGAGGAGCAATGTCCTCATTGTTCATAAAATAATCAAGAAAAGACCTTTCAAAATATGCCAGACTCATGAAGATTTTCATTCAGGACAATCATGGACTGATATAATAATAATCATTAAGCGTGATAGTCTGGACACAAACATTTAAAACAAAGAAACTGAAACTCCCCTGATATCGTAGATTGAGGAAGGTGTCCTTCCTCACACTTAAGTGCGAACAATGGGGGTAGTAGCGTTCCTCACACTTGCGTTCAAGCAAGTGTCCAGCCTTGGAGTTCTTCAGATACCATGATAAGAATTTCACCTGCACACACTACCCAAAAATAAACGCTAAAAAGCGTTGCATGAAGCATAGACACCATTTCCACTTCCTTTATTTTGTTAAAAATTAAAATCAAATAAAATCATTAAAATAATAATAGGATAATAAAGTTTAACCACTGGGTTGCCTCCCAGTAAGCTGCCCGTAGTTTTAGTCTTTGGCTAGACTCCAGCTTCGTTATCCTGGATCAAAAATAAAAGTAGACAATACCTTCGCCAGGAAAACGAAGTTAGTAATAATAAAAAGCAAACCACCTGGATCAAAACAAAACGTTACTTTGGTAAATAAAATAGGAAAATGAATACTCCACAAAACCTGGTGTTTGAGGAGGTACTGCCGGTAACGTAGTTTTAACAGGAGACCAGGTGTGATTGACTTTTCTTCCTCAAATTGGAGGATGTAAACATCCTCCTCGTGCTGTTGAGGCTTATGGAGGCAGGACGGAAGTTGATGAGAGACCGGTGGTAGTGGTGTTCCTTCCTGAGATTCGAGGATGTAAATTTCCTCTTCCGGTAGGTGAGGCTCAATAGGATAGCGCTCTTCCAACTGGTTGACCGGCTCAGACACAATATCTTCGAACTTTAATTGCTCCTCCTGTGTTGGGGATGGAGATGGAGGAAGATTGTAACTCTCAGACATTTGTTCCAACTCGGCGTCGGAGAAAAATGTACTGAGAAGTTTCTTTATCTCCTCATCAGAACTTGTGGCTTCAATAATATCTGGCTCGAATTGGTCTTCACTCCTTGGAGTCACCACTGGAATCTCTTCTGGTGGCTCGGCCTGACTCAGGAGAAATTTGTCTAGCCTCCGTGTAGATTGTTGTTCGTTCTGATTGAAGTAGTAATACCCCAACTGAGCTTCGTTGTATTGTGCGTTAGCCTGGTTGACTTCCCGCCAATACGGCTCTCGATTTGATTGTTGAGGTGGTTGATAATTCTTGACCAATCTTTGATATGAGGATATCTCCTCTTGCATTTGTGTCCATTCCAGATTGATCAACAATCTTCTCACCTCATCGTGGCCGCTCTCCATTATCAGTAACTAGCCTATAAAAACAAAAATAAAAATACCAAGTAGAAAAGAAATAGAAACAGAAAATAAAAATAATAGACAAAATTAACTAGAAAGAGAAACAAATAAGAAATAATATAGAAATACAAGAATTTTTTTTTAAGTAAAATTAAATAAAGCAAAAATAAAATAAAAGTAAATAAAAGTAGAAATCCCAATAAAATTTAAAAACTATCAATTAACCGTGCTGGAGGTCCCCGGCAACGGCGCCAAAAACTTGTTGGAGAAATATGTGACTACTTCTACCACTTAGGCAGTGTACCTAATCGTTTTGCGGGATAGTGGATTCGTGGGGTTGTCGTACTCTTGGGGACCTCGTTGTGGATAACTGACAGTATATTAAATTGATTGAGAATTCTATAAACAGATTTTATCTTTTTGAGGGAAATGATTATCAGCTACATAATAAGACAATAATAAAAAAATTAAAATGAAACAAAATAATAAAAATAGAAATTATTAATCTTTTTTGTCTTTTTGAGAAAGCATCCCAGGTTGTTCTGCTCACCTATTTATTCAATTATATTAATATAAACTTTACCACTTAAGTAATAAACTCAGAAACTATAAATAATTCGTTGACGACTAAATCTAACGAACCCTAACCAGTTGCTAGAACTAGCAGCAGACTAATGCTCTAATCCGGACACAACCAATCGCATAAAGAACAGCTTCTATTTGAGACTAATTAACCTATAGGCCGGATCAGGCTTCTAGCTGTTAATCAGGTTTAATTCCTATGTCTTGTTTACTATCTCAGCTCTCGCGTGTTGATTAGAAAACTACAAGTATTGCTTTAATAATTGATCAGAGAATTAAAGCAGATGAAGAACTGGAATTAAACTACTACTTTAGATAAAATCATAGTGGAAGGCTTAACATAACATAATTATATAAAATAGGCTCGCATCCCAAACCTGGGAGGGCTTAAGTTTATTAATTAAACATAACTAAATATAAACAACGTTTAAACAAAATAAGAGAAAGGGTAGAGAAAACTCCAGCTAGCAAGTCGACTCTGAATCCTAGCTCCGCCTCTGTATCCACGTCGTACTAATAATAATACTAATAAATGGTAGAGATGTGGTGTAGTGGAAAAACAAATAAAAATGGAGAAAACGGAGAGAATAGAAATTGATGTGGTTGTACGTGGCGAGCGTGGTGAGCGAGTGTGGTGGTCTGTTCGTGAACGGGGTGATGTGGTGAGCGAGTGTGGTGGACGGTGAGCTGTTCTTGAACGGGGTGATGGACTTTGGATTTAAAGAAGGGATGCTTAATAATGAAGGGAGCGTAGTTTATTTATAGGAAAGGAGATAAGAAGCAGACAACAACGGAGCAGGCGGTGCAGTTGGTGAGCAGATCGTGGAGATTTGCAGTCAGAGAGCGTCACGCGTGAGTAAATTAGGCGGCGTCTGTAATTAATGAGGGAGAAGTTCGAGTGCGGCGCCGCGAAGGAAGAAGGAAAAACGGAGAAGAAAACACTGAATTGGTCTCGCCTGCTCGCGCCTCTGTGTCGTGTCCGCTTGATAACAGGCGGACTCCTCTGTCCCGTCCGCTTCGCGGTTGCGCCTGTGTTGTCCGCCTCGTATCAGGCGGTCAGCCTTCTCGTGTACGCGCCTTAACAGGCGGACACCTCTACTCTTGTCCGCGCCTTAACAGGCGGACGCGCCTGTGTTGTCCGCGAGAAAGGAGGCGGTGCTGCTGTCTCTAGTCCGCTCCAAATCAATTGAATTGTTTTATCATGGGACGCCAATATTGACTAACATCATGGATTTGTCCTTGCTTGCCGTGAGATGTGGGTGCTCGTGGTGTGCAGCAGCAGTACGAGAGTGCATGCAAATAATTAATCATGAATGAGCCAATGATGAGTACGTAATCATTAGATAATGATTCATGAGTGAATTTTGGTGTTGCCTAGCCTCTTGTTGAAATGTGAACGTGATGAATTCATGATATATTCTTCTGTTATGCAAGCGCCTCTTTCCAAACATATATATATATATATATATATTGCGTTGCAAAGCTAGTGAAATGAGGACTGCGATCCCATGAATTTTATCTGCATTTGACACATAAAATATATCAATTCATATCAAAACATAAATCTAGGAAAATCATATGATAAGTGTAAAATATGACATGCATTGTTATAAAAATAGGAAGAATTAATGTCCTAAGAATAGATATATTTTACACTTATCAATAATGAATATAACGCTTTTTTGACAAACAAAACTCATTTGGTTTAGAAATGAAATACCGGAGGACTAGAGTCTAGAGAGATTTCCAATGGAGAACAGATCGGGCCTGAGAGTGACGGAATACGTTCTCCGCCATCGATTCATGTAGAGAGTCAAATATTTTTCGTGAGTTTCTAAGTGGAAGGGAATAAGGAGGTGCAGGGCGGTGTATCTCATGTTCGCCTGCACGGGGTGCAAAATTGTTGACGTGAAGAGAATGAATAGGGGTAGAGGTGGAGAATGTATGCTTTTATCCACCAGCTCGTTTGCCAGTCGAGTTGAAGGGAATGGAAGAGACAGCACATGTATACTCCTTGTTCGCCAGCCATGAAAAGGGGATGAGTAGAGTTCACCAGCAGAAGGGAAAGAGAGGCGATGTGAGTACGTTTCTCGTTCACCGTTAAGTTTGAAAAATTATGGTGAGTAAAGAAAACGAAGTGAAGCAGGGCAGCAGCTCCACTGGTTTGTCTCGTGAGCGGGAGAATGAAGAGAGGGCTGGGCATGCACATTCTCATCTTCTCTGTTGAGATAACATATTGTGTAACGGTTATGTTATCCCTAGTCTATGTCTTAGATATAGTGTATTAGTATATAAAGCCACGATATGTGGTCTCTCTGTAATATACTAATACAAAAGCAAACCTCTCTGTAAACACGAGACTCCCGATATATGAAATAATATGTTTAGTTTTCTTTATGGTATCAAGAGCTAGTTAACCTGACCTCTTTCATCGCCGGGACGGGATTTCAAGACTAGGTTGAAAGCTAGTTCGATTTTCTTGGTCAAAGATGGCGGACAAGGGTGATGGCGAAACAGAAACGTCTGGAGAGAAGAATAAGGGCGCAGCGGGGACGAAATTCGAACTCGACTCGCAAGACCCTCTTTACCTCCATCCAAACGATAACCCAGAAACGAAGATTGCGCATGTCTTCTCCGGGAAAGGGTTTGGCGTCTGGAAGAGAGCAGTCATGGTCGGTTTGAAAGCTAAAAGCAAGTTCGGCCTTCTTGATAGGACGATTACTGCGCCAGGAATTGAAGATCCTAAATTCGCAGCGTGGGAGAAGTGCAACAATATGGTCATAGCTTGGCTGTCACAGAGTATGGCCCAAGATATTGCAGAATCTGTCCTCCATTACACAGAAGCAGCTGATGCGTGGGACATGCTCTGCAATCGCTACGAACAGGCGAATGCGGCGGAGATTTATGCCCTAAAGAAGGAGCTGGGCAAAATCGAACAAGGAGAG
The DNA here is from genome assembly GCA_023374045.1 of Limonium bicolor. NCBI lineage: Eukaryota > Viridiplantae > Streptophyta > Magnoliopsida > Caryophyllales > Plumbaginaceae > Limonium > Limonium bicolor. The sequence goes on from CM041782.1 coordinate 224,823,033, forward strand.
GATCCCGTTTCTGTCTATTACACCAAGATCAGAAGGATGTGGGATGACCTTCAAGTTCTCGACAAGAAACCCGCTTGTACCTGCAGCGCCAAGAAGGGGTATGCAGACCTTCATCAACGGGAGAGAACGATGCAATTTCTGATGGCTCTCAATGACAGCTACTCTCATGTTGCCAGCAACATATTGTTGAGGGATCCGCTGCCGACATTAGAGCAAACTTACTCGCTCATCATCCAAGAGGAGAAACGGCGATAGAATTCAATTCGCAGCGTGTCTCCCAGTCAAGAAACCCTAGCTTTTGCGGCGAACAAAATCAAGGTTCCCACATACCAAACTCCGAAGAAGTTGTTCAAAGATCCCAACAAAATGTCGCTCCACTGTACCAAATCAAAAAAAGGGACACGTAAAGGAATCCTGCTTCGAAAAGTTGGCTATCCCGATTGGTGGAAGAAGAAGACTTCTCCAGTGGCGGGGTCGCCACAGCCACCATCGACAGCGTTCCTTCACATTAGACAAATGGTACTTCTCCTATCTCTGGACTCAATTCTCAACAATATGATCGTTTGATGGAATTGCTCCAGAAAGACTGCTCCGACAAAAACACAAATGCGGAATGCATTTTCTTAGGTACGTCTTTTATCCATAACTGTAAACTGAATTCACAATCTGACTTCTTTGGTACTCGATCGTGGATAATCGACACTGGTGCTTCTGAAAACATGTGCTGGGATGCAAAATTATTTGTTGAAATGCATAATCTGGTTGAAAAACGTGAAATAGCTATGCCTGATGGGCATACACAGCTTGTCAATAAATATGGTAATGTTCGTCTTAGTGAGAATTTTGTCCTAAATGATGTTTTGCTAGTTGAATCCTTCAAGTTTAACTTGTTATCAGTAAAGAAACTAGCTCAACAAGTATGTCTTGATGTGTGCTTCAGTGGAAATAATTGCTATCTGCAGGACCGTGAATCTGATGCTTCTCTACTATTGGAAATATTGTAGGAGGATTATACATTCTGGCAAACCAAGCCATGAATAAATTGGTATGCAATAGGTCTGGTATAGAGAATAGGATTACATGTTCCAACATAACCAAAAGCAAACAGAAAGCTTGGCTTTGGCATGTTAGATTAGGTCACGTTCCTTTTAATAAACTCTTTTTTAGATTTGGTTGCAAAGAATGATTTGCCTGATTCAACAGCTTGTGAAACCTGCTGTAAAGCAAATCCATCAGACAAGCATTCCCAGATTCTATAATAAAGAGTAATGCATGTTTTGATCTTCTTCATGTTGATGTTTGGGGACCATTTAAGGTCCCCACTTATGACAATTGCCGTTATTTCTTAACTGTTGTGGATGATTATTCTCGAAGTACTTGGACACATTTAATGAGACAAAAATCTGATGCATTTCACGTTTTAATTTGCTTCATTAAACTTGTTGAACGGCAGTTTGATAAGAAGGTTAAAAAGATTAGAAGTGATAATGCCTTGGAGCTAGGATCTAGTAATGAGGGAATTAAATTCTTTCGTGATAATGGCATTATACATCAAACAAGTTGCGCTCACACTCCCCAACAAAATGGGGCAGTAGAGCGCAAACATAAATACCTTCTTGAAACAGCTCGGGCTTTATTTTTCCAATCCAACCTAACCTTAGATTACTGGGGAGAATGCATTAGATATGCCACTTACCTAATAAACAGGTTGCCATCTAGATCCATTGAAGGTCTTACCCCCTATGAAAAGTTGTATAACCAAAGACCAGATTATAAATCATTAAAAACATTTGGATGTATCTGCTATAAAACAGATGTTAGACCACACAAATCAAAGTTTGAACCTCGTGGGAGTACATGTGTTTATCTTGGCGTAGCAGACAACAAGAAAGGATTCAAAGTTCTAGATTTAACCACAAAAACTGTAACAATTAGCAGAGACCTTATTTTCCATGAAACTATCTTTCCTCTCCATGACAAATCTCACGATTCTGATAAAGACCAGTATGACCAAGAGCAGCATACTGAAGAATTATACAGTTTCGTTGAAGAAACAATCCCACACACACAACCACAAACTGAAATTGAACACACTGCACCAGATCTCTCACTTTCAGACTCCACAGATATGCTTGACACAAACACCACAGAAACCCCTGAAATCTCACAGCCAGATATGCTTGACACAAACACCACAGAAACCCCTGAAATCTCATAGCCACATACCACTACTATCCCATCAGCCACATCTACCCCAGATACTGAACCTACCCAAGCGAATGATAACAACACCACCCTGCGAAGATCCAATAGAGAAAAGTCTATTCCCACACACTTACAAGACTATTTCCTAGGACAAGCCAGTCTTCCTTCAAGTGATATCTTTAGTAATATCCTATGTGAAAGGATGATTCACAAAGACATAGAAAGCACCAATCGTCTATCTGTTTCTGTTGTGAACATTCCAGCCACAAACACTATAGATACCACAGCCCTACTAGCCCATTCTCATTCTGTTCTTAACAATGTCCATTCTCTCAAAGAACCTAAAACTTATAACGTAGCCTCTAGAAACTCCCACTGGGTAGAAGCTATAAACAAGGAATTCCAAGCTTTACAAGCAAACAAAACATGGACTGTTGTAGACAAACCAAAAAACAGAAGAATAATAGGATGCAAATGGGTGTTCAAACTGAAGTTCAAAGCTGATGGTAGTCTGGAGCGGTACAAGGCTCGCTTAGTTGCAAAGGGTTATACTCAAAAATATGGTGAGGATTATTGGGAAACCTTTTCTCCCGTAACAAAAATCACTACAATTCAAACTCTTGTGGCTGTAGCAGTAAAAAGGCATTGGCAAATAGACCAACTTGACATTAATAATGCATTCCTCCATGGTGACTTAGAAGAAGAAGTTTACATGGAAATACCGGAGGGAATGAAAGAAATTTATAAAGGAAAAGTGTGTAAACTACACAAGTCCTTATATGGATTAAAACAGTCCTCAAGGCAATGGTATGAAAAACTATCTGTTTTTCTACAATTGTAAGGGTATATATAATCCAAAAATGATTACTCATTATTCATTAAATATGATGGTTTGTTTTGAACTTTTATTGGCATTTATGTTGATGATATGATCATAACCAGTATTAACCCAACAGAAATTGCCAATCTAAAACAGAAGCTTGACAAAAGATTCAGAATAAAGGATCTTGGAAAGTTAAGCTATTTCTTGGGTATGGAGTTTTTATACACTGCAGGTGGAATAATACTTACTCAAAGTAAGTATGCTACAGAACTTGTGGCAGAGTACATTTCAGAAGGTTCAAAGACAGCTTCTGTACCACTGCCAACAGGGAGCAAACTGGAGACAATATAGGGAAGTATCATTGCAAACCCAAGTCACTATAGAAGATTACTTGGTCGAATAAATTTTTTGACTAACACACGTCCCGATTTGTCATTTCCAGTGCAGCACCTGAGTCAGTTTATGCATCAGCCACAAGAAGAGCATCTTACAGTAGCATATCACCTGTTGCAGTACATCAAAGGCACCATACAGCAGGGAATATATTACAGACACAGCACCAATCTGGACTTGACAGCCTACTGCGACGCAGATTGGGCAAGTTGCTCTGTCACACGGCGGTCCATAAGCGGCTACATCATACTCCTGTGAGGCGCTGCGATCAGTTGGAATTCAAAGAAACAGGAAACAGTTGCTCTCTCTACAGCAGAATCAGAGTACCGCTCAATCCGTCGAGTCACCACTGAACTAACCTGGCTGTCGCGTCTGTTACATGAGCTGGTGTCGAGGAAGTTGAACCAATTAAAGTCAACTGCGACAACAAAGCAGTAATCTTCATTGCGAGGAACCCGGTCTTCCATGAGCGGACCAAGCACATCGATGTTGACTGCCACCTTGTTAGAGAAAAGCTACAGAGCGGTCTGATTATCCTCAACTACACACCAGGACAGCAACAACTAGCTGATGTACTGACTAAGCAAGTCACGGCAAAGGAGTACAGACAGTTTCTCCAACAGACCTGCACTTCTTTTCCTTCACGTGCACTGCGTTAGTCAGGGGGAGTGTTGAGATTATCTTCCATTAGTGAACCGTTGCAAGAATTGTGCACTTATCTGCCCTACTTCATGAGGGCGAGTGTTGAGATAACATGTTGTGTAACGGTTATGTTATCCCTAGTCTATGTCTTAGATATAGTGTATTAGTATATAAAGCTGCGATATGTGGTCTCTCTGTAATATACTAATACAAAAGCAAACCTCTCTGTAAACAGAATAGAGACTCCCGATATATGAAATAATATGTTTAGTTTTCTTTATTCTCCGTGAGGAAGAGATGGAGCAGATAGGAGGTTGGAGCGTATATGCTCCTGGTTTTGCCAGTTCAGTTGCATAGAACGTGAGTGCAGAGCATGGAGGTGGCGTCGTGAAGAGACATGAACAAAAACCTGGTGTTTTTGTTCGCCGATTGTGAAGATAATGAGGATGGCAATGGAGCATGTATGTTCTTCAGTCGCCAGTTAGGTTGCAAAACCATCGTCGGAGAAGAAAAATAAGGCGCAGAGCATGTGTGTCCCTTCTTCATAAAAAATGTGAAGAGGATGATGGGAGTTGGAGCATGTATGTCTTCCGTTCGCCAGCGTTGGTGCAGAGGAATAGAGGATGGCAGCGCGTGTACATTCTCATTCAACGGTGGGACTCCTCGGTCATCGGTGAGAGGAAAACGAAGATGTCCCAGAGCTCGTATGCTCCTCCTTCGACAGTTTAACGAGAAAAGAAGAAGGACGTAGTTGTATGCACTTTGTTCGGCGAGAGAAGAGAATGAAGTTGGCATAGAGCCTGTGCATCCTTGTTCGCCAGTTGATTGCAAAAATACCGGTGGTGGTGAAGAAGTTGAAGAAGGCTCATCAACTATGTTCGTTGTTCGATGATAATTTTTTTGAAAAAGGTCTGTCCAGGCACCGGGTGAGAGAGTGAGGAAGAGAATAAGTCAAATGTTTGTTTGGGAAGTGGAGTCTGAGGTGCCGCCAATGCCCTCTTTTTCAGGGTTTGGATGTTAGTTTTATAGGGAAGGGCAGTAGCACTAGCACTAGGATTTTTTTGGGCTAAGAGGCTTATTTGGTAGAACCGAAGGTGGGCTTAATTGATGGGCCATGTTTCATTTGGAGTAATATTGTTTGAGAGATTTTGGAAACAGGAGGAAGAAGCAAAAATATGGGCTTGCTAGGCTTTGAAACTCCAGCAGATTCATGAGCAAGACCTCCACCAGTAAACTATGTCAACTTCTCATGTTATTAATGCAACAAGTTGTTAAAAATGAATTCTGAGTGACATAAAATGGATGTTTAAAAGTAATAATAACTAGGAATTAACTAGATTTAATGAAACCTAGAAACTTGTTAAAAAGCAGAATAATGAAGTAACGTAAAAATTGTATTTTTGACATATGTACATTTTTTGTTGGAAATTCTCTCCCTTTGTTTTTTAATAATAATGCATACATAAAATAATGAAATGATACTAATGAAATGGTGGTTAAAATACAAACGAGTACAGTAAAAATGGAAGTTGAATTATGAAATACCACGAACTTAAATATGGTGATTAAATAATTCAAATATGGTATTTATAGGCCTATTAGTGCCTAAATAATTTTGGTAAGGAAATAAATCCAAAAGAAATGAGAAAACGTTTAAAAAGCGAAAACGCTCAAATGAGCGTTATGTGACCGTAGGAGGAATACAACCTCGAACAGGGTATTATATGGATGTACAAGGCTTAATAATGCCTAAATAATATATGGGAACAATTCCCGAAGAAAACGGATCTATAAAATGAATTAAAAACGCTAATAAAGCTTTAGCGCACATTTTTCGAGAAAACCCAAAAACATGACTTTGAGTGGTCAAATGAACCCGTAAAAATATAGTTCATTAAATAACTATAATTAAGCATTAATGGAAGCTTAATAACCATTAAAATTAAAAGAAACGAGAAAAATCCGGAAAACGGGCCCGGTTAGTGATAGTGCTAAAACCGGGTAAAATAACGAGCGTTTTCTGTAAAAGACGAAAAATGCTCCAGCTTACATATATGGTGGGGCCGGTTTTATTAAGTAAGTCATCCTCCCCTCACATATACACTAAACTAGTAAAGAAAGAAAGAAAAGAAAAAGAAAGGAAAAAGTAAAAAGCAAAAAGGGATAAAGTACTTCCCTCTCTTCTCTCTCCTCTCATTTCTCTTTTCCCCTCTCTTTCCTCTCTTTCCTTCTTCATCAGCCGTCCTCCTCCTCCCCATCTGGTTATGGACGATTTTTGAGCTCCCTCCATGGCAGCTCTTCTTTCCAAGCTTGCCTAAGCCACATCAAGGCTCCAAATCAAGAAAAAAAATTACATATTCCTCTTCTCCTCATCAAGAGCTACATTTCCCTCTTTTCAAAATCTCAAAATGATGAACTTCATCTCCATGGGTTTTGCCGATTTGAAGAGAAAATGGTACCTACTTGAAGCTTGGAGTCCCCTCTTTCCATTAAGGTAAAAATTTCAAAGAAGAGAACTCATTTTCTTCCTTCTCTTTTGGTGGCAGATTTTCACCCTTGTAATGCCCTGTTTTTCTCTCTATTTTGAGCATCATTCCAACCTTCCAATGGTGGTGGGATCATCTTCTTGAATCAAGGGTTAAAACCCCTCTTAAAGACTCCAAAAGGTAAACCCTAACTTATGTGTTCTAAGCCTTTCATTGAATTAGTGTATTCTAAGGGTTAGAAGTTTAATTATATCCTTTTTGGTGTAATTTGGGTGTTAGGGTGAAGTTTGGCAACTCCATTGCCCAACTTGACCGAAAAAGAAGAGAGGAGAAGAAAGAGAGCAAAAGAGGAACTCAAGAGGATTTAAGGTAAGAAAATCTCCTTAATGCTAATTTTAATGCATTAGAATTGTGGGAATGGGTAAAGGAATGAATGAACCCAAAACTGGAATGGAAAATGTATTTGGATGAATTAGAAAGGATTTGTAAGTTGTGTGTGAAATAAGGGCCTTAGAGCCAAGTAATTTGAATGTACATTGATATTGTTGTTGAGGAAATCTTGAGGAATTATATGTGCTAGTAAAACCCTTTATGGGTGTGGCTAGTTTAGGATCAATTTTGGTGAGAATGGATGGATTTGGGAATGTAAGGATTGTAGGTAAGTCATGGCGAAATTTTGGTAGAACTTATGGTGTTTTAAGAGATGTTATGAGTAAGGAAATGACCAAGGGTTAACTTGGTGTTTGGGGAGAAACAAATTTGGTTAGTTAACCCCTTAGGACCTATTTTAGAGGCGATTAAAGTAGTGAGAAAAATCTGTAGCAAAATGGGTTGTGGAGACCTTAGAATTTCAAGAAAAAGAGTTAGTGTTTGTAATCTTGGAAATGGAGATTGGACTTGGGTATAGGTAGTGTATTTGTCTAGGATGGAATTGTAACGGTCAATAAGAAATTTGGTGAAGTTGGTAGAAGGTAGTAACCCACCAAGAGGAAGTTAGGAATGCACAAGTGTGCAAAGTGCAAAAATGCCAGGATGAAAATGTAGAACTTAAGCAAGAATTGAGCAATGATTGGACCAACGATTTAAGGTGGTTTAAGGAGTGTTTTAGGGTGTTTAAACATGTAGGAAACATGTGGAATGTTTATGGAATGATTAGGGGTGAATTAAGGGTTGATTTGGGGTTGAAAAATCACCTAAGTAGCAAGCTTTAGCAGGGTCCGGGACTTAGGGGTTGCACCAAGTCCCGGACCGCATCAAAAATAAGGCCGAGAGTAAGAACAACAGGTGGTCCTGGACCTAGGTCCTGGACCAAGTCCAGGACCAGTAGTAAAATCAGGCCGAGACTTAAGCAGAGCATTGGTCCGGGACTTTAGACCCGGACCATGTCCCGGACCATGCCCAAAATGCAAGCAAAAGTACTTTAAACGTTGTAAAAGATGGGGAATTGATTGGTAATGGTTTTAGATGTTGTTAAGGCCTTGTTTGGTGATATGCAAAGGTCCTAAGAAGTGTAAACAAGTGTAGGAAATGAGTGAGAAGTAAGAACATAATTTGACATGAATAAAACTAAGTATAACGGGACAACGGGGTAAGTACGTGAGTAGTAATTATTTACGTACTGTATGAACATGGTATTAATAACAATGTTTGAAACATTATCAGAGGATCGTATGGGAACCGAGCAATGTGAGGTGACACGGTAAAAGTTAAACCAAGGTGTAAGGTATGATTTTCTCATGCCCCGTATGCTAATCAAGTTACACTGATTTGTGTGTTGTGTGCTTGTGTGCCGACCTAATCAAGATTAAATCATGAACATGGTTTATTGCGTTTGATTGTATGTCTTGCTGTGTGATGTATGAGCTAACCCTTCTTGAATGATTGCGTGGCCTAACTTAGTGCGTAGACCGACTCATAGATGAGTCTTGTTGATTAGTGAGTCGTAGAAAGAGTCATGTTGTGAATTAATGGAAACATAGAAACGCACTAAAACTAACGAACCAAGAAACGATAACGCAAACCTATGAACTCACTAGAATGTGAGAGAGTGTACGGGATTAGTAAACTTCTGATAACGGTTAGAGAACCGAATCGATTCAATCCACCAAACAATAAATAGTGGAAGTATATATGTAACCTATATTAGAGGAATTGATGATGGAGCAAGACATGAATCTTGAGAAAAGTAAAGTATGGTAAGGGATCACCAAACCCCTTAGAACATTAGTCGACCCCGCATTGAGAGGACCCGACTATTATAAACAATGTCCTGAACATCATACTTGGCAATGGTTCGGGTTTGGGTCGGGTGGACCATCACCCGCACCCGTCACCCGACTTCATCCGCTCCACCCGTACCCGACCCGTCACCCGTTATGTATCACCCATTTCACCCGTCGCCCGTGGGTGAAGCTGGTGAACCCGTTTACCCATTTACCCGTTTGTTTTTCTTTTTCCTTGTTCGCCACTAAGGTTTGCAAATTACTATGAGTGGAGAGAAAATAGAGACACAAAGCATGTATGTTCTATGTTCGCCGGTTAGGATTGTGAAATTTACTTCTGAGAAAATAATGAAATATTGCACAGAGCATGTACGTTTAATGTTTGCCAATTATGGTTGCAAAATTACCATGAGTGAAGAGAGAGAATAGAGGCGCAGAGCATGTATGATCAATGTTCGCCTATTAGGATTGTGAAATTACCTTCAGTGAAGAGAATGAAAAACTTTGTAGAGCATGTAAGTTATTTGTTTTTCAGTTAGGGTTTCAAAATTACCGAGATTGAAAAAAGAAAATAGAGGCACAGAGCATCTTTGTTCCATGTTTACCAGTTAGGGTTACAATTACCTTCAGTGAAGATAATTAGAAACTGCGTAGAGCAAGTATGCTAGGGCTGTAAAATTACCGAGAGTGGTGTGAATAAAGAATGACGCAGTCACCCAGAGCATGAATGCTCCTTGTTCACTAGTTAGGGTTACAAAAATCATGAGTGAAGGAGAATGAATAATAAGTAACAATTTAACATATAATATATATAATCTATGCGGGTGAGCGGGTCGGGTGATGGGTGAAAAATGTTCACCCGTCCCCCGACCCGCACCCGTACCCGTTCCACCCGTCACCCGTTTTTCACCCGTTTATGCGGGTTTTCACCCGGTTTAGCGGGTCGGGTGACCGGGTGAAATGGGTACCCGCGGACCCATTGCCATCCCTACTGAACATGAGAGTATTCGATACATTGAGGGAACCCTTAAATCTGAGAATACTAGACATTGGTAATTCCCTGAGCTAATGAGGGTATCGGGAGAGATACTTCTAGGCTAATCCATGAGATTGTAAGATACTCCAAGAAAGGAGTGTTGGGAATTTGAGTAGTCCAGTAAAAATGGACATTTGAGTATTTGAGGAGCTAAGTGTATAGCTTTGCTGGTATTGTAAGCCCGGTGGCGAGTCTTATGTATGACTCCGCTCGGAGGTTATGAGTAATGAGTATTGAGTAATGAGTAAGTCCGAGTACGGTAATGAGTATTGAGTAATGAGTATGTACGAGTAAAGTAATGAGTACTGAGTAATGAGTATTGAGTAATACGATGAGTGAAATACCCCAAACCTAGTTATGTTGTTTAAACATTTAGATATGGTATATTAAGACTAAAAAGAGTCTTAGAAGCATTAGTAGGCAAATAAAACCATGGAAAACACAAATTGTGCTTTAAGGTCAATAAGAGCCAAAATGTGCTCTAAGCTTGGGATAAGCTTGGTTAAGACCTAATGAACTTACCAAGACCTTATTTATATACTAACGAACATATTAAACTAATTAGCAAAGAAAACCAAGCTTGAAAACAAGTTAAAACACAAAATGTGCTTTAAGGAGTCTTAAAGCACATTTTTGAAAAATTGTCTTGTAAATGAGTTTTGAATGGCTAAATGTCCATCATTACTCTTTAATTAATATGTGTACATTTGGAAGTCTATATCAATGGGAAATCAAAAATTTCACTTCTATGTGCCTTGTTTTTATGAATAGTGACTTTTATAAGCTAGTTTGTAACATATATTATCATAAGTAATTAAATTGACAAATAAAGACTAAAATACCCCTAAGTGCTATTGGGGGCCGGTTTTTAAGGTGTGGTGACTCACCACCCTTGTTAACATGTTAAGTAAATAAAAGATGACTACTTAGTTACTATTTACTTTATTAAGTACAAATATCTTCTAAAAGCAAGACTTATCTCATTCTCTCTTTCCTTCTTTCATTTCCCACCGTCTCCAACACTTCACCTTCTCCATTCTTGCTCTATCTCTCACGGTAATACACCACCACCATCAAAACTCTATCTTTGATCTCTTGTAATTCCTAGCTCACTTAACCAAATCAAAAACAAACACCACCATTCTCTTCCTCTCATCAAGCTCTTCATTCTTATCTTCTCAAAATTCCAAGACCACCATTTTGGTGCCATGGAGTTCCACCATTGAAGGAGCTTGAGCTTATATTTCTACATATTATTGATCTCCTTTGCTTCTAGGTAAGGAATCTCAAAGAAAAATAATGTTTCCTACATGTTTTTTATCATGACCAAAAATCACCATTGATGGTGCTCATTATGTTGCTTTGTTCTAGCTTTATTCCAACCTTTCAAGGACTAGGTGGAGTCCTCTCTTGATAGATATTCAAACTCTCTTCAAATAGCAAGGTAAAACAGCTACCTTAATGCTTTAAAACAATATATGTAACTAGGGTTTACAATGAGATTAAGCTTGAAGCTTGAATGCTCATTATATTGTTTGTATAATGTATAGAGGTTGACAAGCTATCAAATATCCTTACCGGTTTTATATGGAAACAAGAAAGAAGTTTGTGAGGAAAAAGAGGTAAATATGCTAACCTAATGTAGTTTAATGCCTTAGGAGAAATGAGCTTATAATGCTTGTTAAAACTACCTAAAGAGCAAATGGTAAACGACTTAGTGAAATTTTCTCAAGGAGATTAATAAAAGGACATATGTGTTGTTGTATGTATTTGCAGGTCAAAGGCATATATATTGTGGAAATTCAGTGTTTAAGGTTTAAGCATTTTAAGGGCCTAAGTGCCATGCAATTTAAATTATGCACTATATTGTAATGTAGTGTAAATTGGGTGAAACTTTGTGTGTGAGAGTGTTCTTGGTGAATTTAGGTGTTCTTGTGTGTTTAATGGAGAAAAAATGTGTTTTGGTTTAGTAGTGTTCTAGGAGAACCTATGTCAAAATTTAGGTAAGAAACAAGAAGTTCTAAGGGTTTAGAGTGAGTTTGGTAAGCTAAGAAATGTTTAGTATGGAAGGTGAACAACTAGGGGAAGAAACATGCACTGAGTTGTTTAAAGGTGTAAAAAGGGCTTAGGCAATGTTTTAGAGGATTTATAATGCAAAAGAATGTTTTGGGACATTTCAAGATCATGGTGAGATCGTATTTATGACTTGTGCATTGTTGGTGAAAAAGGGATGAAGTGATTTATTGCATGGGAGTTATAAACTTGTAAGATGTTCAAGGAGTTGCTTAGAAAGAAAAAATGCTTGGGATGATGTTGTAGTGGTGAGGAAACATTATTGGCATAGTGGTTATCATAGGTATGAAACACCACTTGGAAAACTAAGGAGGAAATAACATAAGTGTTAGGAATTTCGGTATGAAATGAGTAAGTGTTTAAGGTGATAGATAATGAGTTTCATGAATGTTATATGAGGATATAAGTGTACCAAATGATGTTAGAAAACATTAGGAGGCCTTAGGAGAAGTTTGGAGTCAAATGGGCAATGGAAAATAAGGGTCTGGGGCAGACCGACCTTGCGACCGAACTTGCCAAGGTCGGTCGAGCCCAGTTTACCCTGCGAGAATTGGTTTCTGAATGGACCAACCTTGGGGACCGGACTTGCAAGGTCGGTCGGGCTTGTATTTTGTGTACGAATTAAGTTTCTGGAATCGACCGGACATGGGACCGGACTTGGCAAGTTCGGTCGGGCCTGAATTTTCAAAGGAAAGAAACTCTCGGGAATGGACCGAACATGTGACCGAACTTACAAGGTCGGTCGGAGTAGAAAATTTTGACGGTAATATGTTCTGGAATGGACCGACCTTGTGTAAGGTCGGTCGGACCTAAACTTGTAAAAAAAAAACAACAAACAAGAATGGCTTAAGTAATAAACCCTAGAGGGTATAATGTAGGTGATCAAGTATAAGTTAAGACATTAAAACATGTCATATAATCATGTTAAACATTTAGTAAATTTGAGGTTAAATAAATTAATTAACCGACGTTATTAATCATGTATAGGGGTGACCTACGGTGGAAACAAATCGAAGCAGGGACCAAGGTATGGTTTTCTTGCAGTCTGTTGCCTACCGGTTTACACCGGCTTGTGTGTTGTTTGTTTTTCTGTGTGTTTATGACTTTGTAAGATTAAACCATGTAAAAAGTTTACAGTTGTTAAATATTATTATGTTGTTAAGTATGACTCTCTCTTCCCTTGTGTGTGACTAACAAGTCTTGACCTATTATTGTGAATGGTGCATTGAGTTCAATAATGAACTGCTAACAAGTGCTAACGGGGGAAGTGAGGAGTCCGGTCTGTTCCGGCCACGCGTGTGAGTATGGGAGTCGACGTCATAACCGGTTCGATTCTCTTTGTATGTTATGGTTGTTTTCCAATTTGGTTTCCAACCTTCCCTTTAGCTTAACCAAGGCTATTTTACTGACTCACGTCGGGCCACAGGGGCATACTATGTGTTATTTCGGTGTGCTTGGATCACTATACCCAAGGCACCTTGTGTTAAGTTATCCGTTCAATCTAACAGGACGGTAACGAGTTATGTAACGAGCTTAGCATGAGCATGGAAACATTCTCTAGGCTCTCTATGGGGACTAACTGTGTTGGTTCTCTTCCTAAAAGGAATTGTTCTTGTGTGATGTTGTGTACAATACCCATGTTATGATATATGTATAAGTTGTGTGTTTTAAAATGAATGTCATGTCACCATGACAATTAGTTGCGCGTATCCCGGTAGCCGATGGGTTGCACGTTAACCATACCAGCCAAGGGTTGCTGACCCCCTCGGGGGCTCCATATTTCTTTTACTGCAGGATGAGGATCGAAGAAGCGGAATGGCTTTAGATTCTAGGATGTAGGTTTACTTTTGATTACTTTTGGATGTTGGGCCCGGGATGCGCCTATGCTCCCGTGGCGTTATGTATTTGGGTTGTGAACAGTTTACAGTGATGGTTTACAGTGAAGGATGTAAGTAAATACTCGGTATTATGTTTATGTATATGTGGTTATTAGTTCTATGCTCGGGAGTCTGATCATCAGACCGATACACTCGTATTTATTCAGCCTTGTTAACCACGTGGGTGGTTGACGGTGTTGTAGCACCAATCGTTTAGTTATTGTTTAGTTGTTAAATTCCGCTGCGATTTCAAGTAATGTTATGAGCGTAGTAGGGGTGTTACAAAAAGTGGTATCAGAGCGAAGTATCGCTCTGATGTCAAGAATACAGAGCTTAGGAATATACCGAGTTAGGAAACCTAACTACAGTTACCTAAGTGAACAGTTATGGAAAGGTTAACCACTAACTAAGTGTGGAGATACCTTATTATCGGGAAGCGTTACAACCGTTGGACCGATAATTGTGCAAGCATATTGCTAATTAATGTTCATGTGAATTCAGATGTCAGGTCGACCGAGAGGTAGAGGCCGTGGAAACGGCAATGGAGATACGGGTGACCAGGGCGAGAATACTACGGCTCAGGTTATGGCTGAGGCAGTAGCAGCCGCCGTAGCCCAGATGGTACCCCAATTGGTAGCTGCGATGCAGCAGGGGCAACAGCCCGGAGTTCAACCACCACCACCTCCACCACCACGAGAGACCAACTGGGTCAAGGCGTTGGCTGATTTGAGGCCACCATCATTCAGTGGGGAGACCGACCCTCGTAAGCTGGAGGCGTACATCTCCCAGATGGAGACTGCCTTCGAGACCTTAGCTGAAATACCCCAAATTAATAAAACATGGATTAAATATTTAATCACATTAATTAAGGCCTAAACATGCCTTAAAGTCTACTGAGAACAACAGTGGTCAACACAAAACAAGATGTTGCACCCTTTGACTGTTAAGGGTAAATAAATACCCAAATGAACTTCTTAGGACCTAAAAATTTTTCCTAAGCATATTAACACATTACTACACACATTAAAATTGTTGTACAACACTCCAACACAAAGAACAAGCACTTTCATGCTTCAAGGTCAAAAGGGGCAAAAATGTGCTCTAAGAAACCTTAAAGGTCTAATGACCTCTAAATGATATAAAATTGGATACCATGATCAAATATCATGTAAGGAACACAAAAAAACCGTTGTCAAAGAAAACCAAGCTCATAAACACCTTGAGACACAAAATGTGCGCTAAAACTCCTTAAAGCACATTTTTGTGTAATTGTCTTCTAAATTGGTTCTAAATGGGCTAAAAGGTTATAATTACCTTTAAATATGATAAAATATCATATTATATCATATTAGGAATTTAATTCCAAGAATTTACAAATTTTTACAAATTTAATATTAAAATATTAATAAAACCCTAAAGTGGGGCCCGTTTGGGTCAACATTGACCAAGTTGGTCAATGTTGACCATTGACCATGAATTGGACAACACAAAATCGATGGAGCAAGTCTCTTAACAGACCAAGAGACAATACCATGTGACAATTAAATATATTCCCTTACTTTTACATAAAATAAAGAAAAAGTAAACTTTACCTTATAAAAACAAAAGTTGTCTCACCACTTGCTTACCCATGTGAAGCCAGCCGATTGGAGCCTCTCCTTTTCCCTTGTTACACGGTGCTCCAAGGCTCCAAGCAAGAACAAGACAAATATGGTGAGTCACTTATTCATTAATGGAATAAAGTAACATTATAACTACATAATTGAATCAATTATGCTCAAATAATTCACCCACCTTTCCTATCATGGCCGGCTGCCCCTTTCTGTTGTCTCCAACGAATTTATCAATTGCAATCAACCTTGGTGAGTCATCAAGTCACTTAAATCATAAAAAAATGCAAAAATGTGTTTTAAGCCAAAATTAGGTCATTTGCCTCATTAGTTCCATTCCAACCGTGGAACTCAAGGCCAAACTCTCCCTTTGGCTTCTCTTGACCGAAGGTAAGAATACCAAGCTCCATTGGAGAGAGCTCAAGCTCTAGGTAAGCTCCTAAGGCATGAAAATGCCCATTTTCTTCATCTTTCTTTCCTTTTTCCATTGATCTACACTCCAACCTTTTCTATACATCTATGTAGAGTGTTTTGGAGGTTAAAGGAAGAATCATTTTCGGCCATACCAAGATCTAAGGAGGAGAGTTCAAGTCTTGACCATTTAAGGTAAAAATGTGCTCTAAGCACATATCTCTTCTTCCTTGAAGATTTCGGTTGTAAACCTTGGTCCCTTAGCCTTATTTTCTTCTCCTTTTCATGTAGATTCAGTTGGTATACCAAGATCTACAAGGAGTAGCTAGATCCAAGCCAAAAACACCATTTTTGGCATCTTAAACAAGGTAAAACTTAGCTATCTTCCAAGCTAACTACCCACGGTTTTATGCCTTGTTTTTAAGAGTGTTTTGATGCTCTTTCTTTCTGGAAAAAATAGGGCCGAGATCTTACTCCAACAAACTTGGAGATTTAAGGTAAAAAAATCAATGATTTTCATGATTTAAATTACTTCTCATGGTTAGCTCATGTTTGGAGTTTAATCATGTCTTGTTTTCTACATGAAGACAAGTAAATCAAGCTTTGGAGAAACTCTCCTTAAGGTGGCGAATGCAAACAAGGCTTTACCTAAGCTAAATCAAGGTATAAATCACTTAAACATTAACTTTGCTAAGTTAATATGTTCTTACACTACTTCTAACCAAATTGTCGTGAGTGAAGAAGAATAATAAGGTTTTGTTTGACCTTAAAAATGTTTAAGGAATGGTTTAATAAATTTTACAACTAATTAAACAAGCATAATTGTCAAATTTAAGACATTATGTGGAAGTTTGGTAATTAAATGAGAAATCTATGGTGAGGCCGAGAATTATAAGTGTTTTGGGACATTTATGTGTAATTTATTTTGCAAGCCAATGTTTGTAATAAGGCCATGTATTTTAGGCCATTTTATTTATGCATTTACAAGTTTTTATTTAAGTTTAGGTGTTATTTATAGATTACTAAAAAGAATGAGGGGTTATAGTGTAATTAAATTAAATTTAGGGGCTCTAAAATAATAAGGCCGAAAATTAGAGCTTAAAAGGATTTAAAATAAAGTTTATAAGATTTTATAAAGTTTTGGGGTTAAATGGTAATTTTTGAAAAGTATGGGTACAAACCGTGAATAATGGAGATTAATGGTCAAGGAAATATTAAGGTGGTCAACCTTGACCATATGGTAGGTTTTGACCAAATTAGATAAGTTAAATAACTTATTTAAGGCTTTATAATAAGATAAGTATCTTAAGGTAACATTTTTATAACATATGTGGTAAATATGTTATTACCGAAAATAAAGGGTGTACAATGGTATTTTTAAACACCCATGGGCTATTAGGAATTTTTAGGAATTTATTGGGTTGATTTTGGAATTTAAAATGAACTATATATGTATAATATATAGTATTTATGTCATTATGACACTTTGGAGAAATATAGGTGGTGGAAATGTGAATACCGAAAACATAAGGGTTACTAAGGATATTTATAACCCTTTGGTGAAATTTGGAGATTTTTAGAATTTTATAAGAGCATTTAATAAGATATATGTATAATATATGGTTTTAATGAATTATTAAACTATATGTTATAAAAAGGGCCAAATGGCAATATAAGATATATATTGAGGTTTATTCGGTTATTAAATGAAATAACCATTGGTTATACTTTTTTTAAGTTAGAAATGTTATATTAAATGGAATATATAACATGGTATAAGTTATGGGATGATTTTGTAAATAAAGGAGACTATGGTTTATGAAATAGAATAAGGTTTAATATATGTGCCTATGTGGCAATATATAATAGTTTTATATAAAAACTATAGGTTATTAATTAAAGGAAATAAGAATATCATATCAAATGATATTAGTATAAGGTATAACATTACATAAAGTTTTGTGGTCAAAATAGAATTTAAATAGATTCAAGGGCAATACCAAATTGATAGGAGTTGGAAAATGAATTTTAGACTAAGGTCTATAATGTTATAAATGTTATAACAATTGTATGGTTTTAAATGGAATTAACCTCATAAAGAATATTTTCGTATTACTTGCTCACGAGCTGAGGACGTATGAGCCTTTGTCTTCGGACCGGTGACATGAGAAGTATATTTTAAAGATGTATGTAATTGTTTTGATCTCCCAAAGGAACGGGGACCAGAAGGTGTCCATCGCGACCGGGTTCTGCGGGATCACAGTGTATATGTACTCGACATGGGACTCGAGCCCATGAAGAGATGGAAAAGGAATTTCTGTTTGTTATACATGCTAAGACATGTTGTGGGATATGTGTAATAAATATTATCTAGACCTATGAGTCTAAATGTTGTTATGTTACCCGGACCGTTGAGTCCGAGGTTATTATGTAAGTATGTCATGTATGAATGTGAATATGTTACCCGGACCGTTAAGTCCGAGGCTGTTATGTAAAAGTGCATTTTAGTATGGAAGTTGTATCTTGCAGGTAAACCCGGCATTCTAATTAAAGGATACATGGGAAATTGTGAACTTTGAGGACAAAGTTCTTTTAAGGGGGGTAGATTGAAATACCCCAAACCTTAATATGTTAATTAATTATGTGATTATGATTTTCTAAGGCTAATTAAGTCCTTAAGATCATTGGTGAAGAAATAAAAAAAAACAAAAAGAAAAAGAAAATGCGTAAAAGTCACAAAACGTGAAAACGCGTATTTAATTATTTTAGGAGGTATATAACCTTCACTGGGGTTGTAAATATATTTTTATACCCTAATTACACACTAAGAACATGTGGGAAAAATTCCGGAAGGAAACGGATCCAAGTAACGTGTTAAAACGCTAACGGAGTCCTAAAGCTCGTTTTTCGAGAAAACCCGAGAACGTGACTTTAAACAGTAAACGACCCCGTAAAAATTATAGTTGATTATATAACTATAATTAAACATTAATGGAAGCCTATGAACAATTAAAATTAATTAAACGAGAAAATTCCGGGAAACGGGCCCGGTTAGTGAATAGTGCTAAACCGGGTAAATTAACGAGCGTTTTCTGAAAAAGATGAAAAATGCTCCAGTGTGTATATATTAGTGGGCCGGTTTTATTAATATAGATAGCCCTCACACATGACTAGTTAACTAATTAAATAAATCAAAAAGCAAAAAAACTGAAAAAGTGAACATATACCCCACCCACACTCTCTCTCCTCTCATTCTCTCATTTCCTCACGTGAAGCCCTCTTCTATTTCCTCTCTCTGTCGCCTTCTTCCTCCTCCCAACTGGAACGATTTCTTCTCCTTCCTCCTTGCGATTTTGCAGCTCTTCCATGGCTACTCCCACTTCAACCTCATGACCAAGCCTCATTGAAGCTCCAATCACAAAAATAATTACATATTCTTCATCTCCTCATCACCCTCTATCATTCTCTCTTTTCAAAATTCGAAAAGAGTGAGTTTCATTTTCATGGGTGTTGGTCATTTAAAGAGAAAGACACACCATTTTGAAGCTTGAAGCTTCCTCTTTCATCCAAGGTAAAAATATCCAAAGAAAAATACATTTTTCTTCACCTCCTTGTGTTGGCCGATTCTGGCATGTAGTAATACCTTGTTTTCACCTTGTTTTTGAGCTTCAATCCAACCCTTCAATGGTGGTGGAAATTCCCTTTTGATTCAAGGGTGAAAGCCCTTCTTAAAAGCTCCAAAAGGTAAAACCCTAACTATGTGTTTTAAGCCTCTTAATTGAATTGAGATTTCTTAAGGGTTTAGGTGATTAATTGAATGCATCTTTGTGTTCCTTGGATGTTGGGATGGAGTGTGGAAACTCCATTCCCACCTGACCGAAATTGGAGGAGAGGAGGAGCATGAGGAGAATTAAAGAGAACTTGTGAATTTAAGGTAAGAAAACTACCTTAATAACTATTTTGATTGTTTAAGGATTTGGGATGGGTTAAATTGGAAAAAAAAATGAACCTAAAAATTGTGTTGAAAATGTGTTTAGTGAATGTAAGAGGAAATTTTGTGATGATGTTTAATGTTTGGTACTATGGTGAGTGGCGTTTTGGATTAAGGGCTTTGAAGCCAAGTTATGTGAGATTGTGTATTATGTGGTGATTGATGAGTTGTGAATGAGCTTGTATGCTGTTAGAACCCATTAAGGGTTTGGATTGTTGAATCGTGAACATTTAGGCTTTAGGTGATGAAGATTGCGAATTTGGGATGTGTTAGCATAGTGACAAAGTTATGGCGAATTTTTCGTAGAAACTTAAGGAATTTAGGTGACTTGGTGAGTTGTCATGACCTAGGGTTAACTAGGTGTTGTTAGAAATTGATTTGGTTGGTAAGCCCCATTGTGGTGTTGGTTGAAGAATGGAATGGGGTTAGGCAAAAATCTGTAGCAAGGATGATATTTGAGAGTTTCGGTGTTGCTAGAAATGAACTTGAGTGTGTAGCTTGGAAACAAGAGTTGAACCTTGGTATGAGAAGTGAATTGGTCTAGGAATGATTTGGTAAGGTTGATGGAAGGTTATGAAATATCAAAAGAGGTTTTAAGTGCACTGATGTGCATAATGCAACAGAGAAAATGGAAAATTTGTGAATGTGAGCAAGAATTGAGTAGGGATTAAACCCATGTTTTGAAGAGGTTTAGAGCGTGTTTTAAGATGATTAAACATGTATGAAACATGTGAAATGATTAGGGAATGATTAGAGGTGAATTAGGGGTTGAAAACTGATAAAAACTATAAATTTCGACAGTTCCAAGGGTGGTCCGGGTTTGCAAATCGGTACAAAAACCCGGACCATAGCAAAAACAAGGCAGAAGGCCATCCCAGGGGGTGGTCCGGGTTTGTAAACCCGGACACAAACCCGGACCACACATAAAAATAGGCAGAAACTCATTTTCGGGATTGGTCCGGGTTTGTAACCCCGGACACAAACTCGGACCAGTTCAAAAATGCAACAGAATGTGTTTTTAAGTGTTGTTATGATGGGGAAGTGAATGGTAATGGTTTTAGATGTTGATTAGGCCTTGTTTGGTGAGTTTTAAAGGCCATTGGAAGTATAAACAAGTGTGAGAGTGAATGTGTAAGTTGTGAACTTAAGATCACATAAATAAGTTAAGGATAACGGGACAACGTTGTTAGGTACGGGAGTAATAGAAGTTTACATACCATAAGATTTTGTTGTTAACAAAACATTTGAATAATAATACCAGTTGTTCGGAACCTACCCGGGAAGCGTGAGGTGACGCGTTGAAGTAAATCCTCGGGAACACGGTAGAGTAACCCATGGTGTAAGGTATGGTTTTCTTGCAACCTGTGTCCTACCGGGTTACACCGGCTTGTATGCCAACTTGTTTTTCTGTATGTTTGCCACCTTGCAAGATAAAGCATGAAATGAGTTTACAGTAATTCATTAATGTGGCGTAAATAATTCCGATACCGTTTAACCTTAATTATGTGTTAAATCATAGCTAACCGACTCTAGGATCACATGAGAGACCGGTATTCGGATTAAACGTCCCAACCCACGGGAACGTACTAACTACGGCTATCCGTGCTTTAGTTGTATATTGTGGCTATGTGTGTTGCCTTTGTTTAATGTATCGTTGTTTAACGAATGTTGTTGTCCATGTTTGTCGAATGGGATGTTACCTCCCTGCTGTGTGATTAATCAAACTTGTAACACCAAATGGTGCATGTATGTGATAAGTTCCATAGAGGAACTTCTAACTAATATGTATATATTATGGTAGGTGAGGAATCTGGTCGTTCCGGTCGCGTGTGTTGTTTGGGAGTTGATGTATATAGTTTCTTTAACTCCCTCTCTGTTATGTTATGGTTGTTTTTCCTTCTTGGAATTCAATCTCCCATGAGCTTAACCTAGGCTCACCTACCTGACTTTTATTTGGGCTAGGGGGAATCATGTGTAAAGTTTGTTTGGGAGTTGATGCCAATATTCGCTTTGACTCCCACTCTGTTATTGATTGGTTTTCCTTCTTGGAATTCAATCACCCACAAGCCTAAGATCAATGGCTTTCCTACTCGATTGTTGTTCGGGCTAGGGGGAATACTGTTATGTTATGGTTGTTCTCTTTCTTTGGATTACAACCACCCACAAGCTTAACCAAGGCTTACCTACCTCATCACTATTGGAGCTAGGGGGAAATTGTGTATGGTGTGATCGGGCCAATATTAAGGCCGACACATCTATGTGAAGTATGTTGTTATGTTATGTACGTTGATCTCCAAAATCAACCCCGTATAAATATAAGGGGTAATTAAGTATAACCCGATTAAATGGGTATGTGTCGTCTAGCAAGGAATAGCTCCATTAGGGTAAAACCCTCAAGGGCCAAATGATGCAATAATGTGATCTAACCAATGTGATGTGTTAATTTATGTTTGTATCCTGTTCATCGGTTGTGTGATTTATAAGCATGATATATGTGTATAGTTTCATGCATGTTTTAAATATAATTGACCGCATGCTCAGACGACAAATAGTTGTGCGTGGCCCGGTTGCATGCGGGCTGCAGGATTACCATACCAGCAAAGGTGCTGACCCCCTTTGAGGGCCCCCATACTTTTCAGGTACAATGGAGCTAGCAGCCGTTCGAGAGTAGGACGGGGTAACTGTTTATGTATGGGTGGTTATTTAGTTTAGCGTGATATCGATAGAGGAATGTATTAGACTCGGTACAGTTTGGTTTGTAATTGTAATTGTGTTCAGAATATAATGGAGTTGTAAAGGTAAAGTGTAATGCTCGGTAATCTTGTCCATCAGACCGGTACGTTGTGTATGCAGTAGCCTTGTTAGCCATGTGGGTGGCTAACGGCATGTAACACCCATTGATTTAGTCAGTGTTTATGATATAAGTTCTGCTGCGGTTAATGATTAAGTGTGGTGTTATTAGTAGGGGTGTTACAGTTTGTCAGCAGTGGTGTACTAGTCGGGCATGCGGAACACTATTAAGACTTATGTTGCAGCTTGTGATATATGCCAACAGGTGAGGTATAGCTCTCTCTCCCCTGCAGGTTTACCTCAGCCACTCCTGATTCCAGCCAAGGTATGGCCGGATGTTTCTCTTGATTTCATTAGTGGATTGCCTAAAGTTCAGGGGGTTTGTACTGCCTTAGTGGTGGTAGACAAACTATCTAAATATGCCCATTTTATCCCCATTAAGCACCCGTATATAGACAAGGAGATAGCTACCGTTTTTGTGCAAGAAGTGGTCCAGCTACATGGAATTTGTAGTTCTTTGTCTCTGACAGAGATGTTGTCTTTGTGAGTCACTTCTAGCGAGAACTTTTTCGATTGGCTGGTACTTCATTATGTATGAGCTCCGCTTATCACCCCTAGTCGGATGGGCAAACTGAGGTGGTCAATCGATGTTTCGAGGACTACCTTCGGTGCTTTGCTTTCCTCAAAGCTAAGAGTTGACTTAGGGGTCTGCCTTGGGTAGAATTAGGGTATAACACTTCCTTTCATGCTAGCACGGGCACTACACCCTTCAGGCGCTGTATGGATGGGAGCCTCCAGTTTTACTACACTACAGCCCCTTGGGTTCACTGATTCAGCAGGGGGTAATGATACACGTTTTGGGCAATATTATTCTTGATGTCGCTAGGAAGGTTCCTTTAGTTTGTTATGCTTTTTGGGTGTGTGTGTGGTTGTTACTTGTTATACTTTTTGTGTGAGTGTGAGGGTTGTCGTTTTGTGCATGAGGTTTGTTACGTTGTAGTGAGATGGTGGGTCTGGGGTCTGAGGGTACTTATAGTGGTGGAGGCAGTAGTGTAAGGAATTATCACAGAAATAAGATATTTTGGCCTCTCTTTTGTTGAGAGTGGAGTTGGAGGATAGCCTTAGCTGGGAGATCTTATCAGTATGTGATTAAAGGGAAGTTTGACTCACGAGGGCAAGAAGAGGAATAATTCAAGGATAAAATAGCGAGTTTATGGTAACCATTTAAGTTTGATAGTTTTCTTTTACGTTTGAATAATTCCTTCTTTTTTCTGTTTGAACGATTAGGCAGTAACCTTTTTTGTTTGAATAGTTTCTTGTTATGTTTGAATAATTACCTTTTACATGGATATGGAATTACTTGTGAATGTTCTTGTGTAAGTGCTTTTGTGAGTGTTCTTGTGTAAGTATTTGAAATTGTTGGTTTGTTAACGAGATGTAGTACCTTTGTTACAATAAAATTTATCCTTCTCTAGTTTTTCTTAACAAGTTGTGCGGTGAAAGTGGAATGACGGGTACTCGCATGAAGAGTAGGGTTTATACGTTAGAGCGGCTAGTATGGGAACTCCGATCGTCACAGCAATAGAACGAGATAGTGATTAGTGCGCTAAGAAGTACCATGGAGGAGCAAGGTTGAAAGATGGAAGAGCAAGGCCAAAAGATAGACACCGTGTTTGGCCATTTTGACCGTACGCTGGCGAGTTTGGAAGTAAGACGAAGTGTGGGAAGTAGAGTGTCCATACAGTTCAGTTCATTTGGTTATAATCGAATTTTTTTTAACCATTTTTCATAACAGATTTTTAAAATTTTGGTTATTGCTTTACTGAATTGTATTTCGGTAAACCGAATCACTTAAATATTTTTAAAATGAAAATCATAAATTTCTTTTATAAATTTCAGTTAACCGAGTTTATTACGTTAATTGCAACTATCACGCTAAATTTTTATGAAAATAACGCGTTTGAAAGAAAATTAGTTATGGTAGCTTTTTTTTAAAAGAATTACGTGTAAGTGGCAAAGAAACCATTTTGGGTGAGGCTGCTTCCGAAAAAGACCAAAAACTGCCCTGCCCTGTGGAAGCTTCTATGCCAGCTTTTTTTTCTTGTTTTTGTGATGCTCTTCGAAATAGGATGATTTTCTCCAATTTCAGATTAGTTTGTGTGATGTATAAACGGTCTTCGAAATCGATAAAATTTTGAAAGATGGTATTCAAACAGTCATACTTCGTACCTATGTTATATTCCAAGCGTTTCGAGCTTATTATATGTATATATATATATATATAAAAACAAAATGGTTTTTCCAATTTTTGATAAGTTTGTGTGATGCTTAAACAGTCCGAAATCGATACTGTTTTGTAAGATGGTATTCAAACAGTTATACTTCACACCTATGCCATTGGTCAAGCGTTTTGATCTGATATGCGACCCATTTGACTTCATAAACCTGTGAAAGTTCGTAATGTAGAAAATCAGAAGCCTCGGTATGAGACTGATAGAGAAAAGAAACGAAGAAGAGATAAAAAGTGTTTAGAAGAAAAATTCCGCTATCAATCTTATTATTGATAACTTGAAAACTCCTCACCTAATATGTTCAACACTTTGAACAATAACTCTCCCATATAATTCTAAACAAAACATTGATCATTATCAACAACTCTTCTCTCTCTCAAAGACTATATTTTTACAGTGAAAGTCTCACCTTTTCTGATGTTTTCTCTATACGTTTATACTACTTGGAGGTATGCAACAACCTCCTAAATATCTACAAAAAATCTTTATCTAAAACTAATGTAGATTACTAATAAAAGATCCTAAAATATCTCCTAGTATAATGTTGTTGTGTGAGCTCCACTTTAATTTAATTCCTCCTAAAAAAATGCTGAGTAAATAATCTGTTGAGATCTTTTACATAAAGAATGTGTGACATCTTTTACTAAGGTTGTTGCAATGGTTGTTGAGATATTGCTGGCTAGACTCAGGCTGGCACCTTTGCCACATCAAAAACCTAATGTAAATATACATTTACAATTCCCCTTCCCCCTTTTTTTGTGAGCAAACCTCTATGGTGAGATAATGTGGCATTCCCCCTCAAGAGCTGCATTCCCCCTGAAGATGTTAAAACCTTGCAGCACTTGAATGAGATTTGGTTAAGCAAGTAACATATTCAAATTATCCACCATATTTCCCCTTTTTGCGAAATCAAAAAATGGTACTAAAAAGTTTATCTTACGAAGTGTAAAATAGCATGCAAAGCAAGGTCATTAAAGTGGCATTTTTTATAAATTCATGCGTAGGAACATATAACATAAGGATAGGCAGTCCATAGAAAAGGTAATGAATAGGCATGAAAGAGTGGTAAGATCAGGCTAAGGCTGACTATGAAGCTGTCAAAATTAAAGGTAACAAGGCAAAAGGGCAAATGATCAACACATACTTCAAGAATATCATATGGCCAAGCATGTGATAATATAGGTTAGGCCTTCAAGAACAGCTTCTCCGAATTACTTCATATTGTAACAGCCCAGTATCTCACTGTTGTGATATTGTCCGCTTTGGCACACAGGCCGCACAGTTTTGTTCATGGGGTTTCCTAGCCCCAAAAGGCCTCACAACAAGGAGAGGTATCCCCACCCATATAAGGAGTGGTTCGTTCTCCCCTCCAATCGATGTGGGAGGTAAACCTCAAGGGTAATACACTCCACCCCCCTTGGGAGCCAGCGCCCTCGCGGGCCACACCGGTACACCGACCTGGGTCTAGCTCTGATACCAACTGTAACAACCCAGTATCCCACTATTATGATATTGTCTGTTTTGGCACGCAGGCCGCACGGTTTTGTTCTTGGGGTTTCCTAGCCCCAAAAGGCCTCACAACAAGGAGAGGTATCCCCACCCATATAAGGAGTGGTTCGTTCTCCCCTCCAATCGATATGGGAGGTAAACCTCAAGGGTATTACACATATGTTTAGGTAGACAGGCCAGAAGCTCTAAGGGTTGTGAAGATACACCTGAAGCCTTTAGTGGTTGTTTAACAATACACTGATCATCGTTCAGTCCAAGACCCATCTTGGAGAGAGTTATGGATCCAATCATGATTATGATCCAGAGGCGTAGACGTGACATTATCCAGAGGTATACAACATGAAGAATGATTTGTGTAATCTCGTGCAACATATGGTACATCATCAGTGAGTAAGACTGAAACGAATCTCCTTTTGTAGAGTGTTGCATATTTCATTTATTTCTTCCCAAGAAATCTCAGTTCTAGTCTTGGACAGGATTGTTCAGCATTGTGCTGAGGAAAAGCTAGCATCTGAAGATGAACAATGCTTGTGCAACTAAAAGAGAATCACCCCTTTTCATGTTACTATTTGAGAATCCTTTATGGGGTAGGAAGAAGAGACTAGCAAAAAGACTAGTATGAAAGCCATTGGTGAGGTAAAAATGTGTGTAGCAATGAAGCTGGCAAAATTGTACCGAAAACTTGCAAAGAAAATGGTGAGTGTAAAATGACCAACGAAAGTGGGTTCTATGCTGAGGGGACAGGGTGGTAATAAATGGATAGTGCCACCATATGTTAAATGTTACAACTTAGAACTTGATCCAGATCAGCCAAATTAATAATCAAGAAATGCCACGGGAAGAAAAGTATTCCTCACTTTATTATGGAGTTAAATAAAATATACGTCACGCTCCAGTCACTCTAAAGTACCAAGTTTGATGCACACAATAGAAGTCAATATGATAAATAAAAAGAATACACCTTTGACAACAATGAACATCTATAGTGCAAGACTGAAGAAAGATAATGTTCGCATGGAAAAGCTTTGGTGAAAGTGTTTGCCAATTGTTGATCAATGGCACAATGAGGGAGATCCGCAATATTCATCCCAACTTGATTTTGGGAAAAGTAATGACGAATCTCGATATATGTAATCATGGAATGTTGAAATGAATCTTTCGTCAGTGCAATGCTGAAGAGAATGCCATAGAAGATTGACACAAGAGACTAAGGAACACCATAGTCCGCCTATGGATATTGAAGGGAAAGGATGTGGGCGCAGCAACCAGTAGCATCAATATATACAGTTCCAATGATGGAGAGTGCAATATATGATTGCCTCTTAGAAAAACCAAGACATCAGGCTTGAGCCGACCAATTTCGGCAAAACCAGAAGTAATTTGTTTTTATCAGTCTCGATCTGTGAAAGTGAAACCAGCAAGCGCTCCTGATGCGTCCCCGACGTGTCATGGACATATCGTGGACTCTAATAAAACTTGATAGTTTAGGAAGAGACGAGAGATAAACTTAAACTGGAAAACACGTTTCGATTGAGAATTTACACACACGAAATTCACTCAACCTCCCTTGCCCCACACACGGACTCCTGGGACAGTTTCGACTTTACCTCTAAAGTCGTCAACCCTCTCCTGACTATCGGCCTATGGTTCTCCGACCGTTCCCCGACCTGTCGTTCTATCATATACCCAATGTATTGATAATCTAACCCAGTCCTATCTAGCTCACCAACTCTCTAGCACTTACACACACTCCTAAGTTTGATCCACACTTGCCCAGATTATCTCTATCTTTTTCTCACGTATAGGATTACTTACATATGGAATAAATGCAAGTATATATACACGGTTGTTAGGATGTAACTACCGTCCTATTAATTCTTAGACTTCTAAGGGTCGACTACAACTTCGATTATTCACATATCAGCCACACTAGACTTGTAGAGATTCTTCAACTTGATCTGGAGGCTTGAACCACGTGTCGTCTTATGGTTGGTCAAGTTGGCGGCAACCCTCTTGATAGGTCGATCACCACTTGTGTGCCCCACTTGCCTGATTCTGTCTGGTTCATTAAATGCTCATAAATACCCTCTTCTGAATTCATTACGGCTATGTAATGATTTTCATTATAGCTTTGTTATCTTGTGCATTAACGAACTTCTCCTTTTGTCGTGAACAAGTTGCCTAAGTGGATGTATGTGTTTTATCTAAATGTGTCTATCCCTTGCAGTCTTCTGTCTTTGATTTTCATCTTTAAGCATGAGAGATATCTATGTGCGATGTCTGACTGGTTGTCTATGCTAGAAGTTCTACAGAGCTCTCGCAGACAGGTGCCCGACTGGTTGGACACATGTCGTGGATTGAGCGCGCTTGCAACCTTGCGTGCTAAGCCACTCATGACCTAAGTGCGCTTGCAACCTTGCGTCCTAAGCCACTTATTCACCTGTCTATCTAAATCATGAATCTTGACAAACGCATTAGATAGACAATACAAGGTTTGCCATCATCAAAACTAAAGGATCTTGTCTTAACAGAAAGCCCTTAGGAAGAAGGCAGATCCTACATGAAAAATTAAACCAAAGTTAGTAGAGTATGATTTCCTTTCATATGATGAGAGCATCCAAAAGTCCATCAGCCACCAATTTGGATAGTCTTTATTATCCTGAGAAGAGAAAACAGTTAGTGCCGTTTAGGGACCCATTGTTGTCTGGGTCGTCTACGATTGATATAAAACTAAGCATATTTAACAGTATCAGAATGACCAAGTCGAGCATTCTTGCGTTGAAGCTTATGACATGAATGACTATGGTGACCATGTATATGACAGTAATTACACTCTATCTTTACATGTGAAGCGACATTCACACCAGAAGTATATGAAGTTTGTGGATTAACAACACTAAGCTATCTTGTAGGATCAGTCCTAGTCTGTGAATTTTGTTTCTGAGGTAAAACATTAGACGTTGATGAAGTAGTGCCATAAAACCTTAGACTAGCACGTCCTTGATTAGGTCGACCTACCATTTCATTAAGTTTAGCTTTTCCTTTATACCAAAAGGGATTTTCCAAAGTCATAATGTCTAATTTTCTACTAAGTGCATCACATTGCCTTTGTATATCAGCATTATCCTGATGTATCCATTTCAGCTTTGAGATAATGAATTTCTTTTTTTGCCCACTTTGGAATAGAGCTCATTTTAGTACTGACGGGTGCAATAAACGTGGATTGAACAACCTTAGCTGAGTTTAAAACTAACTGAGATGTTAACTGTAACACCCCTAAAACCGGCCTAAGAGTTAAGGGTGCTACACGCCGCGTATTACTACCTAATAACGCAAGGCTCTAAAACACTCAAACGCAATAAAGGCCCAAAACAAAGTTTACATAAACATTGTAAACCCAAGTATTCAAATACAGCGAAAGCAAATACCAAAATCCCAAATACGTAACTGAGTCAGAAACAGAAGTCAAAAGTGTAAGGCCCGGAGGCTACAACATCTCAAAATATCAAACTGAACGAACAATAAAAGCTAAACACTATAGCTCCAGGGTTCAAGATGATCCTCGCTGATCAATCTGCAAAAATGTTAGAAGTAGGGGAATGAGCACACAACCATGCCCAGTAAGCAGCGACCGTCATCAGTAAGGTCGCTCAAAGCAATTGAAAACAGAAGAAAGAGAGGATAAGCATTAATCCACAATTCTCAATACCCAGAAGCTTTCAGAAACAGGAACAGAGTGGAACACAAGGGGTTCCCATATCAGAAACAGTCAGAGCACTTAAACAGAAAGGGGACAAGACACAATGCACACACTCAGAAGGGTCGAAGACCCATAGACCATACCAGGTCTCTCGGCAACGTAGAAATGACTCGAAAGAGCCAAAGGGTTCTTCAACCCCACAGAACAGAAAGGGAATGACCCACACTCAGAACGACGTCTACATGGTATACCACGGAATAGCTCGACCCAGCCATTCACGGCTCAAAAACAATGTGCAATGTTCCAAAACAGAAGGATTGCTTAAACAGAAGCAAAATTGCATTCAAATATGCCAAAACACTCATAAATCAGTAGTACAGATCATAAGAAATCCAACGCCGCAGACGGCACTCAAATCGGAGTTCAAACGAAGAAGTTATGTTGAAAACAGAGGGATGTCCGAACTTGTGTCCTAACGTCGAAGTTCGGACACAAGTCGAGACTCAGAAACCAGAGATTGCCAAATGTCCGAACTTGTGTCCGGACATCAATGTTCGGACACAAGTCGAGTTGAAATCAGATAGAGGAATTCAGAATGTCCGAACATCCAAGTTCGGACGGATGTTCGGACGAGTTACGGAAAATAAATACGCGAAAACCAGAGAAGAACCCAAGGGTGTGTCCGAACATCAACATTCGGACCGATGTTCGGACATGCCCCGAACTTTGAAAATCAGAAGAGCAAAACGCACTGTCCGAACTTCAAAGCTCGGACAAAAGTTCGGACAGTGCAAAAAATGCAAATTCCAGAAGACAAACAGAGCAGAAAAACAACACAATTCGATGCCTCGAATTGCCAATTAAGCACACACACCAAATCAGACATTAAAACAGGAAACCATGGGGGTTTAGCCATTCAAAACACAATCAAACAACAACGCAATCAGACACGCACTTCAAATCAGATTAAAGCCTTTCAACACCCCATGGCTGAACTTCCAAACTGAATCGAGTAACCACCTACCTCAATCAATCAGCAGAGACAACAATCTGAAACCGTCCGCAGCAGTCCAAAAATCCGACAGAGATCCACAGCAACTGATTCCCACAATGTCAAATCTATAATCAGAAAACGAAGAAGGAAACCCCCAAACTCAGAACCTCGAAAACTGTAACACAAACCTGAATTCGGGAGTCCAGAAATCCCACAGTCCAAACAGTCTACAGCCCGTGCAACTCGCAGATCAAAGACAACCCAGCAACCTCTGAATTCATCAAACCGAAGTCTCAAAATCAGAAAACAGAAGAGGGGAAGATACTACGCTGGAATACACAATCTGTAACTCCAAACCTGAATTCGCGACGAGGGAATACTCAGCAGCCACGCAGCGATGAGCGACACAAACCGACGCAGCAACAGAAGGACACACAATTCTCAGCAAAGGAACTTGGAGAAGGGAAGAAGAGGCAAAACTGTCGCTCTGAAAGCACAACGAAGAGACGCTCCCACGATTCAAATTGAGGAGAAAATAATGACTGATAAATGGGAAGGAATAAATAAATAATTCCTTTATTTATTTACTTAATGGACAATTACCTTAATTGTTTTTAATAGATGGACTTCCTTGCCCTCTTCTATTAAAACAATACCGCCGACGTCCCAACTGACAATAAATGCAATCCATTTAAGATCATTACATAAACCGGACATAATATAAGGTTGCAATTATACGGGTTATAACATCACCTCCCCCTTAAAAGAATCTCGTCCTCGAGATTAACTCACCTTACTGCTCGAACAGGGAGGGATACTTGGCACGCAGCTCATCTTCGAGTTCCCAAGTCGCTTCACTCTCTAACTGATCTGACCACTGGACCTTCACCATAGGCAGGGTCTTACTACGAAGCCGACGGACATCCCTGGCTAAAATACGAGTAGGCACCGCCTCGAAACTGCAGTCCTCCCTCAACTGAAGCTGGCTGTAGTCGATCACATGAGACGGATCATACAGATACTTCCTCAACATAGACACATGGAAGACGTTATGCACAGCTGACAAAGATGGAGGCAAGGCTAGACGGTAGGCCACAGGGCCAATCCTCTCCAGAATCTCAAACGGTCCAACGAACCTCGGGCTAAGCTTCCCACGCTTCCCAAACCGGACCACGC
The DNA here is from genome assembly GCA_023374045.1 of Limonium bicolor. NCBI lineage: Eukaryota > Viridiplantae > Streptophyta > Magnoliopsida > Caryophyllales > Plumbaginaceae > Limonium > Limonium bicolor. The sequence goes on from CM041782.1 coordinate 224,855,262, forward strand.
CTCTGACCGGCGACACTCGCAGATAAACATGATCTCCAACCTCAAACTCAAGCGGCCTGCGCCTCTGGTCTGCATAGAACTTCTGTCTGCTCTGAGCAACAAGCAAACGCTCCCGAAACGTCCTGATCTTCTCTACTGCTCCCTGCACCAGCTCGGGTCCAACCAAGACCCTCTCCTTCAGGTCATCCCAATAGATGGGTGACCTGCACCTCCTACCATACAACGCTTCAAACGGAGCCATGCCAATGCTCGCCTGAAAGCTGTTGTTGTAGGCGAACTCAATCAGAGTCACATACTGCTCCCAGCTACCTCCAAAGTCCAGGACACATGCGCGAAGCATGTCCTCCAAAACCTGATTAGTCCTCTCTGTCTGGCCATCCGACTGAGGATGGTAAGCTGAACTGAACGCTAAATTCGTACCCAAGGCCTTGTGCAAACTGCACCAAAATCTCGAAACAAAACGTGGGTCACGATCAGATACAATAGTAGTAGGCAAACCGTGCAACCTCACTATCTCCTCCAGATACAAACGAGCTAGGCGCTCCAAACTGAAGGTCTTCTTCACCGGCAAAAAATGAGCAGACTTCGTCAGACGATCAACTATCACCCATACGGCATCACAACCCGAAGGAGTCCTGGGCAAACCCATGACGAAATCCATCCCCACACTCTCCCACTTCCACTCAGGAATGGGAAGGGGCTGAAGCAAACCCGCTGGCCTCTAGTGCTCAGCCTTAATCTGCTGACAGGTCTGGCACTTCGAAACAAACTCGGAGATGTCACGCTTCATCCCAGACCACCAGAATGACTCTCTGAGATCTCGATACATCTTCACCCCTCCTGGGTGAACTGAATATGGCGCTCCATGAGCCTCCTGAAGGATCTCCCTGCGCAGCACTGCATCGTCTGGCACACATACACGGCCTCTGAAACGCAGACACCCATCGCTGGAGACACTGAAATCTGAACTCTGATCTGAAGACAGCCCCTCTCTGATCCGACACAAAGCTGAATCTGCCTCCTGACCAACCCGGATCCTGTCGACCAATGAAGACTGAACCGGAAGCGCTGCTATCACACTGGCACTGGTGGGTCTGACTACCCATACGCTGAAGCTCTAAGGCGGACCACTGAACTCCTATCAAGGCACAAGCTACACCCGAAGCACCTCTCCGGCTCAAAGCATCTGCAACAACATTCGCTCTACCCGGGTGGTAGAGGATCTCCAAATCGTAGTCATGAAGTAGCTCCAACCACCTCCTCTGTCTCAAGTTCAGCTCCTTCTGAGTGAACAAATACTTGAGACTCTTGTGGTCCGTGTAAACCTTACACGACTCTCCATACAGATAATGCCTCCAAATCTTAAGCGCGAACACTACAGCTGCCAACTCCAGATCGTGGGTAGGGTAGTTCTTCTCATAGGGCTTAAGCTGTCGGGAGCCATAAGCCACTACCTTACCCTGCTGCATCAAAACACATCCTAGTCCCTTATGGGACGCATCACAGAAGACCTCGAATCCCTCGGTCCCAGATGGCAAAGTCAGAATCGGTGCGGTCGTCAGCCTCTTCTTATCATAGGAAGCTCTGCTCGCAAGCCTCGCTCCACTCATACTTGATCTCCTTCCTCAACAGACGGGTCAGCGGGGATACAATCTTAGAGAACCCCTCGACGAACTTCCTATAGTACCCAGCTAACCCAAGGAAACTACGAATCTCAGCAACATTCGTGGGCCTCGCCCACTCCATCACAACTCTAATCTTCTCAGGATCCACTGAGATACCGTCCTTCGAGACCACATGTCCCAAGAAAGCTACGCGATCAAGCCAGAAGTCACACTTCTTCAACTTAGCATACAACTCACGATCCTTCAGCGTCTGCAAAACAATCCTCAGATGCTCCTCATGCTCCTCTGCGCTCTTGGAGTACACCAAGATATCATCTATGAAGACCTCTACAAACTGATCCAGATAGGGTTTGAAAACCCGGTTCATCATATCCATGAATACTGATGGAGCATTAGTCCGACCAAATGGCATGACTAGGAACTCGTAATGACCATAACGAGTCCTAAAAGCGGACTTAGGCACATCCTCGGCCTTAATCCTCAACTGATGGTAGCCTGAACGAAGATCTATCTTCGAGAACACTGTGGCGCCCGCCAACTGGTCAAATAGGTCATCTATGCGCGGAAGGGGATAGTGGTTCTTGATGGTCACTGTAACACCCCAACCGTTAATCTCATCATTACCTCTTAAACCGTTACTAATTACTCCTACTCACGCAGCGGAACTCTAATTACAACGAGGGGTGAAACAACGCCGTTAGCCACCCATGTGGCTAACCAGGCCTTTCTTACATACCGTAACGGTCTGATGAACTGGAAAACCGAGTACCATACAAATACAATACTCAATTCATATCTCTACTATACCGAGTCTACAATATACGGATGCCGATAACATACTCGGACTTACACCTCATTCAAACGCATAAGTAATTACAATCTAACTACCCATGCTCACAGCAGTCCCCGTCCTACTCTCTCGAACGGTGGTCAGCTTCAAGTACCTGCACACTAAAAACGTTCCCCCTAGGGGGTCAGCTTACGCTGAATATGAAATTCGCATATACCGCGTGCTAACCGCGGTACGCCGACTACTTTGGGTCGGATATACATGGAGTTCATTTTAATCAAACAACATGCATCATGGCAATACAATATATATGTATATCACACAAGGAATCTACATCCAATCACGGAACACGATCCTAACTAACATAACAATGTTGTTAGTGGTAACTGGTTACTCTTAGGCATTGAGGGTTATTCCTCACTATGCCTTGTTTACTTATTCAATACCTCACCCGCTCTCTCGGGTTACTTATTCGTATACACACCCATTCTCTTGGGCTACTCATTCTTATACTTACCCATTCTCTCGGGTTACTCATACATATACTCACCCCTTTCTCTCGGGTTATTTATACTCATTATCTCACCCACACTCTTGGGTTATTCATACTCAAGCTCTTGTAGATTCTCGAGACACTACAGGTCTCCTACGTCACGCTTGTTACTCTCTTTACATACTTAAGCCAAAACTCATGGCTCTCTAGCATAGTCTTACTTCCCCGGTTTCGACCCTACTCTGGGTCTAGCATGGTGGGAAGGTTCAACTAGCTCACGGAACTCTCTCTTAGTTCCTATCTTTTACTTAGGTCCGACTACTCTCGGACTACTCTCGTTCCCATACACTCCTCTCTCGGAGTTATAATAATATCATGTATATTAGTCTAGAAGCATCATTCTCGATGTTTCTAATGACTTTGGGAACTTTACTTAAATTCGGGTAATCTTAGGTTTAAGGGTTACCCTCACAATCATATGCTTATACATTCGGATATTTTCTTATACCGGGTAAAATCCTCATATAGGAGGTCGACCATGTCTCAAGGGAGTTACATAGTCCCTTAGGTCTCTTTTACCTTTCTTATAAGTTCACATTATTGGACTAACTTCAATCCTCTCGATGGAGGTCATTTATCTCTCCACTCATATTTATTTCGTGGATTGTTTCAATAAGGTTCTCTAACCGTTATCGGGTATTACTCAACCCGTACATCTCCTCACATTTAGGGAGTTCATATGTTTGTGTTATCGTTATACTTTAATCGATAGCTTGTGTGTGTGTTTGCATATTACCATTGTTCATGAGACTACCCGATCTACGGGTTTCTAGTCAATCACTACTCTCTATGAGTCGGCCTATGCGCTATGTTAGACCACACCGGCGTACAAGTATGTTAGTTCATACAACATACAATAAGGCATCCATAATCAAACAAGGGATTATTTCATGCTTTAATCTTGATTAAGCCGGCACACAAACACACAAATCAGAGTAACTCGGTTAGCATACGGGGCATGAGAAAATCATACCTTTCACCGGGGTTTTTACTTTTACCGTGTCATCTCACCATGCTCGGGTCACGCACGATTCTCTGATAATGTTTCAAACATTATTATTAATACTAAGCTCATACGGTACATTATTAAATGCTACTCCCGTACTTACCCCGTTATCCCGTTATCTCGGTTTTACTTTTGTTAATTTGAGTTCTCACTTCTCAATCACTTCTAACACTTTCTTACACTTCCTAGGGCCTTTACATGTCACCAAACAAGGCCTTAACATCTTATAACATCATTAACACTCAAACCCCCATCATTTACAACCTTTAAAACACTCACGGCATGATTCTGGGGGTGGTCCGGGACTTGGTCCTCACCCTAAGTCCCGGACCAATTCATTAACTAACTCTCGGGTGAAAAACAATACCTGGTCCGGGACCTTGTCCTGGAGTATAGTCCCGGACCAAAGCAGGATGTGTACTCTCGGCCTTAATTTAGGTGTGGTCCGGGACTTTGTCCAAGGACCAAGTCCCGGACCCTGCTAAAACCTGCTCCAAACTTGATTTTTCCACTCCAAATCAATCCTTAAACCACCCTTAATCTTTCCATAAACTTTCCACAAGTTTTTCACATGTTTAATCACCTCAAAACACGCTCTAAAACTCATCAAATCATAGGCTCAAACCTTACTCAAACTCTTGCTCAAGTTCACACATTTTTCATTCTCATTTTACACTAATGCACACTTGTGCATTTCTAACTTCTCCTCAACCCTTTGCATTATGCTCTCTTTCATTTTGACCATTCCACATCTTCCAAGGTAATGCACAACTCATACCAAGGTTCATATCTCTCTCTTAAACCTTAAATTCTCATTGTTTTTCTAAAACTCCTAAGGCACTTAAACCATCACTTTTGCTACAGATTTTTGCACATTTCTTCTATCCTTAAGCAAGCATTTCCCAAGGTGGTTTACTAACTTAAATCAATCTCTAAACCTACCTAGCTAACCCTAGGTCGTTCATCTCACACTACAATGCTCAAACCACTCAAATTTCTACACAAATTTTGCCATAACTTGGCTACTTTTCTAACTTTGCCCAAAACTCATTTCTTCACATATTTCATCCTAAAACTAGCCAAACCGCAAGGGTTCTATCAGCACTCAAATAAACCATCAATACTTATCAATTCTCCAAATACCTCACAATGCATAATTCACAAAATGCATAACACTTAATCAAACACTAAATTCACAAATGTTTTCTCACTTGTATTATTACTATACAAGCACATTGCTACCACAACACATGTGGGGTTCATTCATTTAATTATCCCATCCCAAATTCTAACACATATAGAATATACTTTAGGGTTGGTTTCTTACCTTGAATTCTCTTAAGTTTCCTTGTTAATACACTTCTCCTCTTCTCATCTTCTCTTCATCCAAAATCGGTCTAGGCAACTCACTTGCCCCATTCTCTAGACCAATATACCATTGGACATGAGGAGTACAAGTTAGCTTTTAGTTGTGGCAACCACTCATGAATTCAAAGAAAGGCTTAAGGCATAGAATTGGACATTACCTTAAGAAACCCTAGAATTGGTTTTGCCCAAAAATCAAAGGAGGAGCTCCAACCCACCATTGGAGACTTGGAGAGTAGCTCAAAACAAAGAGAAGCAAGGCATTAACACATGCCAAAATCGGCCAACACAAGGAAGTGAAGAAAAATGTATTTTTCTTTGGATATTTTTACCTTGGATGGAAGAGGAAGCTTCAAGCTTCAAAATAGTGTGCTTTTCTCTTCAAATGGCCAACACCCACGAAAATGAAACTCATCCTTTTCAAATTTTGAAAAGAGGGAAGTGTGGAGCTTGATGAGAGGAACACAAATATGTGATTATTTTCTTATTTGGAGCCTTAATAAGGCTTGGGCAAGAAGAAGAAAGGAGAGGAGCCATGGGTGGAGCTCTCTTGTCGCAAGGAAGAAGATGAATCAGAGGATGGAGGGAGAGAGGAGATGTCTCACGTAGGAAAGAAGAGGGGAATCAGAAAAGTAGAAGAGAGAGAGAGAAGGTAAGAGTTTTATTTGTTTCTTTACTATTCCCTTCTTACTTTTGCTTTTTACTTTATTTGACTTTTCAACTCTTTTTTTTTCTTTTGTTAATTAGCTAATAGAGAGGGGCTGAATTGTCTAAAAAACCGGCCCCACATACTACTTAAACTAGAGCGTTTTTCAGTTTTTGACAGAAAACGCTCGTTATTTTACCCGGTTTGGCACTATTCACTAACCGGGCCCGTTTTTCGGATTTTTCTCGTTTCTTTATTTTTAATGGTTAATAAGCTTCCATTAATTCTTATTTATAGTTATTTAATCAACTATAATTTTTACGGGTCCGTTTGACCACTTAAAGTCACGTTTTCGGGTTTTCTCGAAAGACGTGCTTTAAAACTCCGTTAGCGTTTTAATCCATTATTTGGATCCGTTTTCTTCGGGAATCATTCCCGTATACTAATTAGGCCTAACTAAGCCTTAGGAATCCATCTCGGACCCTCTCGAGATCATATATCTCTTATACTCATTTAACGCGCATTTTAGCGTTTTTCGCTTTTCAAGCGTTTTCTCTTTTCTTTTGGTTTTATTCTTTTTACCAATACTCTTTAGGCACCATTAGGCCTTTTATAATCATATTAGAGTAATTTAATCGCCATTTTTAGATCCGGGGTATTAAAATCTACCCCCCTTAGGAACTTTGTCCTCAAAGTTGGTGAATCTAGATGGTTACTCTCATGGCATTCAATGCCAAGGTTATAGTACATGTATAACCCTACTGACTCCACAAGTCAGTCTCATTTCATACTACACATACCACACACATATCACAGCATGTATAGCAATCAAAAATACTTTTGTTCTCTCTCCATGGAATCGGTCCGAAGACAAGAAGGCACTACAGTCCTCGAATCCATGTTGAGTGATATACTACTGATCCCTCAGGTACCGGTCACGTTGAACACTTACTCTTTCTGGTTCACGGCCGTTTCATGACTACTGGGCACTTACTCTCTCTGGCCCACGGTCCCTTCGGTTCTGATCAAAACGTTACACATATACATATCCTCAGGCACTCTGGTTGACTCACTCAACACAGGAACATCTCAGGGTACTCTCCCCGTCCCGCTGCCTTTGGAAAAATCACACACTGACACCGCCCCAACCGGTCACTTAGGACCGCCGCACGTACGGTGCAATGGTTTCAAAACTAATACACGCCCACCGTTCTACCGGTCATCAAGACTTAAGGCTCAGCCATCGGCGGGTGATAGCGGTTTCAAAACCAGTTTTCGTTTCCATCTTCATACTTGAAGAAAATTCTTTTTCAAAATCTGTTTGAAAATTCTTTTTAAAACATCACACAACTCCAAATCCGGTTTATGGTAGTTGTATCCTTTCTTAGCGTGATTACTTGTGACCACTTATAGGGAGCTTCAGGAATCATCTAACCCTGATGTGATCAGCATCAGTGTTGAACTATCCTTCCACCCCAATTTGTGTTCGGTTTCCCTTGATCGCTAGCAGATCAAGTTCCACCTCCCACGTCAGTTTCAAACAATCAGATAGTCAAACATTTTTGTTTTCTATCTTTTACTCTTTCTAGTCATATTCACGAAACAATTCGTTTCAATTAATCTCCAGTTCCTAGTACTTAGGTCATTTGTCATTCTCATTGCTTCACTACTTACCTAGGTATTCCATACTTGGCTTCTTTTACTCAAATTGTTGCTCAATTTAAAACATACACATACAACTCCAAAGGATGGAACTCACTCCATCTATCATTCTCAAATAAAATCACCTAGGGAACTCACTCCCTCTTAGGTTACACATCGGTTTCATGCCGATTCATACTCATCATAACTCATGTCTAATCTCACTAGACATATACTATAGGGATTCTCATTCCCTAGGAGTCTCTCTACTCCTCTTTTCATAAATATTACATACTCGTTACTTGCATCACTCATGCACAATAATCATTATTACACAATGAATGGGTACATATGTTTATGTAACATAAGTTCCAATCATCAAAACAATTTCTTTTTGTGCTATGCACATAGTAGTTTACGCACCAATACGTAAAACATACTCTAAGCGGTTTCTCGCCCTACCCCCCTTAAAAGGGGTTACGCCCGCGTAACCAACCATATGTTATCACTGAACATTGGTTCATTAATTCGAGTATTATGAAGTGTTTTAACTTCAGTACGGTTAATTAACTCATAACCGGGTTCGGTTCTAGCCTCTAAGGCTTCAAGGGGTTTATGACATAGGTATACTTAACCCTGAATCACGGTCCACAAGCTTCTGCTGCGTGACCTGATAACTAGAGCTTAATTCGCTCTTTGGTATTCTCCATGTATTTCAATCGTCGCTTGGTATCTCTTACCGTATGCGAATTCGATGAATTTTAGATTGTCTCTCCAGTTCTCTGGGAATGTACTTCGTATAACACTGTATACCTTTGTGATTATTCACTCATTTTTCCCGACTTGTTGTCGGTTGAGGTCAAGCTACTACTTAGCATGTAGTGCTTCCTCGTTTAATAGTGGCTCATGGATTATGTTTGTTTCTTGGTTCTGTGCCAGAGTTCTTCATTCATACTACTCTGCATTTACCATTCATCGATCCTGGGCCCTGTGGGTTACTGCCACGTTCTCGTGCATCTTTGGCCAACGGCCGCACGGTTATCTCTCAATTCTCACTCAACAGGCTTCGTTGACATTTCTCAATTCCTGGCTCTCCCACTCGATCATTACCGCACAAGTGCAATACCAAAACACTCAGTCATACAGAGTGCAGAAGCGTAAACCCTTGACAGTAAATCTCTCATGAGATAGGAATGATCATGTCTTCTTTAACACATTTTCTCATCAGCTCCGTATCATTATCTGAATATACTCTTACAATGGTCGCTTGCTGCGTACCATGTTCTTACTCATTAAACAACATTTGTTTACATGGCATCCGCTACTACTTTAGCTTCTGCTCATGTACTCCCGCCTTATACTATGGCTTGCCATTCACTTGGCTCAATGAAATACGTTACTCTCAAACCTCTCTTCGTCTCTTGCGCATTGTTTACTCTGTAATTCACATTGCACACATACTGTGTTTGTTTCTCAACCGATTGCTCTCTCGGTTTCCTTCCATTGCTATCAAAGCCTTTCTACACATATTTGTGTTCATATACTCCTTGGCAATATACACATGCTCAGGTTTCACTACTCCGCTTTAGCGGTTTCACATTACATACTTAGGTGGTAGCCTTTCTCTGGAGGATTCACGCAATTTCCGCTCCCTAGGTCCCACAATAACAAGTGGTATCCCCCACTTAAGGTAGTGGTTCGTTCTCCACAATTCTTTTATGCCTTTATGCATAGGTTTGTCATGTTTGGTTCTACGTATTGTAGTTAGTTTTCCGGCTTACAAGCCACCTTGCCTCGAGCCATGCTCTGTGCGGCTGTTTATACAGGTTTCTTCTACTCCATATGCCATTAAATGGTTTGGAGGTATTGTTGGGTGGTATGGTTGTCTCATCACACTTCCGTACATGGAAGGCCCTTTAAGTAACTTGATATTAATTCATGCCCTCTGGCAATCTAGGGTATCCCGTGTTACGTGGGATCCCTTCGGGTTCTCCCCGAATGTTCGTTTAACACTAGTGTTCTCAACATGATATCTCGTTCAACTACTGTTGATTCCGGCACCCTTCACGGATTGCTCCTGGGTGTTACTGAGTTGCGCCATTACACCTGGCTTGAATTCATGGGTATATCAGTTCCTTACTCCGCCTTGCGGTTATATACTGGACTATCCCGTTTTGGGTTGTAATGTCTCCCGTTATTGGGTAGATTATCGGTACTTTTCCTTACCTTTTCGGTTAGGTCATTAATCTCTTCAATGAGGTATGGTGTGGGAGTTCTATCCCGTTTATCGAACATTGATATGATCATTTTAGGCATTCGCCGTACCATCTACACTGGGTATTCATTCCAGTTATAAGGTATTTCCTCCTGGATTTCTAAGACATTCTCAATGTCTTTTTTTTTCATTACTCTGTGCTTCTCGCACTTCTTAACGTTATATCCTTAGGTCCGTCACCTTATTGGGTTCTGATTCCTTTAGCTTGGTAAGCTTCTCTGAGTTCTTGACCATTGAGGTGTCCTTTGTCTTGGTATTGTCTTGGTTGAATTGGCTCTTTCGTCCGTAGTATGGAGTGGGCTACTTCCCGTGTTCCACGCTACTTGTATACATACATGGAGTATCTTATTGATACGTTACCACTTACCCGACTAACTCATAACTGGTCTGTCAGGCCCGCAAGCTCCTTTGGAGTGCGGTCGTTCCATGTCTCGTTTGTGTACACTTGTAGTGTCGGTCACGCCTAAGTGAAGTATTCTGTTGCCAACTCCTCTTATATGGTCCTATAATAACCTATCATGGTTCACTGGTTTGGTTTTAAAACTTTGGGGGTTTTTAGAAAATTTTATGATCTAAAAGGAAGTTCAAGTTTTAAAAGTAAGTTCTTCATGGCATTTCTATGCCGACTGTTCCTTACCGAGTCCAGCTTCTCGCTGACTGGTATGTTCTTTATATAATGATCAGGCCGTTATGCCTTTTCAAGGTTTCGTTTCACAATTCTTAGGGTTTAAGTGGCTATATTGGCTTTGTTCGCCATCTTGGTACTTGCTAAGTACTTGTCACTTGTTAAGATTCTTCTTAACGGTCCCGTTATTACTGCACTTGCCGAGGCAAGTGCGCGGTACAGGCGGTTTTTAGGTTAACTCATACCGGTCACGGTATTGTTCACATTGTATCTGGTAGCCTTGACGGCTCTTCCTTGATTCTTTAGTTGGATAACTACTCTTAGAGCTGCTTCTCACTCATCTTGACATGACTGTCGTTCATTTAGGTGCTCCTCCACTCTCGGAGTTCCTTAATTACTTTAATTTTATGCTTTACCTCGTTGCTCGTTCCCACGTCTTTACTGTGTTTACCGAGGTTTAACTCATTTAGGCACTTTTTTGTAATCCTATTCGGGTATATCACGTAGTTATGCTCGTAGCTATCTAAGCAATATCAGTGAAGTATTGAAACTTCTTCGGGTGTGGCAGGGTGGGTGTACCTACTCTCAACTGGGTTCTCAGTCGGTTAATATACCATTAGTGGTATTACATATCATGGCGGTCCGTAGACATGTGTCCCGGTTCTCGTTATTTCTCATGAGTCCGCCTTGTTGCACGGTTGGTGCTTTCTTCTTGCTGCTGCTCGGCTAGCTGGTTCTCGCGACTGCTAAGCATGTCGCCCCAAGCTGCCACAGATTCGGTCTCCTTGGATTAGGATTCTCGATCTCCCGCCTTTAAGTGCGGTTATTGTCGTTCCAACGGGATCCATCCCGGGGTTTCCGGTTCTCAGGATCTACCGCGTGACAGATTCTGGTTCATAGAAATATTAATTAAGTGCCAGATCGGGTTTCCCCGTCTCTCTGACGTTCTTTCCCAAGCTTTTAATACGGGGGTTGTGGAGGGCGGGTATGGTATTATAGGTATCCAGATCATACTGGAAGTTCCTATCTAGCGCATCTCTCACGCTACCACTCAACCCTTAGCCCTAAGTCTCTATTCCTAACTCGGTATTTCCTAGCTCGGTATTTCCAGTCATCAGAGCGATACTTCGCTCTGATACCATTTTTGTAACACCCCAACCGTTAATCTCGTCATTACCTCTTAAACCGTTACTAATTACTCCTACTCACGCAGCGGAACTCTAATTACAACGAGGGGTGAAACAACGCCGTTAGCCACCCATGTGGCTAACCAGGCCTTTCTTACATACCGTAACGGTCTGATGAACTGGAACAACCGAGTACCTCATACAAATACAATACTCAATTCATATCTCTACTATACCGAGTCTACAATATACGGATGCCGATAACATACTCGGACTTACACCTCATTCAAACGCATAAGTAATTACAATCTAACTACCCATGCTCACAGCAGTCCCCGTCCTACTCTCTCGAACGGTGGTCAGCTTCAAGTACCTGCACACTAAAAACGTTCCCCCTAGGGGGTCAGCTTACGCTGAATATGAAATTCGCATATACCGCGTGCTAACCGCGGTACGCCGACTACTTTGGGTCGGATATACGTGGAGTTCATTTTAATCAAACAACATGCATCATGGCAATACAATATATATGTATATCACACAAGGAATCTACATCCAATCACGGAACACGATTCCTAACTAACATAACAATGTTGTTAGTGGTAACTGGTTACTCTTAGGCATTGAGGGTTATTCCTCACTATGCCTTGTTTACTTATTCAATACCTCACCCGCTCTCTCGGGTTACTTATTCGTATACACACCCATTCTCTTGGGCTACTCATTCTTATACTTACCCATTCTCTCGGGTTACTCATACATATACTCACCCCTTTCTCTCGGGTTATTTATACTCATTATCTCACCCACACTCTTGGGTTATTCATACTCAAGCTCTTGTAGATTCTCGAGACACTACAGGTCTCCTACGTCACGCTTGTTACTCTCTTTACATACTTAAGCCAAAACTCATGGCTCTCTAGCATAGTCTTACTTCCCCGGTTTCGACCCTACTCTGGGTCTAGCATGGTGGGAAGGTTCAACTAGCTCACGGAACCTCTCTTAGTCCTATCTCTTTTTACTTAGGTAAGACTACTCTCGGACTTACTATCGTCTCCCATACACTCCTCTCTCGGAGTTATAATAATATCATGCCTATCCAATTAGTCTAGAAGAATCATTCTCGATGTTCTAATGACTTGGGGAACTTTACTTAAATTCGGGTAATCTTAGGTTAAGGGTTACCCTCACAATCATATGCTTATACATTCGGATATTTTCTTATACCGGGTAAAATCCTCATATAGGAGGTCGACCATGTCTCAAGGGAGTTACATAGTCCCTTAGGTCTCTTTTACCTTTCTTATAAGTTCACATTATTGGACTAACTTCAATCCTCTCGATGGAGGTCATTTATCTCTCCACTCATATTTATTTCGTGGATTGTTTCAATAAAGTTCTCTAACCGTTATCGGGTATATACTCAACCCGTACATCTCCTCACATTTTAGGGAGTTCATATGTTTGTGTTATCGTTATACTTTAATCGATAGCTTGTGTGGTGTTTGCATATTACCATTGTTCATGAGACTACCCGATCTACGGGTTTCTAGTCAATCACTACTCTCTATGAGTCGGCATATGCGCTATGTTAGACCACACCGGCGTACAAGTATGTTAGTTCATACAACATACAATAAGGCATCCATAATCAAACAAGGGATTATTTTCATGCTTTAATCTTGATTAAGCCGGCACACAAACACACAAATCAGAGTAACTCGGTTAGCATACGGGGCATGAGAAAATCATACCTTTCACCGGGGTTTTTACTTTTACCGTGTCATCTCACCATGCTCGGGTCACGCACGATTCTCTGATAATGTTTCAAACATTATTATTAATACTAAGCTCATACGGTACATTATTAAATGCTACTCCCGTACTTACCCCGTTATCCCGTTATCTCGGTTTTACTTTTGTTAATTTGAGTTCTCACTTCTCAATCACTTCTAACACTTTCTTACACTTCCTAGGGCCTTTACATGTCACCAAACAAGGCCTTAACATCTTATAACATCATAACACTCAAACCCCCATCATTTACAACCTTTAAAACACTCACGGCATGATTCTGGGGGTGGTCCGGGACTTGGTCCTCACCCTAAGTCCCGGACCAATTCATTAACTAACTCTCGGGTGAAAAACAATACCTGGTCCGGGACCTTGTCCTGGAGTATAGTCCCGGACCAAAGCAGGATGTGTACTCTCGGCCTTAATTTAGGTGTGGTCCGGACTTTGTCCAAGGACCAAGTCCCGGACCTTGCTAAAACCTGCTCCAAACTTGATTTTCCACTCCAAATCAATCCTTAAACCACCCTTAATCTTTCCATAAACTTTCCACAAGTTTTTCACATGTTTAATCACCTAAAAACACGCTCTAAAACTCATCAAATCATAGGCTCAAACCTTACTCAAACTCTTGCTCAAGTTCACACATTTTTCATTCTCATTTTACACTAATGCACACTTGTGCATTTCTAACTTCTCCTCAACCCCTTGCATTATGCTCTCTTTCATTTTGACCATTCCACATCTTCCAAGGTAATGCACAACTCATACCAAGGTTCATATCTCTCTCTTAAACCTTAAATTCTCATTGTTTTTCTAAAACTCCTAAGGCACTTAAACCATCACTTTTGCTACAGATTTTTGCACATTTCTTCTATCCTTAAGCAAGCATTTCCCAAGGTGGTTTACTAACTTAAATCAATCTCTAAACCTACCTAGCTAACCCTAGGTCGTTCATCTCACACTACAATGCTCAAACCACTCAAATTTCTACACAAATTTTGCCATAACTTGGCTACTTTTCTAACTTTGCCCAAAACTCATTTCTTCACATATTTCATCCTAAAACTAGCCAAACCGCAAGGGTTCTATCAGCACTCAAATAAACCATCAATACTTATCAATTCTCCAAATACCTCACAATGCATAATTCACAAAATGCATAACACTTAATCAAACACTAAATTCACAAATGTTTTCTCACTTGTATTATTACTATACAAGCACATTGCTACCACAACACATGTGGGGTTCATTCATTTAATTATCCCATCCCAAATTCTAACACATATAGAATATACTTTAGGGTTGGTTTCTTACCTTGAATTCTCTTAAGTTTCCTTGTTAATACACTTCTCCTCTTCTCATCTTCTCTTCATCCAAAATCGGTCTAGGCAACTCACTTGCCCCATTCTCTAGACCAATATACCATTGGACATGAGGAGTACAAGTTAGCTCTTTTAGTTGTGGCAACCACTCATGAATTCAAAGAAAGGCTTAAGGCATAGAATTGGACATTACCTTAAGAAACCCTAGAATTGGTTTTGCCCAAAAATCAAAGGAGGAGCTCCAACCCACCATTGGAGACTTGGAGAGTAGCTCAAAACAAAGAGAAGCAAGGCATTAACACATGCCAAATCAGCCAACACAAGGAAGTGAAGAAAAATGTATTTTTCTTTGGATAATTTTACCTTGGATGGAAGAGGAAGCTTCAAGCTTCAAAATAGTGTGCTTTTCTCTTCAAATGGCCAACACCCACGAAAATGAAACTCATCCTTTTCAAATTTTGAAAAGAGGGAAGTGTGGAGCTTGATGAGAGGAACACAAATATGTGATTATTTTCTTATTTGGAGCCTTAATAAGGCTTGGGCAAGAAGAAGAAAGGAGAGGAGCCATGGGTGGAGCTCTCTTGTCGCAAGGAAGAAGATGAATCAGAGGATGGAGGGAGAGAGGAGATGTCTCACGTAGGAAAGAAGAGGGGAATCAGAAAAGTAGAAGAGAGAGAGAAGGTAAGAGTTTGATTTGTTTCTTTACTATTCCCTTCTTACTTTTGCTTTTTACTTTATTTGACTTTTCAACTCTTTTTTTTCTTTTTTTAATTAGCTAATAGAGAGGGGCTGAATTGTCTAATAAAACCGGCCCCACATACTACTTAAACTAGAGCGTTTTTCAGTTTTTGACAGAAAACGCTCGTTATTTTACCGGTTTGGCACTGTTCACTAACCGGGCCCGTTTTTCGGATTTTTCTCGTTTCTTTATTTTTAATGGTTAATAAGCTTCCATTAATTCTTATTTATAGTTATTTAATCAACTATATTTTTACGGGTCCGTTTGACCACTTAAAGTCACGTTTTCGGGTTTTCTCGAAAGACGTGCTTTTAAAACTCCGTTAGCGTTTTAATCCATTATTTGGATCCGTTTTCTTCGGGAATCATTCCCGTATACTAATTAGGCCTAACTAAGCCTTAGGAATCCATCTCGGACCCTCTCGAGATCATATATCTCTTATACTCATTTAACGCGCATTTTAGCGTTTTTCGCTTTTCAAGCGTTTCTCTTTTCTTTTGGTTTTATTCTTTTTACCAATACTCTTTAGGCACCATTAGGCCTTTTATAATCATATTAGAGTAATTTAATCGCCATTTTTAGATCCGGGGTATTAAAGTCACCTTGTTCAGCTCCCTGTAATCGATGCACAAACGGAAGGTCCCATCCTTCTTCTTCACAAACAGCACTGGCGCTCCCCAAGGCGAAACACTAGGGCGTATGAAGCCCTTATCTAACAGCTCCTGAAGCTGGACCTTCAGCTCCTTCAACTCCGCCGGACTCATACGGTAAGGGGCCCTAGAGATGGGCTGAGTCTCTGGCGCTAAATCGATGGTGAACTCCACCTCTCGCACTGGTGGAAGTCCGGGCACGTCGTCCTGGAAGACCTCCGGGAACTCTCTGACGATCGGGATGCTCTCCAAGCTAGATCCCTCACGCACCTCTGGCAGATAACATAAGAAGCCCTGGCAGCCCTTCCTCAAGAAACTGGCTGCCTGCATCGCTGACACAATCATCGGCGCACATGGAACTGCATTCCCAGAGAAAGCAAAGCGAGTCCCTTCTGGCAAGTCGAATACTACTCTCCTCGCTGCACAATCTATATGGGCATGGTGCTCTGCTAGCCAATCCATGCCCAGGATCACATCAAAACAGGTCATCCGCATCGGGATGAGGTCAGCACAAAAGGTCTTGTCCCGAACTACTATGGGACAAGCCTTACACACAGAATCTAGCACACAAGGGGCAACCCACCTAACGGACTACTCACACATAGGTCTACCTCACTAGACACAGCAGTCAATCCAAGATCACCCAACAAATCATAGCAGACAAAGGAATGCGTAGCTCCAGAGTCAAACAGACAAAATACATCTTGAGAATGGATCTGGAGGATACCTGAGATGACGCGATCACCAGCACGATCACGCTCCCCCGCCATAGCATAAACCCGGGCCTGAGTCTGAGGCTTCTTCTGATCGGACCTCGCCCCTGAATCTGAGCCGGTGCCTCTATCTCCTGAGCCTCTACTGGATGCCTGAGGGCACTGAGCGATCCGGTGCTCCATCGACCCGCACTTAAAGCAGGCACCAGTCTTCTTGTAGCACTCCCTACCAGGATGGGAGTGGCCACAAGACCCACACTTCGCCCCAGCTGACGAAGATGAAGAAGCTCCCCGACGGTCTCCATAGGACTGCTTCTTCTGAGGAGGGGCAGCCTCCTTCTTCTGAGGCTCCTCAGCACGCCTCTTCCCCTTATGGTCCTTGCCCGCCTGTCTGCCCCTGATGTCAGCCTCTACCAGCAGGGCGACATCCGCCACATCTCTGAAGGTCCGGTGACGAAGAGGTGTCACAGCGGACCTAATGTCGGGTCTCAATCCGCTCTCAAACTTACGAGCCTTCCTATGCTCATCTGGCTCGGAGCATACTTCGACAGAGTCACGAACTTCCTCACGTACTCCTCTATGGTCATATCTCTCCCCTGACGCAGCCGGTTATACTCATTGATTTTCTGGTCCTTGTAGACATCCGGATAGAACTGCTTGTTGAACTCCAAGCAGAACTGATCCCAGGTCCAAGGCTGGGGATGTCTACCCATCACCATGCGCCACCACTCCTTCGCCTCCCCCTTAAAGAGGAACGTGGCGAAGTCTACCCTCTGGTCGTCCTCCGACCCCATCACTCTCAGCAGGTCCTCGACCTCAGTAATCCAGTGGCTCGCCTCCTGAGGGTCACCACAGCCGTCAAAGGAAGGCGGCTTTAACTTCATGAACTCCTGGAGTGCTCGGACTCGGCCTCCCACTGCATTCGCCCCTGCTAGGCCAGCACCACCAGCTCCTCCACCAGCTCCCCCAGCAGCTGCAGCCATCGTCTGCATCAACTGCGTCACAAACTGCTGCACTGCATCCGCAGCATCTCCCTGAGGGGTCACTGGTGTCCTACGAGGAGGCATTCTGAGATACACAAATCCAAAACTTATCAGAACTGACTCAGACTTCAAACAACTATCACAACTGAACCTCGCACAAGCAAACACACCCACAGACACCAAAGAAAGCCAAACCTGGCTCTGATACCACTAAATGTAACACCCCTAAAACCGGCCTAAGAGTTAAGGGTGCTACACGCCGCGTATTACTACCTAATAACGCAAGGCTCTAAAACACTCAAACGCAATAAAGGCCCAAAACAAAGTTTACATAAACATTGTAAACCCAAGTATTCAAATACAGCGAAAGCAAATACCAAAATCCCAAATACGTAACTGAGTCAGAAACAGAAGTCAAAAGTGTAAGGCCCGGAGGCTACAACATCTCAAAATATCAAACTGAACGAACAATAAAAGCTAAACACTATAGCTCCAGGGCTCAAGATGATCCTCGCTGATCAATCTGCAAAAATGTTAGAAGTAGGGGAATGAGCACACAACCATGCCCAGTAAGCAGCGACCGTCATCAGTAAGGTCGCTCAAAGCAATTGAAAACAGAAGAAAGAGAGGATAAGCATTAATCCACAATTCTCAATACCCAGAAGCTTTCAGAAACAGGAACAGAGTGGAACACAAGGGGTTCCCATATCAGAAACAGTCAGAGCACTTAAACAGAAAGGGGACAAGACACAATGCACACACTCAGAAGGGTCGAAGACCCATAGACCATACCAGGTCTCTCGGCAACGTAGAAATGACTCGAAAGAGCCAAAGGGTTCGTCAACCCCACAGAACAGAAAGGGAATGACCCACACTCAGAACGACGTCTACATGGTATACCACGGAATAGCTCGACCCAGCCATTCACGGCTCAAAAACAATGTGCAATGTCCCAAAACAGAAGGATTGCTTAAACAGAAGCAAAATTGCATTCAAATATGCCAAAACACTCATAAATCAGTAGTACAGATCATAAGAAATCCAACGCCGCAGACGGCACTCAAATCGGAGTTCAAACGAAGAAGTTATGTTGAAAACAGAGGGATGTCCGAACTTGTGTCCTAACGTCGAAGTTCGGACACAAGTCGAGACTCAGAAACCAGAGATTGCCAAATGTCCGAACTTGTGTCCGGACATCAATGTTCGGACACAAGTCGAGTTGAAATCAGATAGAGGAATTCAGAATGTCCGAACATCCAAGTTCGGACGGATGTTCGGACGAGTTACGGAAAATAAATACGCGAAAACCAGAGAAAACCCAAGGGTGTGTCCGAACATCAACATTCGGACCGATGTTCGGACATGCCCCGAACTTTGAAAATCAGAAGAGCAAAACGCACTGTCCGAACTTCAAAGCTCGGACAGAAGTTCGGACAGTGCGAAAAATGCAATTTCCAGAAGACGAACAGAGCAGAAAAACAACACAATTCGATGCCTCGAATTTCCAATTAAGCACACACACCAAATTAGACATTAAAACAGGAAACCATGGGGGTTTAGTCATTCAAAACACAATCAAACAACAACGCAATCAGACACGCACTTCAAATCAGATTAAAGCCTTTCAACACCCCATGGCTGAACTTCCAAACTGAATCGAGTAACCACCTACCTCAATCAATCAGCAGAGACTACAATCTGAAACCGTCCGCAGCAGTCCAAAAATCCGACGGAGATCCACAGCAACTGATTCCCACAATGTTAAATCTATAATCAGAAAACGAAGAAGGAAACCCCCAAACTCAGAACCTCGAAAACTGTAACACAAACCTGAATTCGGGAGTCCAGAAATCCCACAGACCAAACAGTCTACAGCCCGTGCAACTCGCAAATCAAAGACAACCCAGCAACCTCTGAATTCATCAAACCGAAGTCTCAAAATCAGAAAACAGAAGAGGGGAGATACTACGCTGGAATACACAATCTGTAACTCCAAACCTGAATTCGCGACGAGGAATACTCAGCAGCCACGCAGCGATGAGCGACACAAACCGACGCAGCAACAGAAGGACACACAATTCTCAGCAAAGGAACTTGGAGAAGGGAAGCCAAGAGGCAACTGTCGCTCTGAAAGCACAACGAAGAGACGCTCCCACGATTCAAATTGAGGAGAAAATAATGACTGATAAATGGGAAGGAATAAATAAATAATTCCTTTATTTATTTACTTAATGGACAATTACCTTAATTATTTTTAATAGATGGACTTCCTTGCCCTCTTCTATTAAAACAATACCGCCGACGTCCCAACTGACAATAAATGCAATCCATTTAAGATCATTACATAAACCGGATATAATATAAGGTTGCAATTATACGGGTTATAACATTAACTCCTTATTTTTTTTCTTTCAAAACAACCATCTCTTCTTGTAGTTTACTAATCATGATATGAGACTTGGTGTTATGTTCCTATTTTGCTTCCAAATCCCTAATTTTTGAAAGAGCATCTTTCAACAAATCAAACACTTGTGACTTAGTAGAACTATCATAAAAATCATTCAAGCTTCAAGAACTGACCTAATCCCTTATAAGAGATTGAAGTACCTTATCTCCAGCCATCAAACACATAGTTTCATCATATTTGGTAGTGTCAGTATGAGACCGATGGATTGCAGTCATGCAATAATGTGCTGCATTGCTTTCTATGCCATCTGATTCAGCATCATCCTCATCCCACACGGCAGCTTCCATGCGTGACCCTCATCCTCGATGTTGTGGAGATTTTGATGGTAAAGGACAATCCTTTATCAAATGTCCTGTTTTGTGACATTGAAAACATTCATGTTTGCTGGTATTATACTCACGTTTAGAATTTCCACCATGGTAACCTCCATGTTTTCGACTAAGAATACGCTTCAGTCCTTGTGCTAGCATAGTAATCTCATTCTCCATGTCATCATTATAGTCCCAGTAAGGTGTCTCGACATGAATCTTTGCCTTTAGTGCAAGATCCTTGTGCACCACTAGATTTTGTTCCTTCATCTTGCTTTGATGAACCATCAAATCTGAACACAATTCTTCAAATGACACAGATGATAGTTCTTTCATTTTCTCAAGAAGTGATGTATAGTTAAGACAATC
The DNA here is from genome assembly GCA_023374045.1 of Limonium bicolor. Lineage (NCBI taxonomy): Eukaryota > Viridiplantae > Streptophyta > Magnoliopsida > Caryophyllales > Plumbaginaceae > Limonium > Limonium bicolor. The sequence goes on from CM041782.1 coordinate 224,876,263, forward strand.
CTTGGTTAGTGAATCAAGAAATCTTTCATTAAGAGTCTCATTAGAAAGAGTTACCCCAACCTTTTTGAGTTCCAAAAGCACTTGATTGAACTTTCACCATCAGTGCTAGACTCGCACCCTCTGACACTTTAAAGTTATTAAAATCTCGTTGAAACTGTTTCTCCTTGGCTTTGCGGATTGATTATGTTCCTTGATAAGCAATCTTCAGGAAGTCCCATACTTCTTTTGCCGTTCTTAAGCCCAAGACCCTTTCTTGATCCTCATCGGACAAGGAGGAAACAAGAATACGAAGAGCTTGTTTATTTTTGCTTAAAAGCTTTTCATCGGATTCTGTCCATTGATCCTGAGGTATATTCTGTCTCACGCCTTCAACAACGACAGTAGGTTTGTAATCACCATGCACCACCACCTTCCAAACCTTGTAATCCACGGACATCAACTGAGCTTCCATCTATTCACACCACTTGGAATAATTAAATTTCGTCAACCTTGGAGCTTTTACATAATATGAACTCATCTTTCACGATCTACCCAGAAGTGTTAACCTTTATATTGGGTAAGCCCGCTCTGATACCACTTGAAAGTTTGTAATGTAGAAAATCAGAAGCCTCGGTAAGAGACTGATAGAGAACAAAAACGAAGAACGAGATAAAAAGTGTTTAGAAGAAAAACTCCGCTATCAATCTTATTATTGATAACTTGAAAACTCCTCACCTGATTTATTCAACATTGAACAATCACTCTCACGTCTAATTCTAGACAAAACATTGATCACTATCAACAACTCTTTCTCTCTCAAAGACTATATTTTTACGGTGAAAGTCTCACATTTTCTGATGTTTTCTCTATACATTTATACTACTTGGAGGCAGCCAACAACCTCCTAATATCACCAAAAAGTCTTCATCTAAAACTAATATAGATTACAAATAAAAGATCCTAAAATATCTACTAGTATAATGTTATTTTGGGAGCTCCACTTTAATTTAATTCCTCCCGAAAATAATGCTAAGTAAATAATCTGTTGAGATCTTTTACATAAATAATCTGTTGACATCATTTATTAAGGTTGCTGAGATATTGCTGGCTAGACTTAGGTTGGCACCTTTGCCACATCAAAAACCTATTGTAAATATACATTTACAAACTGGCACTAGAGTTGGTTATATATATATATATAAAAGTATGATGGTTTTTCCAATTTTTGATCAGTTTGTACGATGCATAAACAAACTTCGAAATCAATGAAATTTTATAAGATGGTAGTCAAACAATTACACTTCGGACCTATACCATTGGACTAACGTTTCAATCTCATATGGGACCCACACGACTTATGAAAAGGGCACCAGAGTTAGTTATTTTTTGTATAAACATGAAGGTGTTTTCCAAATTACATGTAGTTTGTGCGATGCTTCAACGGCCTCCGAAATCAATACAATTTTATAAGATGATATTCAAACAGTTATACTTCAGACCTATGTCATTGACCAAGCGTTTTAATCTCAAATAGAATCCACGAAACTTCATGAAAATGGCACCAGCATTTAGCCGGCCGAAAGATAAAAATAAGATTACAAAGAGGAATTTTGGAAGATAAGTAGGGATATAAAGATGTATGAATACATAAGCTAGGTGCTGCTTCTAGTCAACTTAACCGGAATGCCTTGCCCTTAGGCGACATCTGATTAAAATGTTCAGAAGTAGCCTCAAATCAAAGTGCCCAGAAGCAGCCACAAGTCATAGCAGTTACCTTCTGGTTTTTTAGAAACGGTCTTACCTCGAGGAAGCTTCTTTGCCACATTTTGACACCTCCGCAAAAAATTTTCAAAAAAAATACCATCGTAAATTTTTTTTCCCAAAACAGTATGTTTGTGAACATTCATCATTTGTCGTGATATTAGGCTGTTGGTTGCTGCCCAAGCCTAATTAATCGTCATTTCAGCCGTAATAAACCCAGTTTAATGAAAATGTTGGCTCTATTGACATTTCTAATTACAGATGCTGAGCAGTTTCAACTTAAGAAACAGAGAATTATCATCATTCATAGACAAAAGTTTCTACTTGCCGAAATTCACTTGTGACATACTTTGAAAACAATTTATGTGCATACTTCACAAATTCAAGGTAACAGAAATCTATAGTAATCTATTTGAAGAGCTATCTCATCATTGAACAAGTTCTTCAATGGGGTGCACCATAAGAGATCCACTGGGTGTTGCAGGTATCAGGTGCTGGCTCAGCTATATATATATTGTTGCATATGATTAGCACAAAAGACTTCACTACATTTTTTACCAAATGCGTATTTGAAGCTTTAGTGTCATGACGAGGTGGAAGAATGATGCTTTGATGTCTTCTTATGATGGGAAGTTTTCCGTGATGACTTCTGAAAATGTAATGAAGACTCAGCAGTACCATTCTGCAATGTTTCTTCCTGTAAAAAGAAGAGAGCGTCGGAGTTGGATTAAAATATGCCAACATGGATTAGTAGCAAAGTAATGTTACATAAAAGGTGGGAAATTGCTCATAGACCCGACCGACCGACCTACCTCATGAGTAGAATTATCAATTGCACTTGTTCTCAGCGACCTGTCTCTGTCTCTCTCCCTGAAAGATTCAGACGATAGCCTTGCTCCAAAGCAAAAGCTGTGCCTGAGTTTGTTGATTTCTTTTGCTTTTTTCCCCTGCGAGTAGAAGCAACAAATGGCATACAGTTGGTGAATTGTTCATCTTACATTGAAAATATTGCAATTCACTTCTAATGGATCGATACAATGTCATGAATCGCCAACACCTACCTTTGATTTGGATGGCTGTTGACGTTCATTCTCATCTAAATTCTCCATTCTTTTCTGGGCGGATTTATCTCTGCGCCTTAAACAGAATGAAGACATAACAGGAGCTCCAGTCTTGTTTCTGCAAGTAGTCGGGGATTTAGCACCACTGTCCAAAAGTAAGAATAATTAACAAATATGACACGTTTAGGTTATTTGTTCTAGGAACATGAATGCATATCAAATGGGTTATAGACAAGTAAATCATAACTGGGTAAACTACAAAGGTTCCAAATTCAAAATTATTTCGATTCTCATAGACAACTGACTTATTACTCCAAGAATTTGTGATTCTTTTGAAGCGGCAAGCATACCATCAAAAGCAACAAAAAGTGACACATCTGAATAGTTTATTCAAACACACACAAAAACTCCTTGGTCCTTACACTATGAAGAGATAAACATAATAACACTACATGTGATATTACTTACTCCACCACCTTACTTTATCAAAAGCTGAATGTCTATTATGGGCATCAGTGCATTCGGGTTTACCTTTTATCATTAGATTGTTCCTTTTCTACTTCAACTATTATTATGCTACTTATTTGCCTTTTGCAATAAAAAAAGCAAATAATACCGAGACAGAGATCACAACACAACACAATAGTACATGTTATTTTTCTTACTCTGCAGATGGGATGGTGGTCTGCCCCATCGGTCCTACCGCTTGTGCATTGCTTCCATTAGCGGGTGATGAATCAAACAGTGCTCTCGCCCTGTAATGATTTATAATCACGTGAGAACTGAGGAAGTCTCTACATTCATTCTTCATAGTATGACATCATACCAATTAGTATCAAATTTTCATGCGCGCTTTGACAGAAAAGGTTTAGTGAGAAATCAAACAGTACCTCCTTCTTCCAGATTGGGGAATTTCAGAGGGATAATCTACCGCTCCATCAACAGAAGACTGAATTTTTCAAAAAAAAAGACCCCCAATATTAGTTCTACCCACATTAATTTACGTATACGAACATCGACTAAAACCCAGTAATGGCTGATTCTAAAACTTCACAATTAAAGATGTCAGAAATTTTCATCTGTTACAAATAATATAACTAGAACAAGTACCTTAGGTTTTGATGAGCTCCCAATCTTCTTGATGACAGGGGATATAAACCTGTTGAACTCCCGATTAATGGTCATTCGTAGAGGAGTCCTCTTCTTACCGTCTGTTGTTTCATGGTGGAGCCACGACGATGACTTCTTCCCACTAATTGGAGTAGCGAGATTTTCTTTCCCAGGGTGAGTTACTTGTTGTCTAACTGATCTTGCTGGAGAGGCTGAAGGTGAAGCGTAAGATCCAATCTCAACAGCTGGTATGAAGGATGATAATGGCGGATTCTTCTTCGATTTGGTTACTGTTGGGGTTGTTTCCGGTACTTTTTCTTCCTGGTTTGAAGAACTGGGTTTCTGCTGCTTTGAATGGAAAACAGAGAATTAAAATTAAGAAAACAGAGGATTAAAGTTGTGAGAGTTAGGGAGCAAAACAAATTAATATTCACCTGCATCAGAATATTGTCTGGTTTAGCAATTCCCCAATCCAAGTCTGTTCCAGAATTACGTTTCTTGGAATCCAATACATTAACTTCACTTATTCTTTCAAATTTAACTGAGTAAAGATCCTTTTCTTCTTCTTCATCAATTATCACGGTTGAAAGATTCTCTCCAGCATCATCGTTTGAACTAGGTTTATCATGATCATGATTAACCGGTAGACCCAAGTTTCCACTTTCAAACTCATTAACCTTCTCCAGACCATCAGGTTCAGGTTTAGAGCTCAAACACGAGTCATGCGCAATATCAACTCCCATCTCCACCAGGTCATTATTACTACCTTCAGCTTCTACACTCAAACTTGATTTCTGGGTTAGAACCTCAGTCGCATCATGATAAACATCATCACTACATGAGTTACTATAAACTTCAACTTGGGCATCAGCAGTAGCAGTTGCAGTTGGCACCACCACTTCATTCCCAGATCCTTGTTGGGTTGAAACAACATCAGTACTACCGTTCTTCAACTGCTTCTCAAGCAAAGCAGCGGCAGCTTGAATCCCACCACCAGATGATCCTTGTTGTTGGATTGAAACGTTGGTGTAATTGTTAACATCAGTATTAGTATTATTCTTCATCTGTTCCTCAAGTAAAGCAGCTGCTTTAAGAGCAGCCATTCTCTTGAAATGAGCTTCAAAGTAAGCTTTCTTCTGGGCAACGGATCCAGGTTTGGAGTAGCTTTTGGCTTCATCCACGTATCTGTTCCGTGAGAAAGTCGACCATTTCTCCCATGCTAAAGGTTCCTCCATGAACCGACCGAAAGAAACGGAATCGGCTCCGTACCCGTACATCGGGCTCCCCTGCAGAATTAAACAAACAAAGAAACGGGGTTATGGGTTTGATTATATCGTCGTCTCTCTTCTCTGTGGATAAATATCAGATGATGATGTGATATATTATATGTCTATGAATTGATGGGAAGTGGGAATCAGAAATTGGGGTTTTTTTATAAAACCATTATCAATCAAACAAAAACCCAGCTTAGTGAAAAATATTTTTTTAAAAAAAAAACAAAAGTTGAGTTTACAGGAAATTGAAGCGAGCATGTCAGATTTATTAGCAATTCAAAACCCAAAATGAAGGATATGTAGAACAAGAAAGAAGGGTCAGGTCGGTCAGCAGCATGACGAGAGACGATAGAAAAATGGGATGTAAGACGAATTATTACCTCTTGGGTATCGTTGGAAATCCCAGAAGTGAAAGAAAAGGAATGCATGAGACATGTTGACTCTCCCATGGTAGTTTGTTCACAGGAAGAAATGATGAAAGGAAAAGGAAAAGGAAAAAGTGATTCTCTCTCGACCAGAGGCAGAGCAACTACACAAGAACAACCTGCAAGCAACGTTGGTGCTAATTCATCTCTCTCTCTCTCTCTCTCTCACACACACAAACAGACACTACTCTTTCTCGGGTCTATTCTTTTTGAGCTTGTTCTTCGCCTGCAGGCAGGCAGACAAGCAGGCTGCGGCAGCTGACGGCCTCAATTTAAATTTTGAAATTTCAAATAAAAAAGAAAGAGAGCCGGCCGTAGGGACCACTCTGACAGTGGAATTAGAAATAGAACCGGAAACGTTCAGCGAAGTGGCGAGAGAGGGAGAAACAACGAGAAGATGAGAGAGAGGAGCACGTTTTTCAACTTTTGTGTAAAAAAAAAGGCTTCCGTTTCCCTAGCTATTCTGCCTGCCTGCTCGTTGGTGGTGGTGGGGTCAATTTAATGAAAATAGATATCTAGTTTAGTTTAACGGTCAGAAAATTACACGTAAAATAGGATGGATAATTAGTTAATTACGCCTGGTCAGCATAACATTTTGAAAAGGTGACAAAAAAAGGCTGTTGTTTTGTTACTAGTGGTGGTTTAAACATGAGACCGTTGGTATGGTAGAAGTAGTGGAGGTGGATGAATTAACGACACATCATCATCATCATGCCAAGCCGTAGACGAGAGGTTTACGTGTGTCAACGAGAAGGAGAAGATTTTTGTCGTTGATTCAAGCAAAAGGGAATGTGACGGATTATTACAACTAGTCAAATTTAAATGACCTTTTAACAGCTTTTTGTTAATTGATTTAACAATTTCGTTCCTACATACATGTGGTTGCGCTGTCTTCTAAATGGTAATTGGTTGCTCTTCTTTTTATAACTTAGGTGGTTTGTGTAATCGTATAACATAAGTATAATGCTGATGGTGGTATAAAATCACACTAGTTCTTGAACTTACATAGTGAATGTTTACAAGATTGGAAATTTTGTCTTCAATGCTTAAAAAGAAACTTTTATGACACATTGTCACTATGTGTATCTCTCTTTCTATTTATTACATTAATAGTGATTTGTTCGTTGTTCATTACAATGGTTGAACTTCTATTAGTAATTGGTTTCTTGTATAAATTAATTTTTGTGTAATCGTATAACATAAGAATATGATTGGTGGGGTATAATAAATGTTCTGTGCCAATTCCGTTTTATGGATTTTTTTTTCTTTTTTACGTATGGAATGGAACACTCGATTGTCAATTAGGATTATCCGTTTAGGTCAATCATTTAAAAAAGAAAGGATTAGCCGATTATGACAAGAGTGTGTCATCATATGATATCAAATTTGTAAGGGGTATCCTCCGTTTTCATTCATTTGTTTTCTCTACAAGACACAATTAACAACAAATGAAAGGTTAGACAACTATGCTTTTGTGGGGTTTGGTAGTGTAAATCATCTAATAGGAAAATGATATGTGTCCTTCTAACAATATCAAAAGATTTGCGATGAATATACGACCCCTAATAAGAATCTTCAAGAAGATGGTCATAATTCAAAGTATCATCAATTATGCACAGTAACTCAGTATAATCGTCACAGAGAATTAGAAGAATGTATGGGTACTTGACTAAATGTTTATTATATTCTTTTTTTTAAAACCACTTCAATTGATTAAGTATTACATAAACTTACAAGACTTTGAGGGATTTGATCATACTAAAAATAATCAGCCATCCCCCACCCCTAGCTAGATTAGCAAGTATATGTGCACTAGTGTTATCTACCCTAGGCACATACCTCCACCAAACTACATCAAAACGGGAATGGGCATAACAAACTAGCTCATCCATTAACAAATACACTCAAAACTTAGCTTACTAGACCCTTCTACAAAGTCTATAATGGACTTACAATCTGTCATGATACAAATCTTCTTACATAAAGCTTTAGGGTGCGTTCGTTCACCCGATTAATGTCCCTGTAATTCAAAAGCTACAAAATGAAGCTTTATCTTAAGCTTCTCTGTGAGAGAGTTAATGGGTCCCACTGAAAAAAAGAGCCAAGAGCCATGTAACATCTGATATGCTTGTCTCTGGATGCAGAGTCCACTTTTAATTCGCGGGCAATGAACGCTCCCTTAGCAGCACACTCCCAAAACTTAATAACCGCATAAACCTCTACTAATTGCGGTTGTATAATACCATGGCCACTACGCAAAGCCACCGCCACCAACCTATATCCTTCTACCCCCCACTACTACGCCCACACCATATCCAGCATTATCATCACCAACTCCCATCTACATAAAACTGAGCATATCACAAGGCATCTCTTCAGGAGCAAGCACTAGACAGAACAACATCTTGACGGGACGCCACGCAACAACAAGAAAGGCATCTGCTTGTTTCCAGCCCCAGAGAAGAATCCGAACAGCTTCATGCTTAACCTGGCACCTTGAGAACCATATTTTCCAGAGAAAAACAATAAAACGTGAGACATAACTCAAATGGGGAGACAACAACATGCATGATCCAGTCACGAACAGCAATGGTACGAAACAACAGCCTGTGGCCAAACGAAACCTTCTTGATCCCACAACTCCCATGCATTCAAACAAGAGAAGAAAACGTGCTTGAGAGATTCATCTTCACCACAACAACAACGAGTCTACACAAGGATTCTTCCACCGAGAAAAAAACCAAGCCTATGGGAACAAATCCATTCAATAAACTTCCAGCCAAAGAGCCTTACTCGATCGGAATATCAGCTTTCATATTCTCATAGCAGCTCGACCTAAAGGACCCTCACCCGACGAAGTACCATCCTTATTAGTATAAGTATTAGGTCAAGAATATGCAGAGCGTACAATGAACAACCCATCATTAGAACCACCCCAACACCACTAGTCATTAGAGGCAGTGACAAAAGAGGAGTAGATAAAATATGTCTCACCTCCTCTTTTAAAAAACCAAGATCTAACCAGCAATTCATGCCAAGAACGAGACACAGGGTCAATCAACCATGCAACACACCCTTCTCTTCTCACAAACTCAGGGAAGCAAAAAAGGAAAAGGTTTACCATGTTTCTGGTACGCAACCATGCATCCAAAATAAGAGTGTACTTGCCATTGCCTATCCCTCTTCTCAGCCCCCTTTTAAGAAGATTAAGTGAACTCCGTAATGCCCTCCATATGGGACTCTGTCGGTAGCCTAAAGTTGCATTTAAAATATCACCCCGAGGAAAGTACGACACTTCATAATACAAGCCACCAACGAGTTGGGCTGGGTCATGATACGCCAACATTGTTTCGTTAGGAGAGCCCTATTGAAACACTTTAGATCACGAAATCCTAATCCACCACATCGCTTGCTTTTACACATATATATCCATCTTTTCCAATGAATATGCGTCCTATCAATGGAACCTCCCCACCAAAAACTGAAGACATCATCTTGATAGATCATTAATAAGACTGGAAGGAAGAGTGATAACACTCATGATATAAGAGGGAATAGATTGGATAACATTTTTAATCAAACCCCCCCCCCCCCTGACTTGAGACACCATCTTACTCCAACTACTAATTCTTGAAATGACTCGATCTCTTAGAAAATCAAACAAACACCTCCTATCACGTCCCCACATAACTTGGAAAACCAAGGTATAACCCAAAATCCCTAACCTCCTTGGTTTCAAACAACGACATGATATATCTACGAACATCATTTAGAACCCTAGCTGAAAACATAATACTTGACTTCCCAGAGTTTATACATTGACCAGAGGCCTCCTTAAATCCTCAATAACATTTTATATAGCACACACATTCTCCCGACTAGCCATGCCAAAACCATACAATCATCAACAAAAAGAATATCTGTAAGATCATATTCCAAACCTTGTAAATGAAAACCTCGAATCATACCAACATCAGATGCAAATCTCAAGCTAGAAGTTAAGACCTCCATGCAGCAAATAAAAAGATAATGGGACAAAGGATCCCCTTGGTGGAGCCCTCTACCTGGGTAGAAAGTCTGACCCGGATAACCATTAACTAAAACTGACTTAAAGACTGATGTAATGCATTTTTCCACAAGGGAAATTCAATCATGATGAAATCCCATGCTTCGCAAGACCTAATCACAAAATTACATTCCACACGGTTGAAAGCTTTTGCCATATCAATTTTAAAGAAAAAGAGCCACTAAGGACTGCCTTAGAACCACGCATCACATGCATAACTTCATTAGCAATGATTATATTATCAATAATCAAATGACCCTGAACAAAGCTGCTTGCTCTGATGAAATAACATAAGGCATAACATGACGGACTCTATTATCTATGACCTTTGCAATCACTCAATATATTGTGTTACATAATGATATAGGCCTGAAGTCAGTCATTGAACAGCACTTTTACGTTTCGGAATAAGAACAATAAAAGTATGATTAAGATCCTCAGGTAAGATGCCATTATTTAGAAATCCAAGAGCCATATTCATGAACCCATCCTTTATAATATGCCAGAAGGAGTTAAGAAATGTACCATTGAGGCAATCAGGCCCCGGAGCCTTGGAAGGATTCACCGATCTTAGGGCTTCAATACTTCATCTTCCGTATAAGGCTGCCCCATAGACACATGAACATGATTAGGAACACGACCTTCGACACATGCTAATAAATGTGGATTAGAAGTAGCATTAGATGAAGTGAACAAATTCTGAAAAAACCCTCGTGCCACACCCTCAATATCATCCCACTCCGTGACCATATTTCCATCAGACATACGCATACAATGAATAGCATTCCTCTTAGCCCGAGTTTCAAACAACGAAAGAAAAATTTTGAATTCTTATCACCCTTAGGTAACCAACATTGTCTAGCTCTCTAGTGCCAGCGGATTTCACGTTTATGAAGCAACTATCTAACTGCCTCGACAAAATAGCCCATGTCTGCATATTACTATCATTTTTGGTTTCGGGCTTGTATAAAAAGACAAAGAGGCTTTAATATTACACACCTCAAGTCCTCCTGCCGAAGTTTTTTTTGCACCCCATGCACGTAAAGCTTCGTCACAAAGAGCAGCCTTACAAAAATAACCATTACGAGAAGTCCACGATGCCTCTCAAATACGATCAATAATATTCTTGCAACCATCCTCATTAACCCAGCAGTCTTCAAAGTGGAATGGCTTCAGCCCTCTTCTAACTGCTGGCCTCAACACAAGCTTCAAAACACAATGATCTGAACGGCCCTATACAAGATGATAATTAGTAGTACTTGGAAAGAAAATCGACCATCATTATTACTAAGGAAATGATCAAGTCGACTTCTAGAGCTACAACTTCCTCGCCTCACTACTAGAAAAAAAGTATAAACAACGCTTTTATTTGTCTTATGGAATGTTTTATAAACGTTGTTTATGCATGCCAGCGACGCAAATGGTTGGACCTCTTAAAGAACGCTTTATAAACGTGTTTATACAGAATTTTAAAAGAATGCTTACTACTAAAGTGTTTTTAAGGTGTGTAAGGAGACGAAGATCTACGAGGCATAAAGAACGTTTTCATCTTGAAGCATTCTTTATGTGTGAACAAAAAAACACTTATATACTTTAAGCGTTCTTTATGACATTTGGCGCAAGAGTATAAAAAACGCTTATATGCATAAGTGTTTTTTATGACATTTGGCGCGAGAGTATAAGAAACGCTTATACATATAGTTTCTTATGTGGCCCTTTTTTTATTTTTTTATTTTTATTCAAATACCCTGCGCATCAAAATGCTACAAATCTCAACTACAACGCACAACCTATTTGCATTATACCAGATCGACCAAAATGGTGAATTTTAACACATATGCAACAGTAGTACTTTGTTTGCATTCTACCAGCACATACCTTAGTGTAGTACCAATCAACTACAAACATTTGTAACTAGTTAACCAACTACTAAATGGTTCAAGTTCACAACTACAACCATTTGAAAAAATAAAGAAAAGATAGCTACAACTCATGACTTCTTCTGATCAATTTAGTGCTTTCAAGACATGTGCTCCTTGACAAACTCGAGATCAGGTTGTGAATAAGTATGTCATTGTTTTGAGAAGAAATCAACAAGCTACGCACGAGAATTATAAAAGCAATTAAGTACACCATTTAAACTTATCCAAACATGCACAAATAGTTAAATTACCAATTCAAACACAAAACTTATAATACGTATGTACCTGAGAAGAAATTACCAATTCGCTAAGACTGATCAGCAAATCCATGATATTCCAAGATCAGTAGATACCTAGTGGTATTGATCTTCAGAAAACCTCACAGAGAAAGTTGGATAAAAATCCAGACGAATTTGGCCGATGGTGCACAGGAAAACGGTGTGAATGTGGGGCTAGATGTTAGGAAAGGAATAAGATGAAGAGACAAGAAAGAAAATGAGACAGTTGCTGCCTCTGTTGAAGATGAAAGTACCGACGATCATGATGATTCTTCTACTGATACAAAAGAGACAGAAGAAGAAAAACATGATACAAAGAGACAGAGACGAAAACAGATGAAAGGGTGAATGAGAACTCGGAAACAGAGAGGTTGAAGAAATTGGCTAAAAGTTAAGTGAGGCTGCTGCATGAAGCAAAGTCCGGTGGTGATTAATGAATTAATACTGGCCCACTTCATGACCTTGAATAAAGAAAAAGTTTTCTAGAAGAGTTATATGAGGAGGAGAAGAGGAAACTTAGTCGATTATATGGTGGGGGACTATATGAAGATAAAGTGGTACCAGATCGCCCGGTTGATGAGTTTCATGACTTATGGATGGAGATGGAGATGAGATGAGATGGAGAAGCTAGGCACTTCTCCATCTCCAAGCCTTCATCTAGTTTTTTAAAAAGATACGATGCACCCCACATCAACAGTGTGTGGCTAGTATTCCAATTGACTGCATGCAATCTACAGACATTCATGTCCAAGTGTTTAAGGATTTCTCAGACCTATTGATGTTTAAAACTGAAAGAGATGGTAATCCAATCGAAACTGGAGATCGAGAAGTGCCTAGCTTCTCCATCTTCATCTCCATCCATAAGTCATGAAACTCATCAACCGGGCAATCTGGTACCAATGTATCTTCATATAGTCCCCCACCGTATAATCGACTAAGTTTCCTCTTCTCCTCCTCATATAACTCTTCTAGAAAGTTGTTTTCTTCATTCAAGGTAATGAAGTGGACAGTATTAATTCGTTAATCATCACCAGACTCTGCTTCGTGGTAGCCTCACTTAACTTCTTAGCCAATTTTGTAACATCCCAACCGCTAATCCTTCCATTACCCTCTAATCGTCTCCATACTTACTCTTACACGCAGCAGATACTTACCTACTCCCTCCCGGCGGGTGATACAACGCCGTTAGCCATTCCAAGACTAACAAGGCTACTACTACTTACAGTATCGGTCTGAAGATTAAGATATACCGAGTAATAAGATACTTACAATACACTTCCATACTTACTTACAACTTTGATTACCGAGTATCCAAAATATATGAATTACATTCCAAGTCTACAATTCTATTCCAAAAATTATGAGTTTACACAACTACTCATCCTTTCCAATTCCCAATTCCAATTCTCCAAAAGGGTGTACCACATGGTACACCGGCTACTCAAAAAGGCATAAGCCATGTACAACTTGGTACACCTTTCAAATTTACTAACTACTCCAAAAAGAATTCATCACAGTCTTACCACGACCTTCAGATCTCATGGGTACCTGTAAAATAAAAACAGTGCCCCAAGGGGCTCAGCTTACGCTACATATGAAATCCGCATACCCCGCGTACTAGCGAGGGTACACCGACTATTTAGTCGAATACATGCAGTTCGTTTTATTCATACATACATACAAGCTTGATAAGATACAATACATTCACAGCATAGAGTATACATACAATCCATTCAATACATACAAGGAAGACATTACAAGTCAACCATTCACACTTACCGTCACAGAGACGCTTCTCCATACATACATAATAGTTGTTAGCTTCTTCACTCACCCAGGTTGATCGGGTGTACATTACTCTTTTACTCAAGGTCAATGACTTACACTAGTCAAGACTGTTACTCATGTAAATTCTTTACTTACTTACTTACTCAAGTTAAGTCGGTATGACCTCCGGGCAGGGACTACTATATCCCACCACCGGGCTTTAGGGTGGCTCACCAATCCAGGATGCTACCCATTTATGGGGTTTGGTCCATGGAAAGGATTAAGGCCAGGATTTGGATCCAACCTCTTGTGTCTCCTTATCCTCACGCGTGGCCGAAACTATATCGGACTTCTACTCATTCCATTTTACTCATTACTCAAGTTAAGAGTTAGGTGGTTAGGAATTAGTAGAAGTCATTACTCCCATACCAAAGGTTAATACACTACACAAGTACACTTCAAGTTACATATACACTTCATTCTCATCCATTCATTTTATGAATTATACAAACTAAATGTTCAAGATAATACAACAAGAACAATATAGCTCAAACACAAGTAAGTGCAATAAAAGTCCGATCCGTGCATTTATCTTGTTTGGGTGGTCACATAAGCACACAAATCAGAGTAACCAGGTTAGGATACAAGGCATGAGGAAATCATACCATTCACCGTCGTACTCGAACTCCGATTTTCCTTCGGGGTTCAACTATCCAAGTCCTATACATACATAGAGTTGTATGATCAATAATCTATTATTGCCCTAACTCATTCCTTCATTAATACTTATAATATACACTTACTAGTTCTTTACATTCCATACTTGATCTGAAAATCATTCTTTACTCGTTACTTCTTGAACTTACTTTCTCACTTATGTACTTACTCTCTTACCATTTTTATTCTATTAATGGTGTGTTACCAAGCCCCCCATATACATACATATACATATACATATATACATATATATATACCATTTTTTTTGTTTAGGGCCCGACTGACCCATGTGTGACCCGACCGACCCAAAACCCTCTGGTAGGTCGAAGTCAGAACGAAATCGACTCCTAGATTCCCTCTGGACCGACCCACGACCGACCCAACCTCCTGGGTCGGTCGAAGTCAGAAACTTCGACTTCTAAAAATTCTTTATTCGACTGACCCACGACCGACTCACCCGTCTGGGTCGGTCAAAGTCAGAAAGTTTATGTTCCAGTAGTTTTGTCCGACCGACCCACGACCGACTCAACCCTCTGGGTCGGTCGAGGTCAGAACTTCCCTTTTGAATTTCTTTCAACTTCATTCTTCTACCCATTTCTTCCCCAATCTTCCTACATACATCCTAACATGTTTTAGTACTAATTAGACCTCCTAAAACACCTTAGTTCATCCATTAACTCATTACTCAATTCATTTCCCATTCTTGTATTGATTTACACAATTTTCCTCATTTCCATCCCAGCACTCATAGCAGTTTTTGTTCTCCTTATGCTACAGATTTTTAAACCAACTCCTACCATTCAATACTCTCTCAACTAATGCCACTCCTAGCATTCTAAATGCATTACTTTACATCCTAGTCCCCCCTACTACTTAACTCCTTTTCCAAATCTGTTTTCAAAGTGATTTATTACTCTCATGAAGCACCAAAATCCACCTAGTTACTACCTAGGTTATTTTCTCTTTCTTACACAACTAAGTCCTCCAATTTCTAGACAAAATTTGACAGAGTTTCCCCTATATATTTAACATTGCCCCACATTGTTTCAACTCACATTCATTTCCTAATCTCCACATCAATATAAGCACTAACAACACAATACATTTTCCTGCACATATACATTTATTTCCCAAGGTTTTCCCAAGCTTTTAAATACCATTTACAAGTTTCAAAACTGCTACATTCTCCTCTTCATTATACCTACATGGTTACTACTCAAAGCTACATACATTACTCATTTTTAATACTTAAAAACTGTTACACTACACCATACCAATCTAGCTCAAGGTAAGAGCATTTACCTTGTCTTACTAGTTTCCTTTCTTTCTTTCCCTTCTCTTCTTTTCCTCTTTCTTTCTTCCTTGTTCTTCCTCATAATCTCATAAATGCTACAGCCCATACCAAAGGATGATAATGAGCATTAATACAATCCCTAAACCTCCAAAATCGGCCCTAGTACACAAGGAAGGTTTGGAGCTCTAAGGAGTCTTACCTTTGGACTTCTAGAAGGAGCTTGAGCCTTAAAAGAACATCAAGCTACAACCCTTCTTGGAGGAGCCAAAAATTGGCTGGAGCAAGGCACAACAAGGGGGTTTAAAATCTAGAAAATTTCCAAGATGAGAGAGAAGGCTAGAAATGAAAGATTTTCAGATTTCTTTTTACCTCAAAACACCAAGGTGAAGAAGGAGCTTCTAATGGTGGACTTAAACCTTCAAATGGAGAATACCCATGGATGAAAGTGGGTATTTTTGATTTTTGAGAAGAGGAAGATGCTCTCCTTGACAAGGGGATTCCAATAGTGTGGTTTTTATAATTTTTGGACAAGATTTGGGTGCTCAAAAATGGAGAAGAAAGTGGAGGCTGGTGGTGGTCTCTCAAATCGCCATGGGTGGCTTGGAGGAAGAAGAAATAGAGAGAGAAAGTGATTTACATGATAGAGGGAGAGTGGGTAGGAGAGAGAGTGTGTTATTTGCCTTTTTACTTATTATGTTTGTCTTGTAGTGTATTAGGAAAAATAAAAGAGTGTGTGTGTGAGAGAGGGGGCGGCGCGGCCACACTCACACACACAATCAGATTTTTGATTTTTAGTTTCAAAAGTGGACACACTAGTTTAGCTTATTTACACTCTCACCCCACAACCTTCCGGTTGTTACAGTTTTTACTAACCGGAACCCGTTTTCCGGAATTTTCTCGTTTAATCAATCATTTCATTGGTTCTAATCCTTCATTAATGTTTATTAATGACTATTTGGTTGACCAAAATTATTACGAGTCTATTTAACCGCTTAAAGTCGCGTTTTTCCGGTTTCCTTGAAAAACGCGCTTTAAGGTTCGTTTGTGCTTTTAATCCATTTTAAGGATCCGTTTTCTTCGGGATTTGTTCCCTCACATTTATTTAGATGTAATTAGGCCTCTAAATTACTTATTAGCCTAATTAATCACTATTTTTAATTACGGGGTATTTCAAATTTCTTCAACCTCTCTGTTTCTGAGTTCTCATTCACCCTTTCATCTGTTTTGTCTCTGTCTCTTTTGTATCATGCTTTTCTTCTTCTGTCTCTATTGTATCAGTAGAAGAATCATCATGATTGTCAGTACTTTCATCTTCAACAGAGGCAACAACTGTCTCCTTTTCTTTCTTGTCTCTTCATCTTATTCCTTCTCTAACATCCAGCCCCACATTCACACTGTTTTCCTATGCACCATCGGCCAAATTCACCTGACTTTTTATCCGACTTTCACTGTGATGTTTCTGAAGATCAATACCACTAGGTCTCTGCTGATCTCAGAATTCCACATTTTTCTGTGTCATCCTAAAGTTTTCAGTGTCTAGTTCTGATTGTTCGATCTACTGAAGCTTCTGCAGCATAGTCAAACACATTCACTACATGCTGACCATGCCATAATGCAATGTCTTCGTAATTAATACACCCTATAGTCATCTAATATTTGTACCCTAGGTTAATAATATAACATTTTAAAAACATAAAAGCCTAAAAAACACTTAATCCCCGTTTAATTTCTAACCAAATTTCGCCATAACTACATGGCTATATTTGTATGCATGCCCAAACACATTATGTTTCACGCCTAATAAACACATTAATTCCCAAGTCCATTTGGACACAATCAGCAAGTAAAAATCAACACATAGTATAACAACTGAGGCAACAGTTTGGTTTGCATGCAAAATTAATCCCAAACATACACTTAATCCTAGCTAATAAACACATTAATCCCGAACAGAGTATGTATGTTCCTGATTAACAAGTTTGGTTTGCAAAATTACCTCAACAGAAGAATAGAGGCGATAGAGCGCGCATTTATGTTCCTTTCGCTAGTTGGGGTTGTAAAATTAATGCAGAGAGTGAAGGCCAGGAGGCGCGCGCGACAGGCATGTATGCTCCTGTTCGATTTTGCAAAATTAATTACCGATCGAAGAGTATATGAAAAATAAGGATAAACATATATGTATTCCTGTTCGCAGAGTTTGCACGCAAAATTACAGAAAGAGATGCGATCGATGCATGCATGTAATTCCTTCACCAGTTTAGGTTGCATATTAGAAGAATATTGAAGATGGCGCGCGCAGTATCGGGAGAAAGAAATGAGAAGAGGTGCTGTGCAGTGGCTCCGGCAATGGTAGCGGACGGAAGGTAATTTTGTGGGCTCAGTCGATTCTATTGAGAAGAGCTAGAGTATACAGAGCGATAATGGGTAGCAGAACAGTCGATTTAATTGAGAAGATTAGAGTTACAGAGAGCGCGGGAGAGATATTTTGGGCGAAAAGTTTATAATTTCGGTAACATAAAGAACGCTTCACTTAAGAAGCATTTTTTATGCTGAGCATAAGTAACATAAAGAACGCTTCTTAGTGAAGCGTTCTTTATGCTGAGAATTCAAAAGACATAAAAAACGTTTCCTTAGTGAAGCGTTCTTTATATGTTACCTATAAAGAACGCTTATTTACAAAGCGTTGTTTTTGTCTTTGGGCATGATACAATAAATAATGCTTCTTAAGAAAAGCGTTTTTAAGATGTCCGGCCTATGATAAAACAACGATTTACAATATAACCGTTTTTAAAGGGTGTTATTAATTCTTTTTTTTCCAGCGGTGCCTCTTGCTGTTATAAGTATAAATATTTCCCACATAGCCGAGATCTTGGAGATTACAATCACGTAAACACTTACCAAAAGAGCTCATACCTTGACGAGACCTAGGTCACCCGCGATGCTCATAAGAGAAGAGCACTTCCTTCAAATCGCCACAAACCAACCAAGGCCCCGACCACAAGTCCTTAAGATATCACAACAACCACCACGTACGCCACTTCTCTTGAGCATTCAACCATCCATAAATGCCAATCAGCCGCCACACATTCCCCCACCAATCATTAACGACGCAATCCACATGACGGCTAGAATAAGAAAGAACTTGCACCAACAAATCCTCCTTCTAGCCCAAAAAAACACCCGCGCTGCAACCAATACTATCACCAGCAAGAAAATTGTACCCACGTAACTTGTTACCAAAAGACTGCATTTTAAAAGAAGAGAGCTTAGTCTCCATGAGAAAAACTATGTCTGGTGATTCCTCCCGGATTACCTATAGGATCCAGTGAATTGCACGAGGATCGTCGAGTCCCCGGCAGTTCACGATCATACAAGCCATTAATCCTGGTGACCCCAGGCATCTCCCAGGGTCGCCTTATCCGTAAAACAAACCAAGTCACTCCTACTCCTTTTAGCAGCACACTTAGAATCCTGACGCTCCAGGAACTCCTTAAGGGTTGCATCATATTCAACAACCACAGGCTTAAAATTTTTACCATCACGATCAGGGCAAGGTGCCTTTATAGGAAGCTGTAACCAACAAGTGCTCCTGATACGTCCCCTACATGTCGTAGACGTGTCGTGGACTCAAATAAAACTTTGATAGTTAGGAATAGACACGAGATAAACTTAAACTGGAAACTTCATTTCGATTCAGAATTTACACACACAAAATTCACTCAATCTCCCTTGCCCCACACACAGACTCCCGGGACAGTTTTGACTTTACCCCTAAAGTCCTTAACCCTCTCCTGACTATCGGCCTACGGTTCACCGACCGTTCCCTGACCTGTCGGTCTATCAAATACCCAATGTATTGATACTCTAACCCAGTCTTGTCTAGCTCACCAACTCTCTAACACTTACACACTCCTAAGTCTGATCCATACTTCCCAAATAATCTCTTTATTTTTCTCTCGTACAGGCTTGATTTACATAGGACATAAATGCTCATATATATACACGTTAATTAAGGTGTAACTAACGGCCTATGAATATGTAGAGTCTATAAGTAGATTACTTCTTCTTCTCTTATTATAATAGTCGCACCCTAATGTAGATTATCTTCCAACTTGTTCTGGAGCTATCAACACACGTGTTGTCTTGCGATTGAGCAAGTTGGTGGCGCGTCTCCCCAAGTGGTTGGTCACCACTTGCGCACTTTAACTTGTCTGACCTTGTCTGGTTCATTAATGCTCATAAATGCTCTCTTCTGAATTTATTTCATCTATGTAATGATGTTCATTAATAGCCTTTGCTTATCTTGTTATCTTGCACATTAATGAGCTTCTCCTTTTGTCGTGAGCTGGTTGCTTGTGTGGGTGTGACACATCTGAGTGAGTTTGTCGATGTTGCTAACCATTTCCGCCCTTGTTTAATGTCTGATGCATGATATATGTGATGGCGTGGTTCTTGACTACTTGTGTGTTGCTAGAAGTTCTCCGGAGCTCTCACAGACAGGTTCCCGACTGGTTGGGCACATGTCGTAGGTTGAGTGCGCTTGCAACCTTGAGTGCTAAGCCACTCATGACTTAAGTGCGCTTGCAACCTTGCGTGCTACGCCACTTAATCACCTGTTTTATCTTAATGATAAGCTTGACAAACGTGTTAGATAAACACCACAGGTTTGCTATCATCAAAACTAAAGGTCCTTGGCTTAACAATTTCCCCCTTGTTGATGATGGCAACCTATACAATTATATGTACTTGACAATTAAAAAAGATTGAGAGATTCTCCCTATGAAGGATTCCCCCTGAGTTTTTTGAGGGTTTTTAGGTATGAAAAACTACAACAAATGATAGCAATAAGTGACAACTTTTATGCACAATAAGTGACAGCTTTTATGTTATACTATAACCATAGAAATTTTCATTAAGATAGTACATAATACAAGGAAGATAGACATAGTTTCACATAAGTACATATTCTTTCAATTTTCCCCCTTTGCCATACAACAAAATAGGGAGCAACTACACGACCAAAGATATTATAAAGCCTTTAACAATCCATAGAGTACAAACTACAAGTATGATCAAGATAGTCTAGATGGAGTGACGTGTTTGGGTATCCCATTCATAATCTTCTGGTCCAAAGGGTTCATCCTCCAAAAAAGAAGCTTTGATCCAAGAGGGTTTGGCTGTGGTAAGATTGATCAAAGGTGATTCAGCTGTGGTGGAAAGGTCAGACTCATCAGAATCTATTGTGAACTCCATGCAGTGTGGGGAACGTGTGTTTGATTGAGTGACACTGGAGGTGATAGACCAAGTTGTGAGTGAGTTAGAGACATAGCTTTGGGCGACGTATTTCTTGGGATGTTTGGTATACATAAACTGGCGAATAGTGGACTGAACTGTTTGCTCATTTGAGCTATGAGCTTTGTGGAGTTTCAGCTATTTTGTGAGATGGTTAACAATGATGTGAGTGGCAAATGAGGTGCGCAAGTATTTATAGACCTTAAGGATATGCTCAACGACTAATCGGTGAGTGGTAATAAATGAGGTGCTACGTCTTGTGGGCTATGTTTGTAGGCTTTTTAGGTGTCAAGTTTTGAGATTGGATTAGTGGAATGGATGGGACAAAATATTTCTGATCATTTTGCAATTTTTAATCAAGGAAGAAGTAGCCAATACAATAAATTATTTCGCAAACAAGATAATCATTCAAGATAGTAAAAAAGAACAGATGCATCTCATTGATGTTGAAAGTTTTACTTGGAAACAGATAGTCAATGGCAAAGTAAAACATCAATGGAAAAACAAAATCTAATCCTAAAGCTAGCTCTCACGGTTGTCACTCAAGTCTTTAAGAGACAAGGAACACTCAGGCTATGTGTAAGTCTATGAAATCTATTGCTCCATGAACCATGTGATGAACACTTGGTTTAGAGGAGACAACCTGCACAGCTGTAAGAGTAACTCTCACACGCTGAAGAACATCCCGAGCTGAAGTATCCAGATTGATCCCCGACCTCTCGTGGACCGGTGTGAGACTTCTCCTCTGTTTGAGTCCTGAGGCTCTTGAAGTTGGTCGAGGTTCTGATTGTGCTTCTTCGCTCTTTCTAGGCTTCTGGAGAACTGTGAGCTTGTCTCCTTTAATCTTGATTCCCATCTTGGACAACATCTCTGAGCAGTGACCACTCCCTCGTGTACTAGCCCTTGGTTGATGTATCAGCTTTCCACAAGCGTGAGGAGAATCATGGCTGGAAGGTCAATTTTCTCCTTGGTCTTGAGGGCGTACAAAAGTCTCACGTCTCGTGCATTGACAATGTGAGTCCGTTGATTTCTTGGGGTGATGTTATGGGTGATCAGACTGAAAAGGACTCTGTCTGGAATGGACATGTCCACGGCATGGAAATTCTTCATAGCCGCTCCTTTGTTGACCATATTCACCATTTTCCCTCCTTGGTGTCCTAGGTCATTCCACGTTGTCTCCTTGGGAATGACCAACCCCTCTGGCTCTAAGTTGAATTTTTTGCAGATCCAGGACTTCGTTATGTTGATGTGGATGCCTTGAATTGTGGAGATAAGGTAGGCATCATCTTCGTCACTCTAGAGCAGTCCCAGATGTCGCATATACTCTTGAGCAGCTTAGTGTAAACAGGGATAGGCTCCTGGAAGAAGTCTACCCATCCTTGGAACTCAAATAGCACTTGGATATCTCCTAGATCCATCTCTTCCATCCACTCCAGGTCCAACGTCTTGGGTAAGACGGGACAAGATTTGTCATTGATGTTCTCGGCCTTAATCAAGGCTGGCTCCAACTCCTTGAGTTTCTTGAGACGCTTCAGTGATTGAGGTGGTTGAGGCTTGGCAACGACCTTCTTGGCTTGAAAGAGCTCCTCGAGCTCTTTAGCATGTGGAGAAGGGGCCATCTTCCCTTTGCCTTTCGCCTTCTTTAGTTGCTCACGCTCCTCGTGCGTGAGTATGACAGGTGATTACGACTCTGTGTCACTACTTCCAACCAGAAGCTGTCGTTGAGGTGTCAGGGACCTATCGATGAGTGGTTCCCCAAACACGGCGAAGAGGTTTGCCTCTTCCTCGGAGTCAGGGGCTTTTCCTTGGTCTTTCTCTTCTACTGTAGCATCATTTTGTGTTGGTATATCATGTTGAACCTCCTCTTCCTCCTGTTGTTGCGCAACTGCCTCGACGTTAGCTGAGGAAATTGCTCCTTCTTCATCGGAGAAGTGCAATCGACGGGTGGCTTTTTCTAGTGTTAAGTGTGATTTTTGTGGTGCTATTGATTTTTAAGCATGCTTGGATACGAGTGTCACACGACTAGTTGTAGCGGTGGAATGGCTTTTGGGTTTGGCTTTGGATTGTTTGGTGATTTTGGAGGTTTTGGTGATAGGAGAGGACATTTGTGGTTTTTCTGTGGGAGAAGGATTAGGAAGGATAGTAGGTTTGAAGATGCCAGATTCAATGAGGTAGTGAGTTTTAGGAATATGAGTTTTTATATACTCTACCTCGCTAGCTAGTAGTTCGCCTTCTTGCACTACTTTTATCGTGAGTTGGTTTTCTTCTTCCATGGTCACGAGAGTTGGCGATGATTCTATGACAGTCTCTGTTGGCTGTAAGTCGGTCGCCTCCTTTGGTGAGACCTCTTTGATGATGGTTTTGCTTTGGAACGGAGAGCAGATTTGGGTGCCATTCTCGGTTAGGGAATTTGCTGGAATTTACTACTCTTTGATCGGGTGTTCTTTAGCGGTTGTGAGACAAGGGTTCTTTTGCACAGAATCTCACGAGAGTTTTTTGTAAGAGAGAATAGAAGTTGCTCTGAATGCTTAGAGAGATTAGAGAGAGTGAGGGCAATAGTGTGACAAGAGCAAAACTCCTGTTGCCCTTTTATAATTTATCGAGTAACAGTTGACGACCACTCCTCGTCCGCTCGCTGACATGTCCCAACGATACTATTTATAACAAGTAGTGGTTGTGACTGTTGTCAGCGATCCGTTGAGAGATTTTCCCGTTTCTATCCATTGCACACTCTCTATACTAGCCTTACTTTTGTGGAAGGATGACATATCTATTTCAAGTAGTCATTTGACATGTTTTGTTTATGCATAACCGTTCGTTGACTAGTGAACGACTAGTTTTAGGGTGTTGCTCACGTGTCGGTGACCGATCGTGGGAATTGAAAGATAGTTTAATTATGATTAATGAATATCATTCCAAGATCATGAATAATCTTGGTGAATCTTTCTCTACTTAATGGCTTATAAAAATGTCAGCTAGTTGGTCTTCAGTAGAAATATACTTTAATCGACTAATTCATTTTCACAACATTCTCTAAGAAAATGATGTCTAATGTCAATATGCTTGGTACGATAATGATGTACTAGATTTTTAGAAATAGAAATGGCACTTGTATTATCACACATGATAGGTAACGTACCTGTTTTGACACCGTAGTCACCTATTTGTTGCTTGAGCCATAAGAGTTGAGCATAACAGCTTGCTGCAACTATGTATTCTGATTCTGCGGTAGAGATGGCTACACTTTGTTGGTTCCTTGATCCCCATGCGATCAAACATGATCCAACAAAGTATGATGTCCCTAACGTGCTCTTTCTATCTGTGATAGATCCTCCATAGTCTGCATCTGAGAATCCTACAATGTCATAGTTAGTGAATTTAGGATAAAAGAGACCAAGATTCATGGTTCCTTTTAGGTAACATAGGATTCTTTTCACAGCTGTGAGGTGACTTTCTCTTGGATCTGCTTGAAACCTGGCACATAAGCAAACGTTATACATAATGTCAGGTCTACTAGCAGTTAAATATAGTAGAGATCAATCATCTCTCTGTATGATCGCTGGTCAACCGGTCGGTCACCAGTCATGATGCCCATCTTTGTGCCAACTGCCATTGGTGTGTCAAATGTGTTACACTCCTCCATTCCAAACCTTTTTAGCAAATCCTTCACGTACTTCTCTTGGGATATGATAGTCCCTTCATCATTTTGCTTGACTTGAAGTCCTAACAAGAACTTTAATTCCCCTAGATCACTCATCTCAAATTCCTTTTTCATCAATGCCTCAAATATCTTACAATATTTCTCATCATAGGCTCCAAAGATTATATCATCAACATATACTTGCACAATTAGGAAGTCTCTCTTGTTGTTGTAAACAAATAAGGTTTTGTCTACTTTACCTCTTTTGAAGTAGTTTTCCAATAGATAGGAGGACAAGCGGTCATACCATGACCTTGGGGCTTGTTTGAGCTCATAAAGAGCTTTGTCAATCCTAAGTACAATGTCTTTTCCTTCTTGTGTTTCAAAACCTAGAGGTTGTTCAACATATACTTCTTCTTTGATATACCCATTGAGAAAGGCACTTTTGATGTCAAGTTGGAAGAGTTTGATTCCTTTGTGTGCAGCAATTATAATTAGTAATCTGATGGACTCCATCCTTGCCACCGGGGTGAAGGTTTCTTGGAAGTCTATCCCTTCTTGTTGACAATACCCTTGAGCTACCAGACGAGCTTTGTTCCTAACAATTTCTCCCATCTCATTTAACTTGTTTCTAAAGACCCATTTTGTGCTAAGTACACCTTGATGTGAAGGACGAGGCACAAGATTCCAGACTTTGCATCTTTCAAACTGGTTTAGTTCTTCTTGCATTGCATTAATCCAGTCTGAGTCTCAAAGAGTTTCCTTAATGTTTTTGGGTTCGATGGATGAGGCTGTCGTTGAGAAGGCTAAGAGATCACGAGTTTGCGCTCTAGTTTGAATTCCCTTGAAGATATCTGATATGATGTTCTCCAATGGATGATCTTTGTACAAGACGCGAGATTAATGAATGTTTGATGGTGATAGAGGATCTTCGACATCATTGTTTCCTTCGTCGACCTGTTGTTGACCTGTCGCTGACCCGTCGGGCAAGTTTTCTTCAGTCGGTGATTCATCTTTGGGATGATCTGTGTGTGATCTTGATCAGTTAAATCAAATCCAAGTCCTTCATCTTCTTCTGATTTCTTGACTTTGTGAGCATCAGTCTCATCAAAGACTACATGCACACTTTATTCCACCTTTAGTGTCCTTTTGTTGTATACTTCGTATGCCCAGCTCCTTTCAGAGTACCCAAGGAAGATGGCCACATCACTTCTGGCATCAAATTTTCCTAGGAGGTTCTTTTCATTGTTGTGGACATAGCATTTACAGCCAAAGACTCTGAAGTGACTTATGTTTGGTTTTCTTCCCTTGATTAGCTCATAGGGAGTTTTGTTGAGGATGGGTTGTATGAGTGTTCTATTTGTGATGTAGTATGCAGTTGCCACTACTTCTCCCCAAAAGACCTGAGGAAGACTGCTTCCCAATAGCATGGCCCTGGCTACCTCTTGTAGTGTTCTGATCTTACATTCAACTACCTCATTCTGTTGAGGTGTTCTTGGTGCTGAATATGAGTGATTTATCCCATGTTGTTTACACATACCGATGAATTATTAATTCTCAAACTCTGACCCATGATCAGACCGGAGAGCCTTGATCTTGTGGTTGAGTTGTACTTGAACTTTACCTGCAAAGACTTGAAATTTCTCAAAGACTTCATCTTTGGAAGCAATGAAGAGTGTCCAAACAAAACATGAGTAATCATCAACAATCACAAACACATACCAATTTCCTCCAAAACTTTTAATTTTCATTGGTACATATAAGTCCATGTGAAGTAATTCAAGTGGCTTGGAAGTACTAACTAAGTTCTTTGATTTGAAAGAAATCTTAGTTTGTTTGCTTCTAACACATGTATCACAAAGATTGATCTCAGATTTATTAATCTTAGGGAGACCTCTTACAATCCGTTTATTGACAAGTTTTCTTAACAAAGAAGTACTAACATGCCCCAATATTTTGTG
The DNA here is from genome assembly GCA_023374045.1 of Limonium bicolor. Lineage (NCBI taxonomy): Eukaryota > Viridiplantae > Streptophyta > Magnoliopsida > Caryophyllales > Plumbaginaceae > Limonium > Limonium bicolor. The sequence continues at coordinate 224,902,810 of CM041782.1, forward strand.
TCATAGTGTAGAGTCATCTATTGAAACAGTCAAGCATGGAAGATTTGGATTGTCAGTATGCTCCAAACTAGTTACATAAACATTTTTCCATCTTTTGCCCTTTGACAATTCTTTGTCATTGTTCTGACTTACTATGCTACAATGTGTAGGATAGAAGTGAACTGAATTGCCTTTGTCATAAATCTGAGAAACACTAAGCAAGTTGAATTTTAAACCATGAACCAAATTTACACTATCTATGACATAATCTGATGTAATACCAACCTTACCTACACCAATGATTTTTTCCTTCTTGTTTTCGCCAAAGGAAACAGTTCCTTGGCTTCCTGGTTCGAGTGAGAAGAACTTCTTCTTGTCTCCTATCATGTGTTTAGACCACCCATTGTCATGTGTTTAGGATCACTTTTGACTACCCATTTTAGTCCTATTCCTTTGAGTTGCCAATGCCTCATGAACCGTGTTCTATAACACTGGGCTTCATGATGGCCAGGTTGTCTACATAGATGGCAGATACCTCTACGACTAGTCTCTGACTGGTACCCGACCTGTCACTTAGTTCTCCTCATGGGTGTCTTAAGAACAGCTTCTAGCTTAGCATGTTTTTCTTTGATTGTAGCTAGTTCCTTTTCTTTTACGTTAAGAGCAACACAATTCATCGATTTCAGGTTATTTTCCAAGTTTCAACTTTTTCATGAGTAGTGAGAATTTCACTATAGTCGATTTGCAATTTCATGAGTGCCCTCATGAGGTTATCTACCTTGTTTTTGTCTGAATTTTTCTCAATTCTTCATTTTCCTCCAAGAGTTCCTTGTTATCATTCTCCAATGCCTCAAGTTGATCAACTAGAATAAGAGAGAACTTCCTAAGTCCTAGAAGTTCAACTTTTAGAATTCTTTGTTTAAGTTTAGAGTATTTTACCTCGTTTTGATCTTCTCCCTCTGATTCTGATGTGTCATTGTCTTGCGCCATTAGGCAAACTTCCTCAAGGCATAGATGAGCCTTCTCATCTTCAGAGATGTCACTATCTGAGGTTTGATTGTCATCGCTTAGTTCAAAGTCTCCCCATGCAGCAACGAAGGCTTCTTTCCTTGGCACTTTGTTGAATGATCATTTGACAGGCCTCTTGACCCTATCGCTTTCCTCTCGGGATCGTTGAGGACAGTCTTTGACATGGTGTCCCCGTTTTGAACACCCGAAACACTTGTCATTGTTTTTCTTATGGTCTTCCGACTCCTTGGGCTCCTTGCCTTTCCTCATTTTATTTCTTATGAACTTCCAAACGTACCTCTTAGCATAAAGAACCATTTCATTATTGTCGTCTCCTGACTTGGATCTTTCATTTTCATCTACTTGAAGGGCTATGCCTTTTCCTCTATCTCTTGATGAACTTTTTGAGTTTCTGTGTTGTAGTTTTAACTCAAAAGCCATTAGAGATCCTAGCATGTATGCCAGAGACATCTTGAAGAGATAATGTACTTCGTGCATGGCATTGACTTTGCTGTGAAAGGAAGCAGGAAGATATCCGAGGAACTTCTGAATTTGATCCTCATTAGAGATAGTTCTTCCGACCACCAACATTTCATTGATTAGTTTGGTGAACCTTGTATGCATTTCAGAAATGCTCTCCTTTTCTTCCTTCTTGAATAGCTCCCACTGAGTGAGTACCAACTCAATGCGAGTCTTTTTGACTCATTATTCCCTTCATACGTGACCTCAAGAGTTTTCCAAATCTCTTGAGCTATTTTAGCTGAAGCTATCTTGGAGTATTGCTCAGGTAGTAGTGCGCAGTGAAGTATTCTTACGGCTCGAGCACTGAATATCAGCTTCTTGATTTGATCATCCGTCATGCTGTCAATAGATGTGTCTCGTCCTTGAACATTCTGGAAGGTGTATTCTCCATGTGTTATCACCCTCCACATTCTTGGATCACCAGACTTGATATGAAACTCCATTTTATTCTTCCAGTGAGTGTAGTTGTCTCCATTAAAGAGTGGTGGTCAATTTGGTGCAGAACCTTCTTCTACCATTAGTATGCTTGCATGAGACATTTTGATCGTCTTCCAAAGCAGTTAGCTTTCTAGAAGAGACCCGCTCTGATACCAATTGTAACCAAAAGCGCTCCTGATACGTCCCCGACGTGTCGTAGACGTGTCATGGACTCAAATAAAACTTTGATAGTTAGGAATAGACACGAGATAAACTTAAACTAGAAACTCCATTTCGATTGAGAATTTACACACACGAAATTCAATCAATCTCCCTTGCCCCACACGGACTCCCGGGACAGTCTTGACTTTACCCCTAAAGTCCTTAACCCTTTCCTAACTATCGCCCTACAGTTCACCGACTATTCCCTGACCTGTCGGTCTATCAAATACCTAATGTATTGATACTCTAACTCAGTCCTCTCTAGCTCACTAACTCTCTAACACTTACACACTCCTAAGTCTGATCCACACTTGCCAAGATAATCTCTTTCTTTTTCTCTCGTACATGCTTGATTTACATAGGACATAAATGCTCATATATATACGCGTTAGTTAAGGTGTAACTAACGGCCTATGAATCTGTAGACTCTAAAAGTAGATTACTTCTTCTTCTCTTATTATAATAGTCGCACCCTACTGTAGATTATCTTCCAACTTGATCTGGAGCTATCAACACACGTGTTGTCATGCGATTGGGCAAGTTGATGGCGCGTCTCCCAAGTGGTCGGTCACCACTTGCACACTTTAACTTGTCTGACCTTGTCTGGTTCATTATTGCTCATAAATGCTTTCTCTACATTTATTTTAGCTATGTAATGATGTTCATTAATAGCCTTTGCTTATCTTGTTATCTTGCACATTAATGAGCTTCTCCTTTTGTCGTGAGCTGGTTGCTTGTGTGGGTGTGACACATCTGAGTGAGTTTGTCGATGTTGCTAACCATTTCCGCCCTAGTTTAATGTCTGATGCATGAGATATGTGATGGTGTGGTTCTTGCTACTAGTGTATTGCTAGAAGTTCTTCGGAGCTCTCACAGACAGGTGCCCGACTGGTTGGGCACATGTCATAGGCTGAGTGCGTTTGCAACCTTGCGTGCTAAGCCACTTAATCACCTATTTTATCTGAATGATAAGCTTGACAAACGTGTTAGATAAACACCACAGGTTTGCTATCATCAAAACTAAAGGTCCTTGACTTAACAGAAGCAAAATAATTGCATCGTGTGCAGCTTGAGGAGAGCCACACCCCAATGAATCATTATCCGCCCCCACATCCAAAGATTTTTCAGGAGCAACCAACGGACTCGCACTAGTACTCGCCCCTTTACTATCAGCAGCCACCAAACCTCATTGCATGGGGGCACTAGAGAAAGTAGCCATACCACAGAAGAAGCATATGCTCGGAAGTCTTTCATAGGTTAGATGCATAACTGAACCTTTGCCACTCATTGTAATCCTTATGGAATGAAGAATAGGGTTTGTAATATCAAGTCTGACTTTGACCCACAAAAAGTGTTCTCCAAAACGCCTACTCTCCTTGTTGAACTCCATGAACAACCTAATCTTATTTTTAATCCTCTTGGAAAACTCACGATGAAGAAACATTATAGGAACCCCATGGACCCGAACCCAGATTGGTATCCAACAAAAGAGATGGTCATTGGAGCTTTTGCTTGGTCTACCAGCTCAAGAACTAGAAGGCGATCGCCAATTGTTCACGGCCCCCTCCCTAAGATTGCATGCAGCCATTCTAAATCACCCAGCTCGAATAAGAACAACCCATCACCCAAAGCACGAACATGCATCTTCCCCTCCAATTGCCAAACTTGAGCCAAAGTAGGACTCATGCATCAATAGAGCGTGCAGTGAAAAGCTTCCCCAAAAGACAGTAGGAGTAAGGAACCGTCAAAACATAATCCACAAGGTCATCAACATCCATGAACCCTTCTTCTTCTTCAGATGTAAGCGTCATCACTTGACACTGCATAACCAAATCATCAGTGGACTTCCCTTTGTCCGTCATGCACACAAGTTGAAGAGCAGTAAGAGAAAATCTCAGGAGAAGCAAGAAACAGGAACTTTAAGGAGAAAGAGACAAAGCAGCTCGTATGCAGTTGCAAGAGAGAAGAAGAAAGACAACAAAAACAAGAGATACATGCAACCGTGAACTCCAAAACTCCGCTAGTTAATCACCACCGCCATGTAAAACATAGGGACAAAACCATGCAAAGTAGACTTATAGCATTTAAAACCCACTAAGGGAACCACCACAAGGAGGATTAGCCACCTCACCTTAAAACCGACACCTTACGAAGCAAACTTGATGAAAAACCTCACTCCTTCTGGAAACACGTGCATGCATGCAAAACTAATCATGACCCCAACTTAGTGCGACAACCGCACCATGTAATCAACCTAGATCAGAAACATGAAAAACTAGCATAGAACCTAAACCCCGCTAGATGAGAAATGAACGAAGATTAATCAGCTTAACATACGACAACACATCACAGAGACACAGACAAAATAGGCTAGTAGAGCAAAGTTAGTAAGGAAGATGGAACCTTCCAATGAAGGAGAACCCCTAGAGAGAGAGCTCCAAATGTTTATTACATTCGATTTCATGGCATAGGGTTTAAAACTTTAAAAGAAGTTATAGTTCTTGGAATATTGTCAAAAAATGTTCGTTAAATAGTTTTAGAGTAAATTACTCAGAACCCCCTTGAGGATTTAGGATATTACAGTTAACCCCCTTGTGTTTATCATAATTACTGGCAACCACCTCGAGGTTAAGGTATCTTTGACTACGAGCCCCCAAACTATAACTCTGTTATTATGAAGTTAACTACGTGTTGACCTATCAGCTTAATCACATTAATAATGTCAAGCTCGACAAAAAACACTACTTAATCAGCATTGTTATTTTCCTAAAAATGTCAACCCTGCCTAGAAAATGCATCTAAAGTGGGATGAGAGAGAGTTAGACGATGTTGATTAAGTAGTTTTGTTGTCCAGTCTGGCATTATTAATGTGATTAAGCTGATAGATCAACATATAGTTAACTTTTCGATAACAGAGTTATAGTTCGGGGGCTCGTAGTCAAAGATACCTTAACCTTGAGGTGGTTACCAATAATTATGATAAACACAAGGGGGTTAACTGTAATATCTCAAATCCTCAAGGGGGTTCTGAGTAATTTACTCATAGTTTTATTTGAGATAGGTAAAAATAGACATTATATTGACAATTTGGTATTACCAAAGGCAACTTCATGATCTCTAAATGCGGAGACGACAACTAATTAGCATTTAGAGTTATATTTGAAATACCCCTAGAAATGTCTATCAACCTTAGTTTGGTCTCATAGTAAAGTATATTGGTTAAGTATAGGTCTTCTAAGAGCTATGGCTGTAACACCCCTCTCCATAATCCCGATATAATCCCTCACGTAGCAATAAATAAAACGTCTCGCAGCGGAAAAATAGATAACAATTACAAAACTCACACGGGTGTCACCGGCCATTACTCGCCCATGCGAGCAACGTAGCCAAACCACATCCAACTTCCAAAATAAACAAACTGCTAACCGCAGTGATAACGAGAAACTCCTATACATCAAACTAAGTCCATAGCCATAAACATTGACAAGTGAGCGTCTACCCAATCCTGAAAAATATATAACCTTACCATAAGACCATACACCATCTTCATTACCATACAACATCTCCAACTACCCTGTTCCTGCTCTTTAGCTCCGACAATGATCAACAACCTGAAATGGTGTAGTATCAGCGATAGACGCTGAGTATGCCGGGCCTGGACCCTAATGGTCACTTGTCATTTTAACCATCTTATTATTAGATTGGTTTCATGCTTTTCCTTTTTACAGTTATAATCAAAACTGAAGCATGAATGTATAATCTACATAATCAACCATCCAAATATTCATAAACATTAATCATCCATCCAAACCAAACATTCATAGAATATTTCAAACAACATTTGTATATCGAACGTATCGAGCAATAACAACAATATTTTGTACAATGTACAATCGCCGTAGTGTTCACCATCCACTGTCAATTTATATTAGTTTGGCTTTCAAGCCCCATCCATATGTACAATGTACATTCGCCGTAGCGTACAGTTCCCATAGTTAATTTACCTTAGCCTTGTAGGCTCCATCCAACCATGTTTAATTAATGTCAGTAGGGCGTCATGTTAGGACAACCCGATAACCTCACCATGGACAGTAGTCCCCCGTACACACAAAGGTGCTCATTTCGCCAGAGGTCCGGAGGCCCCTGACTCACTTATGTCTCGTAAGACGTCCATAAAAAGGCCGTAGCCACCTGATCCACGAACCTTGGGCTCGTTGGATATAACCTGGAGCGGAATCCAAATAGGAGACCCCTCAGTGATCACAAATGCGCAACCAAGTAGTTCGTAAACTACCGGGATTCCTCACCTCAATCTCATACCATCACTCTCTCATAATGTTTAAGATCTGCTCTTAGTCTTATGGAGAATATTTATTAACCAGCGGCCCAATGGGTCACGCATACCTAGTAGTCATCTAGGTGATATTTATGTTAGAGATCCATGCTCTAGAGACCGACAATGTCGTGACTCGTTCCTAAGTGTTTTACTTAGGTTACCATATCCTTAATATTAATATCATGGTATTATATCAAGTAACCGTCATGTCATCACAACGCATATGTATGTTTATATAAGTCGATCTATAGTCGACGTAGTGTTAGTCCCGTAGGACGCCCGTGCATAAATAATTAATGCATCAACACTTAAACACATACATGTAACCACACACATATAACACACAAGTTATATCAACCAAATCCGAGCCCAAGGAGCAACCTTAGGTCAACTCGGCAAACCCCTTTACATACCGTTCACCCTGATTGTATTACGGTGGAGTATGAATCTTCAAGATCCTATGCTCCGTGTAGTCCGCTAGCTTGTCAAGCGTCCTTGTCAGAAGTATAATCTAAACGGTATTAAAACTATACGTCAGTCTCCATGACTAACTACATCCGGTATATCCGAATAATAAGCAACCCCGACAGTTCACCTCTGTTTTCTACAGTTGTTGTTACGGGTTTCTCTAAAACAGTCGGTTTTGTTACTTAAAACGCGTACGTCAAAACTATTTCAACTGTTAAGTTTAATTCCTTATATTTCTTTTAACCTTATCCACCTTCTAGTTTAGGTACATAACCTATAGTTGCGTGTATGCATGCATGATTATATATATGTATTATTTTTTTCCACCATTCCTTATTATACCATGTATTATATAATTCATTATCTTTAGCAAATAGTATTTGCATCCCAAAAACTCATAACATATAGTTTGTAACTATATTTTTTTAAATACAACCACCACCATTAAATCATATGGTTTCCAACCAAAATATATATCCACCTTATATACATTATTCTTGGTATGTATATATTTACCACGTAGGTAATTCCCATGAGTTAAATAAACTCTTATATTTCATGTACCTTTTTATCATCCTTTATTAGATGATTATTCCCATTAGTTGTATCATATTGTACAACTTATATTAAGGTTATTATCCTAACATGAGTAACATTTTATGTTGTATAATTACAACTCCTAAGGTTTATTCCATAAACACCTTAGTTTATAAATCCTATTTATTTATAGTTTGTCACATTATTTTATGTGAGTACCCTTCCTTATATTAATTCCATCTAAACCATATCATTGTCATAACATTTATAACATTATAGACCTTAGTCTAAAATTCATCTTTCAACTCTTAATAACTCGGTATAGCCCTTAACTTAATTAAATTCCCTTTTTGACCACATAACATTATGTAATGTTATACCAAAATACTAATATCATTTGATATGATATTTTTATTTCCTTTAACTCATAACCTATAGTTTTTATACAAAACTATTGTATATTGCCTCATAGGCATATATTAAACCTTATACTTTTCCTTAAACCATAATTTCCTTTATTTACCAAATCACCCCTTTCTTTTTACCATGTTATATATACCATTCAAGATAACATTTCTAACTTATAAAAGAGTATAACCTATGGTTATCTTTCATAAATTCCGAATAGACCTCAATATACATTTTATATTGTCATTAGGCCCAATTTATAACATATAGTTTGATAATATCTTTAAAACTATATATTATACATATATCTCAACAAATACTCTTATATAATTCTAAAAATCTCCAAATTTCACCAAAGGGTTATAAATATCCTTATTAACCCATATACTCTTGGTATTTTACCATTCCACCATCTATATTTCTCCAAAGTGTCATAATGACATAATAACTATATATTATACATATATAGTTCATTTTAATTCCAAAATAACCCAATAAATTCCTAAGAGTTCCTAATAGCCCATGGGTGTTTAAAATACCATTGTACACCCTTTATTTTTTTGGTAATAACATTTACCACATATGTTATAAAAATATTACCATAAATACTTATCTTATTATAAGACCTTAAATAAGTTATCTAACTTATCTAATTTGGTCAAAACCTAGCATATGGTCAAGGTTGATCTCCTTAATATTTCCTTGACCACCAATTCCTTATAATTACGGTTTTAACCCTTAAGTTTCCAAAATTCACCATTTAACCCCAAAACTTTATAAAATCTTATAAACTTTATTTTAACTCCTTTTACCTCTCATTTTCGGCCTTATTATTCTAAAGCCCTTAAATTTAATTTAATTACACCTAATACCCCATTTATTTTCGGTAATGCATTTATACTACTTAAACTTAATTAAAAGCTTGTAAATGCATAAATAAAATGGCCTAAAATACATGGCCTTATTACAAACATTGGCTTGCAAAATAAATTACACATAAATGTCCCAAAATACATATAAATTTCGGCCTCACCACACACTTTCCATTTAATTACCAAACTTCCACATAATGTCTTAAATTTGACATTTATGTTACTTAATCACTTAGATAAATTTACTAAGCCATTTCTTTAAAACTTTTAAGGTCAAAAATGACCTTGTTACCATGTTCTCTCACGGCAATTGATATAGAAATAGCTTAGAACATTTTAACTTAGTAAAGTTAATGTTTAAGTGATTTATACCTTGATTTAGCTTGAATAAACCCTTGTTTGAATTCGGCCAGCCTTAGATAAAATTTCCAAAGCTTCTCTTGCATGTTTCAAACAGAAAACATGGCCTAGTTAGTCTCCAAGAATGATCTAACCATAAGGAGTAATTTAATGTAAGATTTAAGGCAAAAATCACCTTAAAAATGCAAGGGAAGTTCTAAGTGGTTTCGACCTGAACCAAACACACCAAAAGGTGTTAGATCCACCATATTGACATAGGAAATAGTTAGATCTCGAAATGCTACCTTGTTAATAGGTTTTACCTTGGAAAAATGCCTTAAAAGAGGGCATTTCCTTTGGATCTCGGCCATCCTTGCTCCAAATGGCTAACCAACAGATTCCACATGAAAAGGAGAAGAAGATGAGGCTATGACCAAAGTTTCACAGCCGAACTTGAAGGGAATCAAAAGTTATGAGCTTAAAGCACATTTTTACCTTAAAATGTAGATTTGGACAACCTTGGTCCCTCTACTGGTCTCAACCGAGTTTAGATCTTGTTCTAACCTTAGAACACTGAGAATAAGCCATAGGAATTGATGAGCCACGAAATCTAGGTGTTGGTAGTGAAGAGATGAAGAAAAAGAGCTAAAAATGACATCAAAACACTTACATTAAGAGCTTAGGAGCTAGGTTAGACTTCCATGCTCAAGAACACTTGAGAGCTTCAAAGGAAGGGGAGAGCTCGGCTGGGAGAAGAGAATCGGACAAGGAAGGGAGAAATGAGTGGAAAAGCTTGATTATTAGAAAAAGTAAGTTAATTTTCAAAGTAAATGTATTAGGTAGGAATTATTGTCAATCAAGGACTTATGCTGCCTCCTCTTATTGCAGCCGATTTCCATGGTCCAAGTGGGTCAATTAATTGACCATTGACCATACTTGGTCAATTTGACTCATGCGGGCCCCACTTTAGGGTTTTATTATTTTAATATTAAATTTGTAAAAATTGTAAATTCTGGAATTAAATTCCTAATATCATATAATATGATATTTTATTATATTTAAAGGTATTTATAACCTTTTAGCCCATTTAAAACCAATTTAGAAGGCGATTACACAAAAACGTGCTTTAAGGAGTTTTAGTGCACATTTTGTGTCGCAAGGTGTTTCTGGGCTTGGTTTTCTTTGACAACGGTTTTTTTGTGTTCCTTACATGATATTTGATCATGTAATTCAATTTTATATATTTAGAGGTCATTTGATTTTTAAGGTTTTCCTAGAGCACCTTTTTGCCCTTTTTGACCTTGAAGCATGTAAATGCTTTTTCTTTGTGTTGGAGTGTTGTCCAATGGTTATAATATGTTTAGTAGTATGTTAATATGCTTAGGACAAATTTTTAGGTCCTAAGAAGTTTATTTGGGTATTTATTTACCCTTAGCAGTCAAAGGGTGCAACATCTTGATTTGTGTTGACCACTGTTGTTCTCAGTTGACTTTTAAGGCATGTTTAGGCCTTAATTAATGTGATTAAATATTTAATCCATGCTTTAATAATTTGGGGTATTTCAGTCTACCCCCTTAAAAAGACTTCGTCCCGAAGTCTCTTAATCAAATAGGTAAGTATATAAATGTATAACTACCCATTGTTCCCATAATGTATATCTATGTGATATATCATTTACACACATCGTATTGCGCTTATACACACATAGCCATCACGTTGTGGCGTTAGTTCAATCACATATGGATATAGGTGATCCATCAGTACCATCATTTCCTATCAGTTCTACAACCCTGCAACCTCCCTGAGGTGTCCATGGCATTCCATTGTTCCACATTCCATATCTAATGATTCATTTCGTATCTAGGCGATACCATATGTAATCATTCTATAAAGCAATATGAATACATATCACAAATAGCATAAGAAAAGTATTACACACATGGTGTACATACAACATTCAAACAAGTATCTCGTGAGATACATACATACCAATGCACATCACACAAGAACAGACCAAACAACGCACGCCCCGCGTATCAAACATAACCAACAAAACCAATTCACTGTATGCCATGCATACGAACAATTCACTGTATGCCATGCATACTAATCAAACAAACCTCGTGTGCCCCGCACACCACCAATTCTCTTTTTTTTTGCATGCAATGCATATCAAACAGCCAAAACTTAGTGCACACATGTGCACAGCCAAGAGGCTCTACCCCCCTTAAAAAGGGTTACGCCCCCGTACCCCACAAGTATACAACAGCCGCTCAACAAGGAGCGCTGGATACTTGGCTCTCAAAGAGTTCTCCAACTCATGGATTATCCTCATATCAGAGAGACGGGTATGACTCTAGCCCTTCTGGGCTCCACAATTCGTAAGGGATGTGGCACTAAACAATTTGTGCTCTCTCCCAAATTCATTCTAATGGGCCCACTCGCTCCGTATGAGGTGCAGACCCATGAACACAGGCTCAATTTACCTTTCTTTTTTTCCATTGCTGTGAATCCGCTTGTTTGGATCGCTAGCATACATGCGTGTGTCTTTCTCACTGATATTCAGTTTGAGGTATAATATGACATTGGCCATTGTTAGTACTTAGTGCTCTTTGCACTCGTCTTTATGATACTAAGACGTACCAGCCTATATGTCCAGAGAGATGATGTTTGTCATCCATGTCTCTCGTTATTTTTGTTCCGGAGTGACACACTGTTGTAGTTCTCTTTTTTTTTTCCTTTTTTTTACACACTCGTGTTGATATCCACTTTATCTTTCGGCATTCCCTCTAGATTAATAACTGCACGAGTGCAATACCAAAACACTCAGTCATACAGAGTGTAGAGGCGTAAACGCTCAACAGCTAATATCCAATGAGTCAAACAGAAAAGATGTGCGAATTATCCTGTGAGTGGTACATTATCCACTGTTCCTTGAGCAAGGTTTCTGCTATCATATAGCTTTATCTTTTCTCTATGCGTAATCACGCGTTTATGTCCATCTCATCTGGTAGGTTTCCTCTGGATTGTAAGAATTACTCGATCCTTATGAGGATTCTACATATTTTCGTCCATAATAGGTTTTCTTGTTGCCCCTTTTTTGTTTTTGGTTCCTGTCCTTGAATTGTTTCCCTGTCTTCACTGTATACTATCTACTGTTCTCTGTTGAAGGTTCCTTTCTTTTTTTTTCTCTAGCCCGTTGCTTATTTTAACTGCGACTCTTCTCGTCCATCTTCGAGGTAATCCGTCTTACTGTCCGTAGGATGGAGTTGAGTTGACTACTTCTCGTGTTCCTAACACTACTTGTCTACTTGCATGGGGTACCGTACTGATACATTACTACCTACCCGACTAACTTATAAATAAGTCTGTCAGGCCCACATGCTCCTAACGGAGTGCGGTCGTCCCATGTCTCGTTTAGTAAACTGGTAATGTCCGTCACACGGTTGTTGTGAAGTATTCTTTTGTCAATCTCCTTTGATGGATATCCCTTTTTTTGTTCTTCTTTTTTTTGGTCTTCTTTTTGCTTCTGTTTTTTTTGTCTTCTTTTTGCTTCTGCCCTTTTTTTTGTCTAATAGTTCGTGTTATCGGTTATCCCGTAATAAGTGTTATTGCCTTTGTGGCATCCGTGGTAATTCGTATCATAGACTGGTATTATTCAACTCGGTGTAAGTAAAATCCGTGCTATATTAGCAAACTTGTTTCTCCTCTTTTTTTGATCTCATTGAGTACAACACATTTTCCTTTTCTCCCTGTTTTTTTTCTGATCATGTCTCATCCATAGTTCATATTCGTCCCCTCATCCATGTAATTGGATGTATTGCAGATTGCATAATAGCTTGAGCAACTTGGCTCTTTACTTCCCAACCATCCTCACTGACGGTGGTGCATCTACAAAGGGTATGCTTGTCCATAAGGACTAAACATGTATCACTAGTAGTGATTAGCATTCAATGCCGGTATACTCTGATGGTATTTGGCTAGTAGCTCTGTCTGAAACTTCCTCGAACGTTTTAAACTGGTGTGTGTTTTTTTTACAGTCATAGTGGCTGTATAATGTGTGTCCAGTTGCAGTGGTTGGACTATCGGTCCTTCCAAATTGCATAGGTTTCTAATTTCCAGGTTTCAATGAAAAAGTTTGAAAAACAGTTTTTTTTTACAAGGTTTAAAAGTAGTAGTTGTTGCATTTGCAGTAGTGTTACTGTTGCTGTCGCTGCACTTGCTGTAGCAAGTGCGCAAGGCAGATGGAAATTCTGGTTCAGTAATTCCCGGTCTCATTGACTCTGTGTCGTAGGGTATAGGCTACATGGTAATGTAAGCATCAACATCCTGTTCATATATATATCCGTCAAGGTTTAAAGCTTTTGGTACTGAGTACACACAACTAATCCCAAGGTCTTACAAAAGGCGAGTGGTCAATGACACACTCCCACATACTTATAACATAGTTCCTTCTAGCATTCAAAGTAAGCACACAACATAGTAAGTAAAAGTCTTCCACTAGCGGTCTCATGGAGTATGGGTACTCATGCCCTATCTACTCCCTTGCCCTTCTGGGCTCCAGCATCAGCAGATGTCTAGCCATCCTGACCGCCTCGTGGTACTCCAGATCCTCCAGCTGAGGTCTTCTGAGTATTCTTTGGTGGCCTGTAATTACGGCTCTCTGGGTTCATCCAACATTCAAATTCCCTATGGCCCTCTTTGTGGCAGCACCGACACTCGACTTTGCGGCCTTCGCAGTCGACCCCTGGATGGTCCTTCCCACAACGCTTACAGTAAAAATGGCGCTGGGGCTGTCCGGTGCCTGATCATAGTATTTAAGTTTAAGTTAAAATCTGTTGATATAGGGGATTGATATTTGAATTTAAGAGGTAGGTGTTCTCACCCTTAGGAGGTGCAGATCTCAGAGGCTTAGCATCAATAGCTGGGCCGGTCAACTGCAGGACGGGCTCTTTCCCTTTCTTTCCCTGGTGACCCTGATGCCCTTTCTTTGGAAAGAATTTCCTGTTTAAGGTTTCGGGTCAGCATTCGTAAGGTATTTAGTATGATAAGTATTTAAGCTTGGGTTAAGTCCTTACTTTCCCTTTTTCTGGCCATCGCCTGAAGATGCTCCTCCACCCTCAGACTCTCCTTCAGGGTTCTTCCTTTTCTTTGCCCCTAGAGTCTCTTCCCGAGTCTGGAGCATTAGCTCCGTCCTCGAGGCAGCGTCGTAACACTCCTGGAATCTCATTGGTAAGTTCTCACAAGGTTATACGGTACTATAGTAAGTAAAGAATTTATGGCATTCATGTTAATACCTGTATGGTAGTGTAGAGGGTAGCACCCATCGCCATCTGGATGCGAAATAATAGTCCTCCCGGAACTTCTCGATCTTTACGGTTTCTGAGTAATCCACACCGGGGATGAAGTCCAGTAGGCCAATGAATCGAGCGTAATACTCGTCCACGGTCAGACCTCCCTGGGTCAATGTTTCAAACTCATGGCGCTTCTTCTGTTTGAGGTGGCCGGGTAGTACTTCCCTCTTAGTAACTCAACAAAGGCAGCCCACGAAAAGTCGGGCGTAGCCAGGTGCTGGTCCTTGACCAACCTCCACCAAGTGCTGGCTGCATCCTTCAGATGGAAAGCAGCAATAGCGACCTTCTTGTCGTCAGGTACCTGTAACGCTTCATAGGCCTTCTCATGTTCAACGATTGTAACGTTCCAAAGCTACGGGGTCTGGTTCCCCTGAATATGTAGGTGGTCGGGTCTCTGTAACTGACTTCAGCCAGTTTGTTTCCCTGGGCTGTGGCGGGTGGGCTGGTGCTCCTCCTATCTGAGTACCCAGCTGTGCAAGAACGGCTGCAACCGTCTCAGCAACTCCTGGAATGCCGGGGTCACCGCCTCTACCTCTTCCAGCACCACGCCCTCTAGTACCACCAGACATCTGTAGTACAGTATGTCACATAAATACTCGGTAAATTACCGTACACAACCAATAGATATTAAGTTGCCTTAAAGGCTATCCTGTCACGCATTTGCGTTTCTAGACACAATATTTTTGAGACGAATCGTCTCGTACCTCCTAAATGTTTCCCAATATTTCCCAAGTCCTAAGCTCACTGTCTTAACCTACTTTCTCGTCATCAGAGCGGTACTCCGCTCTGATACCACTTTTGTAACACCCCTCTCCATAATCACGATATAATCCCTCACGTAGCAATAAATAAAACGTCTCGCAGCGGAAAAATAAATAATAACAATTACAAAACTCACAGGGTGTCACCGGCCATTACTCGCCCATGCGAGCAACGTAGCCAAACACATCCAACTTCCAAAATAAACAAACTGCTAACCGCAGTGATAACGAGAAACTCCTATACATCAAACTAAGTCCATAACCATAAACATTGACAAGTGAGCGTCTACCCAATCCTGAAAAATACATAACCTTACCATAAGACCATACACCATCTTCATTACCATACAACATCTCCAACTACCCTGTTCCTGCTCTTCAGCTCCGACAATGATCAACAACCTGAAATGGTTGTGTAGTATCAGCGATAGACGCTGAGTATGCCGGGCCTGGACCCTAATGGTCACTTGTCATTTTAACCATCTTATTATTAGATTGGTTTCATGCTTTTCCTTTTACAGTTATAATCAAAACTGAAGCAAATGTATAATATACATAATCAACCATCCAAATATTCATAAACATTAATCATCCATCCAAACCAAACATTCATAGAATATTTCAAACAACATTTGTATATCGAACGTATCGAGCAATAACAACAATATTTTGTACAATGTACAATCGCCGTAGTGTTCACCATCCACTGTCAATTTATTTTAGTTTGGCTTTCAAGCCCATCCATATGTACAATGTACATTCGCCGTAGCGTACAGTTCCCATAGTTAATTTACCTTAGCCTTGTAGGCTCCATCCAACCATGTTTAATTAATGTCAGTAGGGCGTCATGTTAGGACAACCCGATAACCTCACCATGGACAGTAGTCCCCCGTACACACAAAGGTGCTCATTTCGCCAGAGGTCCGGAGGCCCCTGACTCACTTATGTCTCGTAAGACGTCCATAAAAAGGCCGTAGCCACCTGATCCACGAACCTATTTGGGCTCGTTGGATATAACCTGGAGCGGAATCCAAATAGGAAACCCTCAGTGATCACAAATGCGCAACCAAGTAGTTCGTAAACTACCGGGATTCCTCACCTCAATCTCATACCATCACTCTCTCATAATGTTTAAGATCTGCTTTAGTCTTATGGAGAATATTTATTAACCAGCGGCCCAATGGGTCACGCATACCTAGAAGTCATCTAGGTGATATTTATGTTAGAGATCCATGCTCTAGAGACCGACAATGTCGTGACTCGTTCCTAAGTGTTTTACTTAGGTTACCATCCTTAATATTAATATCATGGTATTATATCAAGTAACCGTCATGTCATCACAAGCATATGTATGTTTTATAAGTCGATCTATAGTCGACGTAGTGTTAGTCCCGTAGGACGCCCGTGCATAAATAATTAATGCATCAACACTTAAACACATACATGTAACCACAACATATAACACACGTTATATCAACCAAATCCGAGCCCAAGGAGCAACCTTAGGTCAACTCGGCAAACCCCTTTACATACCGTTCACCCTGATTGTATTACGGTGGAGTATGAATCTTCAAGATCCTATGCTCCGTGTAGTCCGCTAGCTTGTCAAGCGTCCTTGTCAGAAGTATAATCTAAACGGTATTAAAACTATACGTCAGTCTCCATGACTAATACATCCGGTATATTCCGAATAATAAGTAACCCCGACAGTTCACCTTGTTTTCTACAGTTGTTGTTACGGTTTCTCTAAAACAGTCGGTTTGTTACTTAAAACGCGTACGTCAAAACTATTCAACTGTTAAGTTTAATTCCTTATATTTCTTTTAACTTATCCACCTCTAGTTTAGGTACATAACCTATAGTTGCATGTATGCATGCTTGATTATTTATATTGTATTAGTTTTTTCCACATCCGTATTATACCATGTATTATATAATTCATTATCTTTAGCAAATAGTATTTGCATCCCAAAAATTCATAACATATAGTTTGTAACTATATTTTTTTAAATACAACCACCACCATTAAATCATATGGTTTCCAACCAAAATATATATCCACCTTATATACATTATTCTTGTGTATGTATATATTCCACGTAGGTAATTCCCATGAGTTAAATAAACTCTTATATTTCATGTACCTTTTTATCATCCTTTATTAGATGATTTTCCCATTAGTTGTATCATATTGTACAACTTATATTAAGGTTATTATCCTAACATGAGTAACATTTTATGTTGTATAATTACAACTCCTAAGGTTTATTCCATAAACACCTTAGTTTATAAATCCTATTTATTTATAGTTTGTCACATTATTTTATGTGAGTACCCTTCCTTATATTAATTCCATCTAAACCATATCATTGTCATAACATTTATAAATTATAGACCTTAGTCTAAAATTCATCTTTCAACTCTTAATAACTCGGTATAGCCCTTAACTTAATTAAATTCCCTTTTGACCACATAACATTATGTAATGTTATACCAAAATACTAATATCATTTGATATGATATTTTTATTTCCTTTAACTCATAACCTATAGTTTTTATACAAAACTATTGTATATTGCCTCATAGGCATATATTAAACCTTATACTTTTCCTTAAACCATAATTTCCTTTATTTACCAAATCACCCCTTTCTTTTACCATGTTTATATACCATTCAAGATAACATTTCTAACTTATAAAAGAGTATAACCTATGGTTATCTTTCATAAATTCCGAATAGACCTCAATATACATTTTATATTGTCATTAGGCCCAATTTATAACATATAGTTTGATAATATCTTTAAAACTATATATATACATATCTCAACAAATACTCTTATATAATTCTAAAAATCTCCAAATTTCACCAAAGGGTTATAAATATCCTTATTAACCCATATACTCTTGGTATTTTACCATTCCACCATCTATATTTCTCCAAAGTGTCATAATGACATAATAACTATATATTATACATATATAGTTCATTTTAATTCCAAAATAACCCAATAAATTCCTAAAAGTTCCTAATAGCCCATGGGTGTTTAAAATACCATTGTACACCTTTATTTTTTTGGTAATAACATATTTACCACATATGTTATAAAAATATTACCATAAAATACTTATCTTATTATAAGACCTTAAATAAGTTATCTAACTTATCTAATTTGGTCAAAACCTAGCATATGGTCAAGGTTGATCTCCTTAATATTTCCTTGACCACCAATTCCTTATAATTACGGTTTTAACCCTTAAGTTTCCAAAATTCACCATTTAACCCCAAAACTTTATAAAATCTTATAAACTTTATTTTAACTCCTTTTTACCTCTCATTTTCGGCCTTATTATTCTAAAGCCCTTAAATTTAATTTAATTACACCTAATACCCCATTTATTTTCGGTAATGCATTTATACTACTTAAACTTAATTAAAAGCTTGTAAATGCATAAATAAAATGGCCTAAAATACATGGCCTTATTACAAACATTGGCTTGCAAAATAAATTACACAAAATGTCCCAAAAATACATATAAATTTCGGCCTCACCACACACTTTCCATTAATTACCAAACTTCCACATAATGTCTTAAATTTGACATTTATGTTACTTAATCACTTAGATAAATTTACTAAGCCATTTCTTTAAACATTTTAAGGTCAAAAATGACCCTGTTACCATGTTCTCTCACGGCAATTGATATAGAAATAGCTTAGAACATTTTAACTTAGTAAAGTTAATGTTTAAGTGATTTATACCTTGATTTAGCTTGAATAAACCCTTGTTTGAATTCGGCCAGCCTTAGATAAAATTTCCAAAGCTTCTCTTGCATGTTTCAAACAGCAAACAAGGCCTAGTTAGTCTCCAAGAAAGATCTAACCATAAGGAGTAATTTAATGTAAGATTTAAGGCAAAAATCACCTTAAAAATGCAAGGGAAGTTCTAAGTGGTTTCGACCTGAACCAAACACACCACAAGGTGTTAGATCCACCATATTGACATAGGAAATAGTTAGATCTCGAAATGCTACCTTGTTGTTAGGTTTTACCTTGGAAAAATGCCTTAAAAGAGGGCATTTCCTTTGGATCTCGGCCATCCTTGCTCCAAATGGCTAACCAACAGATTCCAAATGAAAAGGAGAAGAAGATGAGGCTATGACCAAAGTTTCACAGCCGAACTTGAAGGGAATCAAAAGTTATGAGCTTAAAGCACATTTTTACCTTAAAATGTAGATTTGGACAACCTTGGTCCCTCTACTGGTCTCAACCGAGTTTATCTCTTGTTCTAACCTTAGAACTCTGAGAATAAGCCATAGGAATTGATGAGCCACGAAATCTAGGTGTTGGTAGTGAAGAGATGAAGAAAAAGAGCTAAAAATGATATTAAAACACTTACATTAAGAGCTTAGGAGCTAGGTTAGACTTCCATGCTCAAGAACACACTTGAGAGCTTCAAAGGAAGGGGAGAGCTCGGCTGGGCAGAAGAGAATCGGACAAGGAAGGGAGAAATGAGTGGAAAGGCTTGAATTATTAGAAAAAGTAAGTTAATTTTCAAAAAGTAAATGTATTAGGTAGGAATTATTGTCAATCAAGGACTTATGCTGCCTCCTCTCTTATTGCAGCCGATTTCCATGGTCCAAGTGGGTCAATTAATTGACCATTGACCATACTTGGTCAATTTGACTCATGCGGGCCCCACTTTAGGGTTTTATTATTATTTTAATATTAAATTTGTAAAAATTCGTAAATTCCTGGAATTAAATTCCTAATATCATATAATATGATATTTTATTATATTTAAAGGTATTTATAACCTTTTAGCCCATTTAAAACCAATTTAGAAGGCGATTACACAAAAACGTGCTTTAAGGAGTTTTAGTGCACATTTTGTGTCGCAAGGGTTTCTGGGCTTGGTTTCTTTGACAACGGTTTTTTTGTGTTCCTTACATGATATTTGATCATGTAATTCAATTTTATATCATTTAGAGGTCATTTGATTTTTAAGGTTTTCCTAGAGCACCTTTTTGCCCTTTTTGACCTTGAAGCATGTTAATGCTTTTTCTTTGTGTTGGAGTGTTGTCCAACGGTTATAATATGTTTAGTAGTATGTTAATATGCTTAGGACAAATTTTTAGGTCCTAAGAAGTTCATTTGGGTTTATTTACCCTTAGCAGTCAAAGGGTGCAACATCTTGATTTGTGTTGACCACTGTTGTTCTCAGTTGACTTTTAAGGCATGTTTAGGCCTTAATTAATGTGATTAAATATTTAATCCATGCTTTAATAATTTGGGGTATTTCAATGGCCCTGAAGAGTAGACTGATGGGGGAGTACTTGATGAAGTCACCCAGGGTGAGACTAGAGATTCACTCGGGGTAGGACTATAAAGTCGTAAGGGGAAAGTTGAAGAGTCACCCGGGGCAAATCTGGGAAGAGTGGCCCAGGGAAGATGCTAACAGGTAATGTGCGGGTGGGAGCCACTTTTACCACCGTCTAACCCATGTTTCTTATTCTTATTGTCCACCTCATTGTTAAACTAATAAACTTGTGTCATACGTCCTAGTTGATTACTCCCTTTGTGCTTAGAGTTACGTGTATAATTTCCTTAGGATTAAGGAACCTCTCACGCCTTACCTCTCAATGAAGTGATCTTCTTACTAGCAGATTGTTAGTGTACTGAACCTTAAGTCCTATATAGGCCCATCATCTTACACTTCCAGTTTAGTAGACAGACACCGTAATTTTTCCAAAACTAAGTGAGTTAAATCTGAGAGCTATTGGACGTGAATAATATAATTGAGTAAGAGGAGTATATTGGTCAAGAACAAGTGCTCTATTTTACGAGTCGATTTCCTTTCGATTAGTTATGAGGAAGTTTAGGTAAATTATTGTGTTCATAACTTGTATGCCTTGTATGATTTACGTGTGGGTTGATTTATGAATATTTGTGAATGTTGTGGGGAAGACTATGGTTTTATACCGAAAAATATAAGTAACATGGGCACTCTGTTTTTGTGCATTAATGTTGTAAGTTTATATGAATATTGATTGAGTTTTTTATTATGAGTAATGGGTTTGGTGGTCTTCGAACATGGTGTTTGTGTGCTTGATAAGGGGAAGCTATTCTTGGAAACTTGGACAAATTCTTACATTGATTTATACGCCACTACCAATGTACTATGGTTTAAGCCACTATGATTTACTCCTTTTGGTCAAAAGTGCCTCTAGGGGGTGTGCACACTTAAGGATATAGGGTGAGGTAGATATGTTACCCAAAGGGCTTTGGACCATAATGTACTTCATCTTAAGACAGGTGTGTCTACGGTGTTATGTGGATATTATGATTACTCAAGGGGCCGAGGGCCTCTGTGCCCTTTGTATTCGGACCGGTATGCTCGCAAGTGTATTATTTGGTGGAAATTTCTTCCGGGGAATATTGGTTAAGCTCTCTCCTTTATCATAGAAAATTATGTGATGATATTTGGTAAAATCATGAATAAATGTATAAAGTGGTTTATATGGTTGACTGGTTACCGTGGTTATATACATATTGGGCTGGTGAATTTGTCTAGTCTGTTGTAATTGTGCCCGGACCATACTTGTTATATTGGATGTTACAATAAGTGAAGACATCTTCAACCAAAATGTATTTTACTAGGTAAAGCAATGATTTACTCGATTTCACTTATTTGTGCAACCCCTTTCTTAGTTGTCTATTATTTATAGTTTCAAGGTAAAGATTGAAGTAGTTAGAACTTCGGGGATGTGAACGTTGCAACATATAGACATAAGTTAATTATGTAACATGTATATAGTGTTCCCTTGGGGGCATGTCCCGTGGAGGAAGTAGTGTAATGCCTGGTGGGTTGACCCAGGCTAGATTGTAAACTTGGGATCTCGGGGAAGTTACCCCGGGCCACTTTTGTAAAACACTAATGTAAATTTATTAAATTCAATGGAAGATATAGTTGGTTATTATGGAATGTTGGAGTTTTTAGCCTTAACACTCACTTGTGTGGGTGTGGCAGTAATATCCTGGTTGTAGAAGTTTGGATTACGCTGCAAATAAACATACAAGACTAAGATAATACATAAAAGACGTTAGGCTAAAAACTGGGGTGTTAAAAGTTGGTATCAAAGAAATAAGTTATAATTAGGAAGAGCGGGAAATCAGTGATAAAATTTGATAAGCCGTGTAGGATGGGGATATGTGAAATACCCACGTATTTTGAGTTAGGAAATTTATATCATTTAATCAATATGATTGGGTTAATTTAATATTAGTTTGTTGTTGAGTTATCCGAAGTTAGTGGTTAGTAACAAACCTGGGAATTATTATTATTATTTTACTCTCTCTTTTAAGATTAAGTAGTTAAAGATAAAGATATTCCTTTCGCTTCTCCTAAATTATTTTACTCTCTCTGTTGACCCCTTGGTGTTTGAAATTTACATTAAGATGATAGTTTAGTTAATTTATGTGCCAATTTGGATAGATGCTAGTATTGTAAATTATTGTGAATTATTTTGTTAAATATTGAGGTTGAAACTGGAATCGAGACCCCTGATTGAGTTCCATTTATATGTTGATGAACTAGTTAGCAATGCCATATTGAATAATAACATGAAGTGTACTAAGTGATGGAACCTTTGGTTGTCAATTATTAATAAAGGTTCTTTTAGTGGTCTTGAAATATAATCAGTTGGGTAGGAAATGATTTGTGATTAAGGTGGTTAGAGTAAAACCATGAGTATATGTGAAGTTCGCAGTTAGACAGGGTATATGACAACTGATGTGCTGGTTCCCTTGTATTTTTGGATGTGTATACTAAGTGATTGTTCATGTTGAGCTTTTCGAGAAGTTTTGTGATGAAAATTCTAATGTGATAATGTTTTTGGTTAATCTCGTGATAAGCATTGAAGAGACCCTGATGTTCTGATTTATTGAAATTTATTTTCATAATTGTTTGTATTATAAATCTTAATGAATTCTCACAGCTAGTTATGAACTTATTAACTATGTCTCATTGTACAAAAATAAAAACGGTAGTATTTATTTGAGTATTCGGTGTTCGAAAATAACTTGGGTTTTGTAAACTAAATATAGGAAGCATTAAGTTAGATAGAGAAAGGATTAGGATTACGATCCTTGTAAGCTGGAGATTATTGTAGAAATTAGTGATGAAATTGTTATGTTGATCTTATCGGTTTTGTTTTAAGTAGAGGATCGAGAGGTTGACTTGAGCAAAAAAAAAAGAGAGTGAATATTTTCTAGATGAGGTTTATTTATTGTGAATTCATTCAAAATTGTCAATAAGGGAGGAACTTAGAATTGATAATAGTATGTGAAATACCCCGACCTTAAATATGGCGATTTAATTATCCTAATAGGTATTTAAGAGCCTAATAATGATTAAGAAATACTGGTAAGGAAAAATAAATCCAAAAGAAATGAAGAAACGCTTAAAAGCAGGAAACGCTAAATAAGCGTTAAATAACTATAGGAGGTATGAGACCTCGGTTAGCGTGTTATATGGATTCAAAAGGTTTGATAAGACCTAAATAATATATGGGAACAACTCCCGAAGAAAACGGATCCAAATAATGGATTAAAACGCTAATAGAGCTTTAGAGCATGTTTTTCGAGAAAACCCAAAAACGTGACTTTGAGTGGTCAAACAGACCCGTAAAAATTATAAATCATTAAATAAATATTATTAAGAATTTATGGAAGCTTAATAACCAATAAAAATAAAGAAACGAGAAAATTCCGGAAAACGGGCCCAGTTAGTGAATAGTACCCAAACCGGTTAAAATAACGAGCGTTTTCTGTAAAAGACGAAAAACGCCCCAACTAGTGTAACTGTAGGGGGCCGGTTTTTAATGAGTTAAATAACCCCTCACACACACATGTAACTAGTTAACAAATAAGTAAATCATAAAGCAAAAAGTAAAAGTACAAAAAGGTAAATAACACTCTCTCACCTCTCATTCTCTCATTTCCCTCATCTCTCTCCTACCCTCTTCTCCCCCCATCGATTTCTCTCTCCCTCTCTCTTCTGGCTGCTGCGATTTTGGAGCTCCACAAGAAGCTCTAATGGCTTCCCTCCTTCAACCTCATGCTCCACCCTCATGTAAGCTCCAAACTCAAAAATAATCACATATTTGTAATCCCCTCATCCTCCTCTATCATTCCCTCTTTTAAAAATTCGAAAAGGATGAGTTTCATCTCCATGGGTTTTCCCCATTCAAAGAGAAAATAGCACCAATGGGTAGCTTGGAGTCTCCTCTCTCCATTGAGGTAAAAATCTACATGAAAAACTCATGTTTTCTTCACCTTCCTTCATAACCGATTTTTGCCCCATTTGTAATGCTCTATTTTTCTCTCTCTTTGGAGCATAACATCAACCTTGCAATGGTGGTGGATTCACCTTCTTGAACCAAGGGCTAAAACCCCTTCTAAAACACTCCAAAGGTAAACCCTAGAAATCTTGCTTTAAACGTTTCATTGAACTAGCATTAATTTAAGGGTTAGTATATTAATTGTGATTGTTTTGTGTTCATTTGGTGATGGGAATGGAGTTTGGCAACTCCATTCCCCACATAACCGATTTTGAGGCAAGAAAGGAAGAAAGAGGAAAAATAAGAAAGAAAGAAGGAAGTATAAGCTCAAGGTAAGAGCTCCTTCCTAATGTTAAATTCAATTGCATTAGAGTAATGGGAATGGGTAAAATATTTAAAGAACCCAAAACCTTGTACTAGTATGGGGGATTATGAAATTTGAGTATTTAAGAGCAAGTATTTGAATTGTAAGCTTTGGAGCCAAATGTGATGTGTATTGGAATTGTGGATTGAGAAAGTATTGAGGATTTTATATTTGTATGTGTGCTGGTAGAACCCTTGTGGTTTGGATAGAATAAGGAGGAATTGATGAGAAAGGAGATGTGTGGATAAGTAAGAAAAGTAGGTGAACTGTGGCGAAATTTTAGTAGGAATTGTGCTCTAATGGATGACTTGGTGAAAGGGAGAACCAAGGTGCATATTAGGGATTGTGGAGATGTTTAATGACCATGGAGTAGTGACTATAGTATGAGGATGAAAGAATGTAAAATCTGTAGCAAGAATTGTTGAATGGCATTGGAGAAACTAGGAGAACTTATGTACATGACCTAGGGAGTGAGTGTTGGACTTGAAGAGGAGAGGCAATGCATTGTAGGTCTTGAAAATGGCATTAGGAGAGTAAATTATGTATGGAGGAGGTAGGAACCAAAATCTGTAGCAAAGAGATATTAAATTGCATTGTAGAACTAGGAAGAATTAGTGGGCAAGATTTGGTAAGAGGAGAGTTGGACTTGGGTATAAGTAATGTAATGGCTTGGAAAAGTATTTGGAATGCTAGGAATGGCAAGGATTGAGGAAGTATTGGATGAGAGAATTGAATTGTAAAATCTGTAGCATGGGTGTAACAAAAACTGTTACATGTGTTGGTGGAGAAGTGAGGAAAATGTGTAAGATGATTAATGGATTTGGTGGATGAATTAAGGTGATTTAGAATGTTTAAATAGTACTAAAACATGTTAGGATGTATGTAGGAAGATTGGGGAAGCAATGGGTGAAATTGGGAAGGAAAAATAAGGCCTGTAGCACAATCTGCTACCGTCCGACCCAGAGCCTGGATCGGACAGTGGGTCGGACGGGGCTTAAGCAACGACAATAAACCTTTCTGGAACGGTCCGACCCAGGGCCGTGAGTCGGACGTGGGTCGGACGGGCAGAATTTTCCTGTCGACGAAGTTACTGACTTCGTCCAACCCAGAGTCTGGGTCGGACAGTGGGTCGGACGGAGTCTGGACAACAGAACCGAAACTTACTGGAATGGTCTGACCCATAGGTTGGGTCGGACGGCCCCAACTTATATAAAAAAAAAATAATAATAATAATAGTAACATAGTAATCATATGTACATATATAGATATGTACATACATATGGGACTTTAGTAATACGCATTAATGTAACACTAATGGTAAAAATAGGTATGTGAATGGGAAACAAGTAAGAGGAATAGTTAAGGAAGTTGAAAGTATAAGAACATTAAGTAAACCCAAAGTAATGGGATAACGGGGTAAGTACGGGAGTAGAAGCTATGAATGTATTGTAATGCTTAGAATTGATTGAACCATTTGGCATGTAGTCATTGGTTCGGGACTAGGACTCGAGGAACAAATAAGGAACAATGGAGCAAGGGAACCCGATAAAGTAAACCAACGGTGAACGGTATGATTTCTTCATGCCCTGTATCCTAATCCGGTTACCCCGATTTGTGTGCTTATTTGACCACCTAATAAGATAAATGCATGAATCGGATTATATTGCACTTACCTGTGCTGGTTTACATTGTTCTTGATATTTGCCTTGACAATAGTTTGTATAATTCATGAAATATATGAATGATGATGATGTGTATTGTACCTTGTAGTGTACTTGTATAGTGTATTGTATTTGTATGGAGGTGTATATGAATAATGTATTTGTGTATGTGGTTGGATGTTGACTTCTACTAATTCCTAACTACCTAACTCCTAACTTAAGTGAGTAAATTGGAATGAGTAGAAGTCCGATATAGCTTCGGCCACGCGTGAGGATGAGGAGACACAAGAGGTTGGATCCGATTCCTGACTCTTAAACTGGTCCGCGGCCCAAATCCCTTAAATGGGTAGCATCCGGATTGGTGAGTCAAGTAAATCCCGGTGGTGGGACGGTGTAGTCCCCGGGCCGGAGGTCCCGACGACTTAACATGAGTAAGAGTAAGAGTAAGCAAGTAAGTATGAGTATGAGTATGAGTATGTATGCGTATGTATGGAGTAACGAGTAAAAGAGTAATCTCCACCCAATTAACCCGGGTGGACCAATGAAGCTAACAAGAACTGTACTGTGTGTATGTAATGAGTATGTGTATTCGGAGAAGGGTAAGTATGTATTGGATGGTTATTGTATTCCTTGTATGTAATGAAGTGTTTGTATGTATGCTTGCGTGAGTATTATGTATTGTGTATGAAAGCATGTATGCATGTTGTGTGAATAAATGAACTGCATGTATACGACCAAGTGGTCGGCGTACCCTCACTAGTACGCGGGGTATGCGGTTATCATGCGCAGCGAAAGCTGACCCCCTAGGGGGAACGTTTTTAGTGTGCAGGTACCCGAAGCGGATGTGGTCAAGGTAAGAGACCGACGGCACACCCTTGTACTTAGAAAGTAAGTAGTTGTGAGGAATGGGTAGATGTAGACTCTTAGTGAGTATGTATGAACTTGGAAGAGATATTATAATTGTACAAGGATCCTAGTAGTAGACTCGGTTAAGTATTGTATTGTATGGATTATGGAGGAGTAAGTATTGAATGGAGCATTGTTGTATTTGATTGATGAATGGAGTATGTATTATAGATGTGTAGTACTCGGGATTCCGGTCCATCAGACCGATGCTGTATGTAGAAGTAGTATCTTTGTTAGTCACGTAGGTGACTAACGGCATTGTATCACCCACTGTATGTAAGTATGTATCCGCTGTGTGTATCTGATGTGTAAGGAGATTGGACGGTAAGCATTGTATTAATGGTAGGGGTGTTACAAAAAGTGGTATCAGAGCGAAGTATCGTTCTGATGACTGGAAATACCGAGTTTAGGAATACCGAGCTAGGAATTAGAAGCTTAGGGCTAAGGGCTGAGTGTTAGCATTAGAGATATGCTAGTTAGGAACTACCGGTGAGTACCGGATGCCTACAACACCAGGCCCGCCCTCCACAATCCCACTATATAACTTGGGAAAGAATGCCAGAGAGAAGGATAGACCTCTCATACTCGGGAAAACCCGATCTGGCAGTAGTGAGATAATCCTATAAGAGGAAAGGACTTGACACACAGTAAATTCCAAGAATTGGATGTCCCGGAAACGGATCCCGGTTGAACAACAATACCCGCACTTAATAGCGGTAGGATGAGCACTCCAATCACAAGAAGGCTGCAACTTACAACAGCATGGGGTGACGTGCTCACAGTCGCAAAACCCTAGCAACCAACAGCGGGAAGGAAGCACTAACCGCACAACGAAATGGAAAAAGGAGTAGTAATGGAACCCGCGACACGAGGCTGCGGAGCAGCAGTAGCTAAATAATACCACCAACGGTATACCAACTGACTAAGGACATAGTCAGAAGAGATTAACTCCGAAAGTACAACACCAAAAGGTACAATACCTGGCCGACATAGCTTATACAGCTACAAGGACCCACGGGATATAATCCGGTAGGACTACAAGAGTAGTACCCAAGCAAGCTAAGGCTCGATAACCACAATAGGTGTGTGGAAAGCAAGGAAGGATAACACTAGACCAAATCAACGGGAGTCTCCAAGGATTGGAGAAGTACCCAGATCTACGACAGCCATGTCTAGACCACCAAGAAGCTACCTAAAGGATCGAGTATACCAATTGTAGATCAATAAGATCAAAGGAAGAGTCAACAAGACTACCAAATGCAAGCGGAAACCCTACCAAGATTGGTATAGGACTACCCAAAAACCACCAGTACCACGCACTTGCCACGGCAAGTGCAGTAAGGACAGAGATACGTAAAGAAACTCTAACACACCACAGGTACATAGTAATGTACCGTGACTACAATGAAGCAACTATGGGATCACAAATCCTGAAACTGAAGGAATGGAACCTTGGGAAGGCTTAACGGCCCGACCACTATATTTAGAACATACCAGTCAGCGAGAAGCTGGACTTGGTCAAGATTTCGATCATGGCTATGCCACGAAGAACTTCTTTTAACACCGAACCATAATTTTCAAACCAAGTTTTCTTTCAAAACCACAGACCTTCTTTTAAAACCTTGGATTTTAAAAACCGAACCAACATGATTACGGTGAGTATCATAGAATGATACAAGAGGAGTTGGCAACAGAATACTTCACCTAGGCGTGTGACGATCACTACGAGTGTACCCGTTACGGGATGTGGGACAACCGCACTCCGAAGGAGCTTGCGGGCCTGCATATAGTTGGGTAAGTGGTAACGTATCAATATGGTACCCCACGTATGTACATGTAGTGTGCGACGCACGGAAGTAGTCAACTCCGTCTACACCATGAGTGAGTTCAAATCAGAACAGCTGGACACCTCAGACGATCAAGTATCAAGGAACTCAGAGAATCCATCTGAAGATGAGGAATAAGAACTAGAAGTGCAAAGAGCACATACTAGTAAGTATAGACATTGGATATGTCTCAAATAATCCAAGCAACTACCTGACAGGATGGAATACCGAGCCTAAACACATTAAGGCGAATGCCTAACGTGAACCTAACAATGCTCAACAAACGGGGCGGAATTCCCAAGAGCAACCCCAAGATTACCACAAGTATACTCCATCATTGAAGGGGATATCAAACCTAGTCTTAAGCACTAGGAGCAAGTGTAAACAGTCTACCCCAGAACGGGGGACGTTATAACCCAAAAAGGGGCAACTCAAGTACGATACCACAAGACGGTATAGTGGACAACATATCATAAACGTTAGCCGGATGTAACGGCATAATTCAACAGCACTCAGGAGCAATCCTTGAAGGGTGTCTGAGACAACAACAATTAAACAAGCGTCATGATAAAAACACATGAGCTAGAACGGACATTCGGTTAGGATACCGAAGGGATTTCACTTAACAGGAAATACCCTAAATTACCGGAAGGCACTGATCAGCACCAGATTGCCTAAGAGTCTCCTATGAACGGAAGCGTGATGTCACGACTTACCACGGAGCCCAGCAATACCTCCAACCTATGGGGTATACATGGAGTGGAAACGTGTACAAGAAGCTTGCAAGGAGCATGGCTTGCAGCAATAAGGCTCAGAAGCCGTAAATCAAATACGTTATATAACTTAAACGGTTGCAAAACCTGCACCAGTTATTAGCAAGACGTACGAGAGGTATTGCCTCATGCGACAAGAAATCAACAACTGGACCATCAATTCAAACCCAACTTTATGAGTGGCTTGAACTAATGGCTATCTCAATGTCACTGCCACTAGAGCATCAGTCTAGTATACAGTTGACGGAGTTCTTAATTACCGTCATGCCTTCTGTAGCGATGGTACCACAGAGGCATAGGAATCATGATAATGCCAACGACGGCCTAGTCCACACTTGGACACTACGAGAAACCCAAGGGAAGGTACCCCTCGTTAGCCAAAGATCACCAATGTGGTAATGATGCGGACCCTCAAGAAGGGCTTCCATCCATCATAACAGTAAAGCATACGCTTGTAGATACTGCCAAGAGGCGATGGAATAAGGAAATGAGATTTCCAAACCATCACGACTTGAGGAGCAAGCATACTCCGTATGCACCCAAACATGTGGTGAACCGTTGTATAAACACCAACATGATAAACCTCGTCATGAGACCTATGAGTGGAGACAACCCCTCAACAAGAACCTTCACTTGTTAGTGATAGAATACCCTCCAATTGGAGAACGGGACCAGAAAACCCTCGAAGTTTCTTGGGATGTCCCGGTGATGTACATACAAGTAGAACTACACAGCTAGAGCCTATAACCAATGCTCAGCACTATGGAGATAGTAATTGTCAAAAACAATCAATGTGTGTGCACACTACACACCATGAATGACCAACACTCAAGAGAGCTTGTGACCCGATAAACCACTTCATCTTTGGTCAACCAAGTTATTTGGCAAACTATATCATTAATGAGGAAGTAATGTGAGGTAAGCTAACCTACACATGAAACCTAAATTGAAATAAAACATCCCCACAAAGGGAAGATAATAGTATTGCGGTATACTATGACAACCGTCATACATATGAACTAGGAACCCCCTAGGGTATGTGCACCATAAGGAAATGGTGCCAATAATAATGGCAATAAGTAAAGGGGAACTACCACAGTAACAGAAACAGTAAAAACAATGTTGTACAATGAGTAAGAATACGGTGCACAACAAGCGACCGTTAGGAGGAAGTAGCAGATAATGACACGGAGCATAAGTATGAGATGACAGGCTGAAATATTCTTTCCTATCACATAAGTGATTTACTGTCGAGCGTTTACGCCTCTGCACTTCTGTATGACTGAGTGTTTTGGTATTGCACTTGTGCAGCTATTGATCTAATGGGATAGCTAGTGATATGGAGAATGTAAACCGTAGTAAATCCTTCTTTTCACCACAAATATGGCATGAGCCAGTCAAGCATTCTTAGCAACAAACCGTGCGGCCTAAGGCCAAAGAAGCACGAAGAGTGTGAAACACACTAACAATCACAGATGTGAATTCCAATGGAATAAAAAGGTGAAAGGAGACCTAAGAAAGTCACTAGGACCGACGCATATCAATGCAAGGTCATACAAGTAAAGAACACTTGTACTGAACCAGAAGAACTGGTATAATTTAGAAACTAGTGACAACAGAGGAAGCACTACAGTTAAGTGGTGACTTAACCTCGCCTGACAATAAGTCGGAGGAACTTAACGAATAACCGTAGAAGCACGAATAGCATGTGCAGTAGATTACCAGAGAGCTGGTTATAAATCTTAAACTCATTGAGTTCAAACACGGTAAAAGAATACCACATTTGTTTAAGTAAACCCTATTCCCATAATAGACGGATAAGAAGGCGATGTATAGCACATCAAGGATAACAAGAAGGGTGAATAACCCGAGTTACCAGGGTCGCGCAGTAGAAGCTAGTGGGCCCTAGTTAGGAGATTAATGTACCTAGTGAGTACAATACAATGGCTATTAATGCCTTGAAGCCGATTAGGCTAGAACCGAATTAAATAAGAGTTAAATAAACTCATATAGGAACTCTTGGTGCAAAGGCTAAACCATTGGTATGGTTAAGACCCTTTGACCAGAGCATATTATATAGTATACCGTAGTGAAGCTAAACGCTTCAGTTTGCCCAAATTGATTAAACCAATTTTAATAATAATAACATATGGTAGATTACGTGGGCGTAACCCCTTTTAAGGGGGGTAGAGCGAAAACCGCTTAATGTAAGTTTTGTGAATAAAACACATAAACCGTAATGTGCATAGCACAAATGAGAATCAAATTGATGATTGATACTATGTTAAATAAACTTAAGTACTCATTCATATTGTAATTATGGTAACTAGGCATTAGACATGTAAATACCATAGGATGAATATACCCAGCTTGTAACACCAATGTAAGAGTATTTGTAAAAGAGGAGTAATGAGTAGTGGACGGAGCTCCACAAGTATTGTAGCCTTTGAAGAAGTAGTACGAAATGAATGAGAGTAGTAGATGAATGAAGTTTATGAGTAGTGGAATCGTAAGTAAATTACTTGAAGCAAATTGAAGTCAACTAAATTTCATAAGTATGGTAATCCCTAGTTAGAATAATTGAAATGATGGAGAGTAATGGAGGGAAGTAGTGAAGGTTGATGAAATGAGCATTTAGGTATCGAATCACGGAGTAAAGCATTTGGGGAAGTAGAGTGAGGATGATTGATGGATTGATTCCATCCCTTGGAGATGTATGAATTCGTAATCACGACTAGAAAGAGTAAAAAGATAGAAAATGAAAACAATTAAATTATTTGTTTGGTTGAATCTGATGTGGGAAGTCGAACTTGATCCTGATCAGATCAAGGGAAACCGAACACAAATTGGAGTGGAAAGATAGTTCAACACTGGTGCTGATCACATCAGGGTCGAACGATTCTTGAAGCTCCCCTCAAGTGGTCACAAGAATCACACATAGGATAGAAGTAATGAATATAAATTGGAACTTGGAGTTGTATGCTCTAGAAAGTTTTCTAATTAGCTGTTGGGAAGGATTTTCCTTAGACTGAGAATAAGGATTTGGTTAGAAGCTTATACCGAAGAAGACAGTAGTGTAAAATATTGTATTATTCCAAGGGCAGCGGGACACAGAGGAAACCTGTGTCTAGATGACCTGAGTGTCTACGGGACTGTATGTGTATTGCATTGCTTTGGGGATAGCTTTGCATCGTATCTATGTGAAAACCTGGTAATATGAAACCAATAGTTCGTAGTAATGCGGATTGGAGCAATTATAGTACATTTGTATGGTATGGAATTTAGAGATGGTGAGTAATGGATTTGGGAATTGTAAGGAGGAAGAATGTGTAACTCTTGGTATTGGATATGTAAGAATGAGTAAGCATTGTAAACCTATAACCTCGAACAACTTTGAGGACAAAGTTCTTAAGGGGGGTAGATTGAAATACCCCGACCTTAAATATGGCGATTTAATTATCCTAATAGGTATTTAAGAGCCTAATAATGATTAAGAAATACTGGTAAGGAAAAATAAATCCAAAAGAAATGAAGAAACGCTTAAAAGCGGGAAACGCTAAATAAGCGTTAAATAACTATAGGAGCTATGAGACCTCGGTTAGCATGTTATATGGATTCTAAAGGTTTGATAAGACCTAAATAATATATGGGAACAAATCCCAAAGAAAACGGATCCAAATAATGGATTAAAACGCTAATAGAGCTTTAGAGCACGTTTTTCAAGAAAACCCGAAAACGTGACTTTGAGTGGTCAAACGGACCCGTAAAAATTATAAATCATTAAATAAATATTATTAAGCATTTATGGAAGCTTAATAACCAATAAAAATAAAGAAACGAGAAAATTCCGGAAAACGGGCCCGGTTAGTGAATAGTACCCAAACCGGGTAAAATAACGAGCGTTTTCTGTAAAAGACGAAAAACGCCCCAACTAGTGTAACTGTAGGGGGCCGGTTTTTAATGAGTTAACTAACCCCTCACACACACATGTAACTAGTTAACAAATAAGTAAATCATAAAGCAAAAAGTAAAAGTACAAAAAGGTAAATAACACTCTCTCACCTCTCATTCTCTCATTTCCCTCATCTCTCTCCTACCCTCTTCTCCCCCATCGATTTCTCTCTCCCTCTCTGTAACACCCCAACTAACAACAACATACTTAACAACAAACTGCAGCGGAAAATATACCTCATCACGTTACTTAACTCATTGGTGTTACACGCCGTTAACCACCCACGTGGCTAACAAGGCTAACATTTACACAATTGTATCGGTCTGATGGACTAGATCCCCGAGCAACTATACAATACCGTCTCCTTTATCACTACCAACATTCATTATACAAATACCTTCCAACTGTACCGAGTATTTACAACTAATGCCGAGAACAATTTCGGTCTTACTACACCTACAAATTACAAGTAATTACATCAATTACCCGTACGCAACAGCTACCCCGTCCTACTCTCGAACGGCTCCAGCTCCTTGTACCTGAAATAGAAAAGGAAAGAAAGGGTGGCCCCCCAGGGGCTCAGCACCTTTGCTGGTATGGTAATCCCGCAGCCCACATGCTACCGGGCCACGCACAACTACTTGTCGTCTTGGCATGCAGTTGATTGCATTTAAATCAAGCATGTAGATCACAACCTTACAACACAATACGTTACACAATAATGGGCTCAACAAAAATAACTCATCCATACTTAACCAATCACTCTTTGAGTTCTTCCACCCTATAGTATTTCTCCTCTAACGGAGCTATTTCCTCAATAGACGACACTTACCCACTATCGGGTTTCCACAAACGTCCCTTTTACATACTAGAAATCATATCCATGATCCTCATATTTCACTTCTAAGCGACATATAACATCACATCACAATAACTTTGCAACATACAAATAACACATACATAACGGGTACGGATCTCTTAGGAACCGGCCCAAACATAGTTAATACACTGGTGAGCCTAGGGAATGATATCACCCCCATGTTAAGCTCGTTATAACAAAACTCATTACCGCCCTAATAGTCGGACGAGTAACTTACCTAAAGATGGATCGGATTTAGTGACCCGAACTCACCACACAAACACATGTTCCCCCTAAACCGATCATAAGTCAGAATAGCTAAGCTTTGGGATAAGCTAATGGGAGATCATAACCCGTGGGGAAACAACCATAACAGAGAGAAGGGTAAAGCTAAAAAGGATACCCACTCCCAAACAACGCGCGACCGGCCAAACCGGATTCCTCACTACTGTTAGTACATACTTACTTTTAATTTTTCGTTAGAACTCCACTACGGAGTCTATCGTACCTACACACCATACAGTATTACTCTTGGGTTAAACACACAAGGGAGATCCCTACATTCACATACACATACCACACATTTAACTCACGCATAGCCGTGGTTAGAACGCCCCATGGTTCGGGTCGTTTAATCCGAATACCAAACTCTCATGTGATCCTAGACTCAGTTAGTTAAGGTTTAACACTTTCGAGGTTAAATGGTATCGGGAACTAGGTGCGCCACATAAATAAATTACTATAATCTCATTACATGTTTTATCTTACAAGGTGGCAAACACACAGAAAAACACATTGGCATACAAGCCGGTGTAATCCGGTAGGACACAGGTTGCAAGAAAACCATACCTGTCACCAACGTCCACTCTAACGTGTCGTCTTAAGTTTCTTGAACAGTTCTCGAACAACTGGCAACATTACATTTACTTTTATCAACATCGGGGTAACATGTTTGTTTAAAGTCTAACGCTCATAACTTACCCTCGTTAACTAGTTAAACAACTTGACATTTTTAACTTGTTTTACTTTCACATTTTATTACAACTTTTCACCCACTTGGTTGTCTTTATAACACACCTAACATGTCCTTAACATCTTTATAACATCATTACTTATCAATCCCCATCATTACACATCATTTTTATACCTTTAACAACATTTTTAGAGTGGTCCGGGACTTGGTCCTTACCTTAAGTCCCGGATCAACACTTACAGAAACTCACGGTATGTTTTGATAGGGTGGTCCGGGACCTTGTACTCACCCTAAGTCCCGGACCAAGACAGTCTTGTACTCTCGGCTACATTTAACAGGGTGGTCCGGGACCTTGTACTCACCCCAAGTCCCGGACCAAGTTAGTCTCACAACTCTCGACCTGTTTTTCATATATGGTCCGGACACCAATCCAAAACCTAAGTTCCGGACCTCCTGTAACAGAATCCCAAATTTGAAAATCTAAGTCTCGCTTCATCTATTCTCTTCATCCATTGATTACCCAACCTTCACACACGTACTTAGGCACATTCTAATAGCAAAATATCACTTTAATTCACCTTAAAACATCACCCAACT
The DNA here is from genome assembly GCA_023374045.1 of Limonium bicolor. Taxonomy (NCBI): domain Eukaryota; kingdom Viridiplantae; phylum Streptophyta; class Magnoliopsida; order Caryophyllales; family Plumbaginaceae; genus Limonium; species Limonium bicolor. Next base: position 224,939,286 of record CM041782.1, read on the forward strand.
TGTTATTCATTTTTCTTACAAATCTCTTAACACTTGTGACAATTCTCATTTGGTTTTCTAAGTGGTGTTTCACCTATAATGACCACTACACCAAAATGTTTCCTTACCATCACAACCTCATCTATTAAACACTTAAAACTTCTTGTTCATCAACCAAATTTCGCCATAATTTCCTTTGTATCACCTCTCACCAAAGACACCTTCATTACACACAACTAAACCTCAAGCTACACTACATCACAATATAGTGCATAAACTTAAATTGCTTGGCACTTAGGCCCTTAAATAACATAAACCTTAAACACTGAATTTCCACATAATAATTGCCTTTGACCTGCAAATACACCCAACATCACATATGCCTTTAATAAACTCTTTGAGAGCATTTTACTAACTCATTTCCCATTGGCTCTTTAGGTATTTATTAAGCAAATCAAGCTCATTTTTCCTAAGGCATTTAAACCACATTAGGTTAACACATTTACCTCTTTTCTTTCAAGATTTTTACTTGAATACTCTTGTTCTTCCTTGGTTGGAGATCGGCAAGAGGACTTGGCTACTTGTCAATGTTCTAGCCAACACACAAATAAACCAATGAGCATTCAAGCTTCATGCTTAAACTCATTTACAAACCCTAGGTTAACATAAGTGTTTTAATACACTAAACTTGATGATTACCTTTGGAATTTGAAAGAGAACTTGAACAAGTGGCAAGATAGGAATCCTCCTAGCCCTTTGAAGATTGGAATGGAGCTATGGAAGAACAAGAGAAGACACCAACACTTGGTGAATTTTCGGACAACACATAAACAAGAGGGAATGGAGTTTTTCTTTGACTTTCCTTACCTTGAAGCAATGGAGTATAACAAGGCATGAAAACATGAGCTCTAGCTCCTTCAATGGAGAATCTCCATGGCACCGAAATGAGGCTTTTGAAGATTTGAAAAGATAGAAGTGTAGAGCTTGCTCCAACTAGAAGAATGGTGGTTTTGAAATTGAATTTGGATCATGGAGCTAGAAGTTACAAGCATTCAAAGATGGAGAGTTGTGTTTTGCTGTAGCAAAACCAATGGAGAGCAAGGAAGGAGATGAAGAAATCGGTGGAGGTAAGTGGGAAAGAGAGGAATGATTGAACGAGTGATTGTCCTTGCCTTTAGTAGATATTAGTGCTTAATAAAGTAGTATAGTATTTTATTTATGTCTTCCTTCACTTATTTGATTGCAGGTGGTGGTGACTCACCTTACAAAAACCGGCCCCCATATATTACTTAGGGGTGTTTTGGTCTTTGTTAACTCATTTAATTACTTAATATAACATATGTTACAAACTAGCTTATAAAAGTCACTATTCATAAAAACAAGGCACATAACTGTGAAATTTTTTGTTTCCTATTGATTTAGGATTCCTAATGTGATAATAAGTAGTACACATGTTAATTAAAGAGTAATGATGGACATCTAGCCATTCAAAACCCATTTACAAGACAATTTTTCAAAAATGTGCTTTAAGGCTCCTTAAAGCACATTTTGTGTTTAAACTTGTTTTCAAGCTTGGTTTTCTTTGGTAATTGATTTAATATGTCTATTAACATATAAATACGGTCTGGGTAAGCTCATTAGGTCTTAACCAAGATTATCCCAAGCTTAGAGCACACTTTTGCCCTTATCGACTTTAAGGTAATTAATTGTGTTTAATATGGTTAAAATTGTTCACTAATATTTCTAAGGCACTTTTTAGCCTTATTATTCCTTATCTTAACATTTAAACAACATATCAAGGTTTGGGGTATTTCAATCTACCCCCCTTAAAAGAACTTCGTCCCCGAAGTTCACACTTCCCACATATCATTGGATTAGAATACGGGAACTACTTGTATAATAAAACACTTCCGTAACCAAACATACTTTACATCACAGTCCCGGACTTGACGGTCCGAGTAACATATCCACATCCATACATCACATAACATACTTACATAGTAACCTCGGACTTAGTGGTCCGGGTACCTTAACAACATTTGCACATACATAACAACCCTTAGACTCTCACGTCTGGGCAACACAACAACATTTAGACTCATAGGTCTCGATAACATAACATCCTTTAGACACATAGGTCTTGATAACATAACACTTCGGACTTAACCACGTTAGGACTCAAGGTCCAAATGACAATTTTTTTTTTACACATTCCACACAACATGTCTTAGCACGTATAGCAACCAAAAATTTCTTTTGTATACACTGTGCTCCCCAGAACCCGGTCGCGATGGACACATATTGTCCCCGTTCCTTTGGGAGGTCAAAACAATCACTTAAATTTAAAATTTCCTTATGAGGTTAAGTAAGAGAACTTAGCTATGTAAGGTATCCATCGACGTTTTATAAATACCGGTTCAAAACCCTTTCGAAAACACATACAACTCCAAGTCCAACTTATGCTCTTTATTCCCTTTTTCAGCGTGGTTATTTGTGACCACTTGTAGGGAGCTTCAAGAATCATCCAACCCTGATGTGATCAGCATCAATGTTGAACTATCCTTCCACCCCAATTTGTGTTCGGCTTCCCTTGATCGCATGCAAATCAAGTTCCACCTCCCACTTCATTTTCAAACATCAACTAATACACTCATTTGCCATTTTCTATCTTTTAGTTTTTCTAGTCATAGTCACTACATCTCCAAGGATAGAACTCTGTCTATCAGTCATCTCCATTCACTTTAATCCAGTTACCTAGGGAATCCTATTCTCACTAGGTTCTATGTCGGTTTCATACCCTTTCATAGATCACTATATTGTACATATACATATATTTTATCAAAATACAACACACAGTTTAACATTTAGTATCATATGAACATATACTGTCGGGAGTTTCTTTACTCCCACACTTGTACCTCACACACAACTGTTACCAAATAACACATTCATCACAATGGTATTCGCATCTTCTGTGCGTAATTACCACAATTAAACCATGAATGATGTATGTTTATGTAACACACACCACTCATCAAAACAAATTATTTTGTGCTATGCACACCATAGTTCACGTACACTTGTACGGTAATAGACACTAAGTGGTTTGCGCTCTACCCCCCTTAAAAGGGATTACGCCCACGTAATCAGTCACTTACTCACTGTGTTATAACATTCTACCGTCGTGAAGTGTTTAATCTCCACGCGGTTTATTAACAATGTATTCTTTTGAGGATCTTAGCCATATTGGCGGTTTAGTCCCTAACCAAGAATTCTCTTTAGAGTTTATTTAATTCATAACCAGTTTCGATTCTGGCCTGTGAAACTTCTAGGCGTTACTAATTAGCCATTCACTCATATTCACAACGCACATCCAACACTTGGATCGCTGGCTCACTAGTTTCTGCTATGCGATTCCTGATAATTAGAACTTAGTTGTTCATACATTATTCCTACTGTATTGTACATTCCCGATTATCACCCTTATTAGGTAATAACGGTTTCTCAACCGACGCGTGGTATTTCTTACCGAGCGAACTCGGTGAGTTTCAACTTTCTATGCATTTCCATGATACTTATGTATTCCACCATGATTTACTTGATTTCTTCCGACTTACTGTCGGTTGAATTTGAGCTACTACCTAATATGTAGTATTCTCTCAGTCATTTCCAACAACTGTGGTATATTCCATGCCAATATTTAACATACTGTGTAACTATAGTCACTTATTGTGAATCAAGTATCCTTTCTTTGATACGACCTTGCATTTCCTATGCTTCGGTCTTATCGTGTTATAATTCTCTTTATACTTCTACCACAATTGACATTTCCCGAATTTCTAACTATCCCTCTCGATCATTATTGCACAAGAGCAATACCAAAACACTCAGTCATACAGAGTGCAGAGGTGTAAACTCTTGACAGTAAATCTCTTATGCGTTTGCGAGGGATTCACACTGTATTCCTTATCACATAGTATCAAGTACTGGCTTGTTGCCCAGTCTGTATGTCATCACTTATCTTACGTGTTCACTGTGTCTAACTCATAACTGTGCTTGTTGGCCATTTTATTATAACAATACCCATGCAACGGTCGCTTACTGCGCATCGTGCGGTTACTCATTGTATAACATCAATTCACACTGCATCAGCTATTATATTAGCTTCCGCCATTACACTGTGTTTCGCCATTTATTTGGCTGATTACTGGGTACTCTATTCTTCGGGTCTTTATGCTCCTTGAGCGTTGCTCATTACACATTTAGCATCACACACCTCTGGTGGTTGCTATTAGACTTATTACCCTTCGGTCTCCACAACTGGTACGAACACTCCTTTTCGTACTTTTCCTACTCACATCATTCCTGGGTAATAACGATATGGTCAACCCTTAACATATTCTCTAGACATATTCCTACTCATTACTACCGTTCTGGCGGTTTCACAATACTAAGAGGTGTCCCCACTCTTTAGGTAGTGGTTCGTTATCCGCTTTTATTACTTATATACCATAAACTTTCGTAGTCGACAAAATTCACTTATGACATTTTACTTGTGGCTTATAAGCCCTATTGCCTCGAGCTCTGCTCATTGTAGGCTGTTCACATTCATTTACTTCTCCGAACAATATTACACGGTTTAGGTTGTATGGGCTCCATGACAGGTCGTTATTCCTTTCATGGGATGTCCCTTCAAGGATGTCAGACTTCCTCCTGACGCCTTAAGATTAAACTGGGTGGTAGTTTCAACCCCCGCGTTTCTGTCACGTTATTCCGTTCAACACTGTTGATCCAAACACCCCTTTAAGGACAGCTCCTGGGTGTTACCAGGTTATGCCATTACATCTGGCTTTCACTTATGAGTACATTTAATTAACTGCATTTCCTTGCATTCTTGCTGGGTTAAATATTCTCTTGGGATTGATATCCTAGTGATCATCTCGGGAGTCTCATCCCGATCATTGCACATTAATATCCATATAGTAGGCATCTGCCTCACCATATTTGGCCGGGTACTCTCCAGCTATTACATTCATCCTCAGGATTTTAAGACATATTCCATGTCCTTATTTACCAACTAGTGCACTTCGCACTTGTTCACCTTTAAACGTTTCCTTAAAATAATTCACTGATTCTTTAGTTTATTGACCTTACTGGTTCCTTTACTTCTACCATTCTTGGTAATTTCTTACTTGTCTGACTTTTACTTCGGACCGTAGTATGGAGTCGACTACTTCCCGAGTTTCAGACTCCACTCGTATACATATGTGGGGTATCCTGTTGATACATTGCTACTTACCCGGTTAACCTATAAGAAGGTCTGCCAGGCCCACAAGCTCCTATCGGAGTGCGGTCGTCCCACAATTCAGTTGGTACACTCGTAGTGTCCGTCACGCGCCTAGGTGAAGTATTCTGTTGTCAACTCCCTTATATTATCCTGTGATAATATGCATTCCGTCACTCGGGTTGTTACCCTTGGGTTTACCGGTTTCTGTCCGGTTATTTAAAAGTCACTGGGTATAACTTACCTACCATGTGGTACTGAGGCCGGTGTAGGTTTTCTGGTTCGGTTTCAAAGAAAGTTGGAAATAAATGGGTTTGAAAGAAAATTTGGTTTGAAAAAGGTTTTGAAATGAATTTAAGTCTAAAAGATTAATTCTCGTGGCTTCACAACTTTTCCTTGCTTTAGCCAAGTCTAGCTTCTTGCTGACTGGTGTACTTCCAATTGCAGAGGTCGGGCTGCTAAGCCCTTCCACAACTATGCTGGTCTCACTTAACTTCACGGTACTTTACTAAGTACCTGTAGTTGTTTTAAGTTTCCCGTACAGCCTTGTTATAGCGGCACTTGCCATGGCAAGTGCGCCATGCTAACTGGCTACTGGTTCAATAAACATTGGTTGCGGTATTGTTTCCGCTTACTCTGACATTAGTGGCCTTGCTGGCCCTTACTTGATCTCACAGTCTTAACAATAAATCCTCTGGGTTTTTCTCACTATTTTCACATGGTGACCATTAACTAGGGTGTTTCCCCTTCTGGGAGACCCCTTTTACTTAGTATTACATCCTCCTCATACTACGTTGTAGTTCCTTATTCGGTCGGTATACCATTGGTGTATTAGTTAACATTGTAGTCCCGTGGACACTTGTCTCGGGTTTCATTACCTCACTTTTGCCTGTTGCACGCTTGGTGCGTTGCAAGCTGGTTTTTCTCGACTGCTCGGCATGTCGATCCAGGTTGCTGGAAATTCTATTCTCTTATGCGCATGATTCTTCACTTTTCGCTACTTATGCGGCAGACATTGTTAAAATGGGAACCGTCTTCGGGATTCACACCTTTCGGAATCTACCGTATGACAGGCTCTCCGTACTTATAAGGACATTTAAATGCAGCCAGGTCGGGTATTCCCGAGTAAGAGGGGGCTTCCATCTCTCTGGCGTTCTTTCCCAGTTATAATCAGGGATTGTGGAGGGTGGGATGTATATGGTAGGTTTCCAATATTCACTGGTCCTCCTAACTAGCGTATCTCTCACGCTATCACTCATCCCCTAACCCACATACTGAAATCCTAACTCGGTACTTCCTAAGCTCGGTAATTCAGTCATCAGAGCGATACTTCGCTCTGATACCACTTTTTGTAACACCCCAACATAACAACAACATACTTAACATTAAACTGCAGCGGAAAATACACATCATCACATAACTTAACTCATCGGTGTTACACGCCGTTAACCACCCACGTGGCTAACAAGGCTAACATTTACACAACTGTATCGGTCTGATGGACTAGATCCCCGAGCAACTATACATACCGTCTCCTTTATCACAACATTCATTATACAAATACCTTCCAACTGTACCGAGTATTTACAACTAATGCCGAGAACAATTTCGGTCTTACTACACCTACAGGTTACAAGTATTACATCAATTACCCGTACGCAACAACTACCCCGTCCTACTCTCGAACGGCTCCAGCTCCTTGTACCTGAAATAGAAAAGGAAAGAAAGGGTGGCCCCCCAGGGGCTCAGCACCTTTGCTGGTATGGTAATCCCGCAGCCCACATGCTACCGGGCCACGCACAACTATTTGTCGTCTTAGCATGCAGTTGATTACATTTAAATCAAGCATGTGAAACATACCACAACACAATACATTTCACCCCAATGGGCTTAACAAAAAACTCATCCATACTTAACCAATCACTCTTTGAGTTCTTCCACCCTATAGTATTTCTCCTCTAACGGAGCTATTTCCTCAATAGACGACACTTACCCACTATCGGGTTTCCACAAACGTCTCTTTTACATACTAGGAATCATATCCATGATCCTCATATTTCACTTCTAAGCGACATATAACATCACATCACAATAACTTTGCAACATACAAATAACACATACATAACGGGTACGGATCTCTTAGGAACCGGCCCAAACATAGTTAATACACTGGTGAGCCTAGGGAATGATATCACCCCCATGTTAAGCTCGTTATAACAAAACTCATTACCGCCCTAATAGTCGGACGAGTAACTTACCTAAAGATGGATCGGATTTAGTGACCCGAACTCACCACACAAACACATGTTCCCCCTAAACCGATCATAAGTCAGAATAGCTAAGCTTTGGGATAAGCTAATGGGAGATCATAACCCGTGAGGGAAACAACCATAACAGAGAGAAGGGTAAAGCTAAAAAGGATACCCACTCCCAAACAACGCGCGACCGGCCAAACCGGATTCCTCACTACTGTTAGTACATACTTACTTTTAATTTTTCGTTAGAACTCCACTACGGAGTCTATCGTACCTACACACCATACAGTATTACTCTTGGGTTAAACACAAGGGAGATCCCTACATTCACATACACATACCACACATTTAACTCACGCATAGCCGTGGTTAGAACGCCCCATGGTTCGGGTCGTTTAATCCGAATACCAAAATCTCCTGTGATCCTAGACTCAGTTAGCTAAGGTTTAACACTTTCGAGGTTAAATGGTATCGGAACTAGCGCCACATAATGAATTACTAAATCATTACATGTTTTATCTTACGTGGCAAACACACAGAAAAACACATTGGCATACAAGCCGGTGTAATCCGGTAGGACACAGGTTGCAAGAAAACCATACCTGTCACCAACGTCCACTCTAACGTGTCGTCTTAAGTTCCTTGAACAGTTCTCGAACAACTGGCAACATTACATTTACTTTTATCAACATCGGGGTAACATGTTTGTTTAAAGTCTAACGCTCATAACTTACCCTCGTTAACTAGTTAAACAACTTGACATTTTTAACTTGTTTTACTTTCACATTTTATTACAACTTTCCACCCACTTGGTTGTCTTTATATCACATCTAACATGTCCTTAACATCCTTACAACATCATTACTTATCAATCCCCATCTTACACATCATTTTTATACCTTAACAACATTTTTAGAGTGGTCCGGGACTTGGTCCTTACCTTAAGTCCCGGATCAACACTTACACAAACTCACGGTATGTTTTGATAGGGTGGTCCGGGACCTTGTACTCACCCTAAGTCCCGGACCAAGACAGTCTTGTACTCTCGGCTACATTTAACAGGTGGTCCGGGACCTTGTACTCACCCCAAGTCCCGGACCAAGTTAGTCTCACAACTCTCGACCTGTTTTTCATATATGGTCCGGACACCAATCCAAAACCTATTCCGGACCTCCTGTAACAGAATCCCAAATTTGACAATCTAAGTCTCGCTTCATCTATTCTCTTCATCCATTGATTACCCAACCTTCACACACGTACTTAGGCACATTCTAATACCAAAATATCACTTTAATTCACCTTAAAACATCACCCAACTTGTTATTCATTTTTCTTACAAATCTCTTAACACTTGTGACAATTCTCATTTGGTTTTCTAAGTGGTGTTTCACCTATAATGACCACTACACCAAAATGTTTCCTTACCATCACAACCTCATCTATTAAACACTTAAAACTTCTTGTTCATCAACCAAATTTCGCCATAATTTCCTTTGTATCACCTCTCACCAAAGACACCTTCATTACACACAACTAAACCTCAAGCTACACTACATCACAATATATTAAAACTTAAATTGCTTGGCACTTAGGCCCTTAAATAACATAAACCTTAAACACTGAATTTCCACATAATAATTGCCTTTGACCTGCAAATACACCCAACATCACATATGCCTTTAATAAACTCTTTGAGAGCATTTTACTAACTCATTTCCCATTGGCTCTTTAGGTATTTATTAAGCAAATCAAGCTCATTTTTCCTAAGGCATTTAAACCACATTAGGTTAACACATTTACCTCTTTTCTTTCAAGATTTTTACTTGAATACTCTTGTTCTTCCTTGGTTGGAGATCGGCAAGAGGACTTGGCTACTTGTCAATGTTCTAGCCAACACACAAATAAACCAATGAGCATTCAAGCTTCATGCTTAAACTCATTTACAAACCCTAGGTTAACATAAGTGTTTTAATACACTAAAACTTGATGATTACCTTTGGAATTTGAAAGAGAACTTGAACAAGTGGCAAGATAGGAATCCTCCTAGCCCTTTGAAGATTGGAATGGAGCTATGGAAGAACAAGAGAAGACACCAACACTTGGTGAATTTTCGGACAACACATAAACAAGAGGGAATGGAGTTTTTCTTTGACTTTCCTTACCTTGAAGCAATGGAGTATAACAAGGCATGAAAACATGAGCTCTAGCTCCTTCAATGGAGAATCTCCATGGCACCGAAATGAGGCTTTTGAAGATTTGAAAAGATAGAAGTGTAGAGCTTGCTCCAACTAGAAGAATGGTGGTTTTGAAATTGAATTTGGATCATGGAGCTAGAAGTTACAAGCATTCAAAGATGGAGAGTTGTGTTTTGCTGTAGCAAAACCATGGAGAGCAAGGAAGGAGATGAAGAAATCGGTGGAGGTAAGTGGGAAAGAGAGGAATGATTGAACGAGTGATTGTCCTTGCCTTTAGTAGATATTAGTGCTTAATAAAGTAGTATAGTATTTTATTTATGTCTTCCTTCACTTATTTGATTGCAGGTGGTGGTGACTCACCTTACAAAAACCGGCCCCCATATATTACTTAGGGGTGTTTTGGTCTTTGTTAACTCATTTAATTACTTAATATAACATATGTTACAAACTAGCTTATAAAAGTCACTATTCATAAAAACAAGGCACATAACTGTGAAATTTTTTGTTTCCCATTGATTTAGGATTCCTAATGTGATAATAGTACACATGTTAATTAAAGAGTAATGATGGACATCTAGCCATTCAAAACCCATTTACAAGACAATTTTTCAAAAATGTGCTTTAAGGCTCCTTAAAGCACATTTTGTGTTTAAACTTGTTTTCAAGCTTGGTTTTCTTTGGTATTGATTTAATATGTCTATTAACATATAAATACGGTCTGGGTAAGTCATTAGGTCTTAACCAAGATATCCCAAGCTTAGAGCACACTTTTGCCCTTATCGACTTTAAGGTAATTAATTGTGTTTAATATGGTTAAAATTGTTCACTAATATTTCTAAGGCACTTTTTAGCCTTATTATTCCTTATCTTAACATTTAAACAACATATCAAGGTTTGGGGTATTTCAATCTACCCCCCTTAAAAGAACTTCGTCCCCGAAGTTCACACTTCCCACATATCATTGGATTAGAATACGGGAACTACTTGTATAATAAAACACTTCCGTAACCAAACATACTTTACATCACAGTTCCGGACTTGACGGTCCGAGTAACATATCCACATCCATACATCACATAACCTACTTACATAGTAACCCCGGACTTAATGGTCCGGGTACCTTAGCACATTTGCACATACATAACAACCCTTAGACTCTCACGTCTGGGCAACACAACAACATTTAGACTCATAGGTCTCGATAACATAACATCCTTTAGGCACATAGGTCTTGATAACATAACACTTCGGACTTAACCACGTTAGGACTCAAGGTCCAAATGACAATTTTTTTTTTACACATTCCACACAACATGTCTTAGCACGTATAGCAACCAAAAATTTCTTTTGTATACACTGTGCTCCCCAGAACCCGGTCGCGATGGACACATATTGTCCCCGTTCCTTTGGGAGGTCAAAACAATCACTTAAATTTAAAATTTCCTTATGAGGTTAAGTAAGAGAACTTAGCTATGTAAGGTATCCATCGACGTTTTATAAATACCGGTTCAAAACCCTTTCGAAAACACATACAACTCCAAGTCCAACTTATGCTCTTTATTCCCTTTTTTTTCAGCGTGGTTATTTGTGACCACTTGTAGGGAGCTTCAAGAATCATCCAACCCTGATGTGATCAGCATCAATGTTGAACTATCCTTCCACCCCAATTTGTGTTCGGCTTCCCTTGATCGCATGCAAATCAAGTTCCACCTCCCACTTCATTTTCAAACATCAACTAATACACTCATTTGCCATTTTCTATCTTTTAGTTTTTCTAGTCATAGTCACTACATCTCCAAGGATAGAACTCTGTCTATCAGTCATCTCCATTCACTTTAATCCAGTTACCTAGGGAATCCTATTCTCACTAGGTTCTATGTCGGTTTCATACCCTTTCATAGATCACTATATTGTACATATACATATATTTTATCAAAATACAACACACAGTTTAACATTTAGTATCATATGAACATATACTGTCGGGAGTTTCTTTACTCCCACACTTGTACTCTCACACACAACTGTTACCAAAATTAACACATTCATCACAATGGTATTCGCATCTTCTGTGCGTAATTACCACAATTAAACCATGAATGATGTGTATGTTTATGTAACACACACACCACTCATCAAAACAAATTATTATGTGCTATGCACACCATAGTTCACGTACACTTGTACGGTAATAGACATTAAGTGGTTTTGCGCTCTACCCCCCTTAAAAGGGATTACGCCCACGTAATCAGTCACTTACTCACTGTGTTATAACATTCTACCGTCATGAAGTGTTTAATCTCCACGCGGTTTATTAATCAATGTATTCCGGTTTGAGGATCTTAGCCATATTGGCGGTTTAGTCCCTAACCAAGAATTCTCTTTAGAGTTTATTTAATTCATAACCAGTTTCGATTCTGGCCTGTGAAACTTCTAGGCGTTACTAATTAGCCATTCACTCATATTCACAACGCACATCCAACACTTGATCGCTGGCTCACTAGTTCTGCTATGCGATTCTGATAATTAGAACTTAGTTGTTCATACATTATTCCTACTGTATTGTACATTCCCGATTATCACCCTTATCTAGGTAATAACGGTTTCTCAACCGACGCGTGGTATTTCTTACCGAGCGAACTCGGTGAGTTTCAACTTTCTATGCATTTCCATGATAACTTACTTATTCCACCATGATTTACTTGATTTCTTCCGACTTACTGTCGGTTGAATTTGAGCTACTACCTAATGTATATTCTCTCAGTCATTTCCAACAACTGTGGTATATTCCATACCAATATTTAACATACTGTGTAACTATAGTCACTTATTGTGAATCAAGTATCCTTTCTTTGATACGACCTTGCATTTCCTATGCTTCGGTCTTATCGTGTTATAATTCTCTTTATACTTCTACCACAATTGACATTTCCCGAATTTCTAACTATCCCTCTCGATCATTATTGCACAAGAGCAATACCAAAACACTCAGTCATACAGAGTGCAGAGGTAAACTCTTGACAGTAAATCTCTTATGCGTTTGCGAGGGATTCACACTGTATTCCTTATCACATAGTATCAAGTACTGGCTTGTTGCCCAGTCTGTATGTCATCACTTATCTTACGTGTTCACTGTGTCTAACTCATAACTGTGCTTGTTGGCCATTTTATTATTTAACAATACCCATGCAACGGTCGCTTACTGCGCATCGTGCGGTTACTCATTGTATAACATCAATTCACACTGCATCAGCTATTATATTAGCTTCCGCCATTACACTGTGTTTCGCCATTTATTTGGCTGATTACTGGGTACTCTATTCTTCGGGTCTTTATGCTCCTTGAGCGTTGCTCATTACACATTTAGCATCACACACCTCTGGTGGTTGCTATTAGACTTATTACCCTTCGGTCTCCACAACTGGTACGAACACTCCTTTTCGTACTTTTCCTACTCACATCATTCCTGGGTAATAACGATATGGTCAACCCTTAACATATTCTCTAGACATATTCCTACTCATTACTACCGTTCTGGCGGTTTCACAATACTAAGAGTGTCCCCACTCTTTAGGTAGTGGTTCGTTATCCGCTTTTATTACTTATATACCATAAACTTTCGTAGTCGACAAAATTCACTTATGACATTTTACTTGTGGCTTATAAGCCCTATTGCCTCGAGCTCTGCTCATTGTAGGCTGTTCACATTCATTTACTTCTCCGAACAATATTACACGGTTTACAGGTTGTATTGGGCTCCATGAGAAGGTCGTTATTCCTTTCATGCGATGTCCCTTCAAGGATGTCAGACTTCCTCCTGACGCCTTAAGATTAAACTGGGTGGTAGTTTCAACCCCCGCGTTTCTGTCACGTTATTCCGTTCAACCACTGTTGATCCAAACACCCCTTTAAGGACAGCTCCTGGGTGTTACTAGGTTATGCCATTACATCTGGCTTTCACTTATGAGTACATTTAATTAACTGCATTTCCTTGCGTTCTTGCCTGGGTTAAATATTCTCTTTAGTGGATTGATATCCTAGTGATCATCTCGGGAGTCTCATCCCGATCATTGCACATTAAGGTATCCATAGTAGGCATCTGCTCACCATATTTGGCCGGGTACTCCCTATTACATTCATCCTCAGGATTTTAAGACATATTCCATGTCCTTATTTACCAACTAGTGCACTTCGCACTTGTTCACCTTTAAACGTTTCCTTAAAATGAATTCACTGATTCTTTTAGTTTATTGACCTTACTGGTTCCATTACTTCTACCATTCTTGGTAATTTCTTACTTGTCTGACTTTTACTTCGGACCGTAGTATGGAGTCGACTACTTCCCGAGTTTCAGACTCCACTCGTATACATATGTGGGGTATCCTGTTGATACATTGCTACTTACCCGGTTAACCTATAAGAAGGTCTGCCAGGCCCACAAGCTCCTATCGGAGTGCGGTCGTCCCACAATTTAGTTGGTACACTCGTAGTGTCCGTCACGCGCCTAGGTGAAGTATTCTGTTGTCAACTCCCTTATATTATCCTGTGATAATATGCATTCCGTCACTCGGGTTGTTACCCTTGGGTTTACCGGTTTCTGTCCGGTTATTTAAAAGTCACTGGGTATAACTTACCTACCATGTGGCACTGAGGCCGGTGTAGGTCTTTGGTTCGGTTTCAAAAAGTTGGAAATAAATGGGTTTGAAAGAAAATTTGGTTTGAAAAAGGTTTTGAAGATGAATTTAAGTCTAAAAGATTAATTCTCGTGGCTTCACAACTTTTCCTTGCTTTAGCCAAGTCTAGCTTCTTGCTGACTGGTGTACTTCCAATTGCAGAGGTCGGGCTGCTAAGCCCTTCCACAACTATGCTGGTCTCACTTAACTTCACGGTACTTTACTAAGTACCTGTAGTTGTTTTAAGTTTCCCGTACAGCCTTGTTATAGCGGCACTTGCCATGGCAAGTGCGCCATGCTAACTGGCTACTGGTTCAATAAACATTGGTTGCGGTATTGTTTCCGCTTACTCTGACATTAGTGGCCTTGCTGGCCCTTACTTGATCTCACAGTCTTAACAATAAATCCTCTGGGTTTTTCTCACTATTTTCACATGGTGACCATTAACTAGGGTGTTTCCCCTTCTGGGAGACCCCTTTTACTTAGTATTACATCCTCCTCATACTACGTTGTAGTTCCTTATTCGGTCGGTATACCATTGGTGTATTAGTTAACATTGTAGTCCCGTGGACACTTGTCTCGGGTTTCATTACCTCACTTCTTGCCTGTTGCACGCTTGGTGCGTTGCAAGCTGGTTTTTCTCGACTGCTCGGCATGTCGATCCAGGTTGCTGGAAATTCTATTCTCTTATGCGCAAGATTCTTCACTTTTCGCTATCTTATGCGGCAGACATTGTTAAAATGGGAACCGTCTTCGGGATTCACACCTTTCGGAATCTACCGTATGACAGGCTCTCCGTACTTATAAGGACATTTAAATGCAGCCAGGTCGGGTATTCCCGAGTAAGAGGGGCTTCCATCTCTCTGGCGTTCTTTCCCAGTTATAATCAGGGATTGTGGAGGGTGGGATGTATATGGTAGGTTTCCTATATTCACTGGTCCTCCTAACTAGCGTATCTCTCACGCTATCACTCATCCCCTAACCCACATATACTGAAATCCTAACTCGGTACTTCCTAAGCTCGGTAATTCAGTCATCAGAGCGATACTTCGCTCTGATACCACTTTTTGTAACACCCCAACATAACAACAACATACTTAACATTAAAACTGCAGCGGAAAATATACCTCATCACATTTAACTCATTGGTGTTACACGCCGTTAACCACCCACGTGGCTAACAAGGCTAACATTTACACAATGTATCGGTCTGATGGACTAGATCCCCGAGCAACTATACAATACCGTCTCCTTTATCACACCAACATTCTACAAATACCTTCCAACTGTACCGAGTATTTACAACTAATGCCGAGAACAATTTCGGTCTTACTACACCTACATTACAAGTATTACATCAATTACCCGTACGCAACAACTACCCCGTCCTACTCTCGAACGGCTCCAGCTCCTTGTACCTGAAATAGAAAAGGAAAGAAAGGGTGGCCCCCCAGGGGCTCAGCACCTTTGCTGGTATGGTAATCCCGCAGCCCACATGCTACCGGGCCACGCACAACTATTTGTCGTCTTAGCATGCAGTTGATTACATTTAAATCAAGCATGTGAAACAACTCACGACACAATACATTTCACCCCAATGGGCTTAACAAAAATAACTCATCCATACTTAACCAATCACTCTTTGAGTTCTTCCACCCTATAGTATTTCTCCTCTAACGGAGCTATTTCCTCAATAGACGACACTTACCCACTATCGGGTTTCCACAAACGTCTCTTTTACATACTAGGAATCATATCCATGATCCTCATATTTCACTTCTAAGCGACATATAACATCACATCACAATAACTTTGCAACATACAAATAACACATACATAACGGGTACGGATCTCTTAGGAACCGGCCCAAACATAGTTAATACACTGGTGAGCCTAGGGAATGATATCACCCCCATGTTAAGCTCGTTATAACAAAACTCATTACCGCCCTAATAGTCGGACGAGTAACTTACCTAAAGATGGATCGGATTTAGTGACCCGAACTCACCACACAAACACATGTTCCCCCTAAACCGATCATAAGTCAGAATAGCTAAGCTTTGGGATAAGCTAATGGGAGATCATAACCCGTGAGGGAAACAACCATAACAGAGAGAAGGGTAAAGCTAAAAAGGATACCCACTCCCAAACAACGCGCGACCGGCCAAACCGGATTCCTCACTACTGTTAGTACATACTTACTTTTAATTTTTCGTTAGAACTCCACTACGGAGTCTATCGTACTACACACCATACAGTATTACTCTTGGGTTAAACACACAAGGGAGATCCCTACATTCACATACACATACCACACATTTAACTCACGCATAGCCGTGGTTAGAACGCCCCATGGTTCGGGTCGTTTAATCCGAATACCAAACTCTCATGTGATCCTAGACTCAGTTAGCTAAGGTTTAACACTTTCGAGGTTAAATGGTATCGGGAACTAGTGTGCGCCACATAAATATTACTGTAAACTCATTACATGTTTATCTTACAAACGTGGCAAACATACAGAAAAACACATTGGCATACAAGCCGGTGTAATCCGGTAGGACACAGGTTGCAAGAAAACCATACCTGTCACCAACGTCCACTCTCGTGTCGTCTTAAGTTTCTTGAACAGTTCTCGAACAACTGGCAACATTACATTTACTTTTATCAACATCGGGGTAACATGTTTGTTTAAAGTCTAACGCTCATAACTTACCCTCGTTAACTAGTTAAACAACTTGACATTTTTAACTTGTTTTACTTTCACATTTTATTACAACTTTCACCCACTTGGTTGTCTTTATAAACACCTAACATGTCCTTAACATCCTTATAACATCATTACTTATCAATCCCCATCATTACACATCATTTTTATACCTTTAACAACATTTTTAGAGTGGTCCGGGACTTGGTCCTTACCTTAAGTCCCGGATCAACACTTACAAAACTCACGGTATGTTTTGATAGGGTGGTCCGGGACCTTGTACTCACCCTAAGTCCCGGACCAAGACAGTCTTGTACTCTCGGCTACATTTAACAGGGTGGTCCGGGACCTTGTACTCACCCCAAGTCCCGGACCAAGTTAGTCTCACAACTCTCGACCTGTTTTTCATATATGGTCCGGACACCAATCCAAAACCTAAGTTCCGGACCTCCTGTAACAGAATCCCAAATTTGACAATCTAAGTCTCGCTTCATCTATTCTCTTCATCCATTGATTACCCAACCTTCACACGTACTTAGGCACATTCTAATACCAAAATAACTTAATTCACCTTAAAACATCACCCAACTTGTTATTCATTTTTCTTACAAATCTCTTAACACTTGTGACAATTCTCATTTGGTTTTCTAAGTGGTGTTTCACCTATAATGACCACTACACCAAATGTTTCCTTACCATCACAACCTCATCTATTAAACACTTAAAACTTCTTGTTCATCAACCAAATTTCGCCATAGTTTTTGTATCACCTCTCACCAAAGACACCTTCATTACACACACTAAACCTCAAGCTACACTACATCACAATATAGTGCATAACTTAAATGTGGCACTTAGGCCCTTAAATAACATAAACCTTAAACACTGAATTTGCACATAATAATTGCCTTTGACCTGCAAATACACCCAACATCACATATGCCTTTAATAAACTCTTTGAGAGCATTTTACTAACTCATTTCCCATTGGCTCTTTAGGTATTTATTAAGCAAATCAAGCTCATTTTTCCTAAGGCATTTAAACCACATTAGGGTTAACACATTTACCTCTTTTCTTTCAAGATTTTTACTTGAATACTCTTGTTCTTCCTTGGTTGGAGATCGGCAAGAGGACTTGGCTACTTGTCAATGTTCTAGTGCAGACGTTATATCGTGAGTGGTTAAACTGGTGTAAAATTAAAAGAAAAGAAATAAAAAACTCAAAATAAACGTCGGGCTGCAAACAAATCCCGGTCGCAGTAGTATAGTGAAATGTAAGCGACCGGATATCGAACCATGGACGACTGTACATATTATAGTACCTAAGCGTGTCACAAAAGGGGGGATTAATGACTTGTTTTTATAAATAAAGGGAAAGATAAAATTAACTAAATTAACAGATAAACTAAACGGGACTCTGGTTCAATTAATATCATCTGCTCTTTCATGCTAGGTCTACTGGTTTAATATAATTGTCTGGCAAGATTCCTGTAATTATCTTAAGGACTAAGTCATAGCCTCATAAGAACTCGCGCCAGTTGTGCAAGGTCCGATGAAAACTCATGCACCCACCGGTGGACGGCAAAGGAGAATTGAGGGATTACATTTGCACCTGAAAATACTAACTCATTAAATCATAATAAGCTTTCTCCAGATTTACGGCTTAAATAACATGTCTATTTATCACCTGGTCTGATCAAAATAGACTTAGGAGAGCATTTTAATAAATTCATGTAATTTATTAAAATGGTGAGAGAAAACCTTTAAGCGTAACAAACTTTATTAAAATTAAAACTAGTAAAACATATTGCATAATTAATACAGATACAAAATAATTATTCCCAGAGTATACGTACTCTAGCCTAACATATTAAATAGTTTGGTCTTCTATTTAAATACGTGAGACTAGAGGTGAGATTAATGAGATGAAAAGAAAATAAATGGAGAAGCGGGAGATAGAGATGAAAATGAACGAGTGAGTGAAAGTGTAGTGGTACGAAGATGGAATGATGGTGTGAATTGGAACTCCAGGAGAAACCACGGACGGAACCTCTGGAAGGACACTGGAGAAGATGAGTGGAGCGTGGTATTTATAGAGGAAGAAGAAGAAGCATAGCAGCAGCTCATTGATTGAGCTCGTTGATTGCAGCCTCATTGATTGCAGGGGACAGAGCTGCAACGCGTGGGTGATTTAAGGTAGGCGCCGACTCTAAAGGATAATGGCGGAGTCAAGTTGCAGAGCGAGTCGGCGAAGAAGATAACCCGTTGCGTTCTGTAATTTACACATGTCCGCATGGTGTCCGCTTTGTTGTCCTCATGCGGTTGTCTCAGTAGTGTGCTCGGGCGGTCTCCTCTCATGTCCGCATGGTTTTAAGGCGGTTGCATGGGCGGTACATTATCTCACGATCCGCCTTATCTACTCACTCACATCCGCCTCCATACCTCTCTTCCGTCCGCCTTGTTTTTAGGCGGTTGCCTCTATCTTACTCACGTCCGCCTTATTTTTAGGCGGTTGCTCATGCGGACACACCTCTGTGTGTGCTTCACGCGTGACTTCCTCGTGCCTCTCTTTTAATCCTTTACAATATGTATTTATTTGGCATTTTCCCTACATTTTAACACATATAATACATCAGTTAATATAACAAAATAATTATAGGAAAAACCCAAGATAAGTGAGAAACATTACTAAAATGCTGCAAATTATAAGTGATTAAACCTTAATAAGTCTATATGTTTAGCACTTATCAAACTTCCTCACACTTGACTTTCTTGTCCTCAAGCAAATAAGGAATATAATTATCTCTAAGCCATAATAATAAAACAAGATTAAATAAGTGTAGAAGGGAATTTAGACAAAGTGACAATTGAAAGAATAATTCTGCTCTTAAAGTAGGTTTTTATAACAGTGAAGAAGAACAATTTAATAAAAGCATAGAAAAACTAGACTGCAGAAAACAAGTTAGATTAACCTGGGATTTTCAACCAATTTCATTCTCTAACCCGGATGACAAGGGGTGTGAAGTAATGCCTTATTCCGCAATACCTTTCAACACCACATACTCATGTTTATAAATATAAATTGCAATTTATATTTACATTTTTTTTTAATGTGCAAAAATTGTATATACAAAACACACAAAAATTTTTAAATTGCATTATTTTTCTGTACCCCAGACTTTTCTCTTTATCCTTGTAGCGGTGTTGGGTCTTCTATCCCAGATCACGAGACCTTAGGTAGATAGGTGTTAAAGCACCCCGAAGAAATTAATAACCGGATAGACGAGGCCTGTTTTGGTTTAGAAAAATTCATAAACAGCGGAGTACCTTGTCTTTATCCTTTTCTTTCCTTGACTTTCCACATATTTCCATAATCCCAAGCTAAACTAAATTGGTTTTTACAATCAGCAGATCTATCATTTTTCGAGTGAAAATAGAGTATTTTTGAAGGAAAATAATTTTATACAAACTCCTTTAAATAAAACCATCTTTCAGTTGTCACTTGACATAATTTCAGACACTTCTACAATTATTTTATCTCATTTTTTCAAATTTTTTTTATATATAGGCAGTTTAGAGTAGCAAAAAGCGAGTGTGGCATTATCGAACTACTGTCATATTTTCAGGGAAAGGTCTCTCCTTCCTTACACTTAAGAGGAGCAATGTCCTCATTGTTCAGAATTAAAATCAAGAAAATGACCTTTCAAAATATGACAGACTCATAAAGGATTAAATATAGGTTGAACATTAATAAAATAAAGGAAGAACTGAAACTCCCCTTGTATCGTAGATTGAGGAAGGTATCCTTCCTCACACTTAAGCTTTGGTAGGGGTGAGATGTTCCTCACACTTAAGTTCGCGCAAGTGTTCAACCGAAGATATCGAAATTCCTAGAGCAACTGAGGTTGCTTCCATAGGCGAGTTCAGCTATATGTTCGAATATTTATTCTGAAAAGGGAAACATATATAGCCAGCAGAACTCAAGTGGCACCAAAAGAAAATAATAATATGAAAAACATAAATAATTAGGCATAGATATTTTAAGCAAAGATAATAAAGTACTACATAAAATAAAAACATGAAGCAAACTGAAGATTGGGGGCGTGTGCGGCTTTGTTGTTCTTCTCTGTATCGGGCTCGAGCAAAATAGAATTGGGGAAGAACTGAATTTCAAAACGCGGCGTTCTTTTTTTTTAGGGGAATAGGCACGTCCGCCTGGACGTCCGCTCGGAACTTAGGCGGACAGGGGTGTGGCGTCCGCGTGGAGATTAGGCGGACAGAGAGGCGGTGCGGTCTTCAGTGGTGTCCGCATGGGAGTGGGGCGGTTGGCTAGGCGGACTGGAGGCGGTTCTACCACTGCTTGCGTTTTTTTTTTGAATTTTATCCTTATTTAAACAACAACAAAAATAATGAAGTCATAAAATAATGGGTTAGTAATAAAAATGACATAAAATTAAATGTTAGGGACAATGGAAATTAAAATGTTAGAGACAATGGAAATTAAATGTTAAGGACAATGGAAATTAAAATGTTAGAGACAATGGAAATTAAATGTTAAGGACAATGGAAATTAATATTATAATATAAGAGTTAGAAGTTAGATGTCAGAAGTCAGATGTCCGTAGTCATATGTCCAAAGTCAGGTGTCCAATTAATATTAACAGATTATCAGATAATTAATATTAACAAAATATAGTAGATAATTAATATTAACAATAAACAAAATATTATAGACATAATATTAACAGATTAAAAGAACAAAATATTTATAATTAAACAGGTGAAATCCGGGGCTTAGGAACTAGAATAAATCTAGTCCCCGGCAACGGCGCCATTTTGCAGACGTTATATCGTGAGTGGTTAAACTGGTGTAAAATTAAAAGAAAAGAAATTAAAAACTCAAAATAAACGTCGGGCTGCAAACAAATCCCGGTCACAGTAGTATAGTGAAATGTAAGCGACCGGATATCGAACTGTGGGACTAATGTGCATATTATAGTACCTAAGCGTGTCACAAAAAGGGGGATTAATTGACTTGTTTTTATAAATAAAAGGGAAAGATAAAATTAACTAATTAACAGATAAACTAAACGGGACTCTGGTTCAGATTAATATTATCTGCTATTTCATGCTAGGTCTACTGGTTTAATTATAATTGTCTGGCAAGATTCCTGAAATTATCTTAAGGACTAAGTCATAGCCTCATAAGAACTCGCGCCAGTTGTGCAAGGTCCGATGAAAACTCATGCACCACCGGTGGACGGCAAAGGAGAATTGAGGGATTACATTTGCACCTGAAAATACTAACTCATTAAATCATAATAAGCTTTCTCCAGATTACGGCTTAAATAACTTGTCTATTTATCACCTGGTCTGATCAAAATAGACTTAGGAGAGCATTTTAATAAATTCATGTAATTTATTAAAATGGTGAGAGAAAACCTTTAAGCGTAACAAACTTTATTAAAATTAAACTAGTAAACATATTGCATAATTAATACAGATACATAATAATTATTCCAGAGTATACGTACTCTAGCCTAACATATTAAATAGTTTGGTCTTCTATTTAAATACGTGAGACTAGAGGTGAGATTAATGAGATGAAAAGAAAACAAATGGAGAAGTGGGAGATAGAGATGAAAATGAACGAGTGAGTGAAAGTGTAGTGGTACGAAGATGGAATGATGGTGTGAATTGGAACTCCAGGAGAAACCACGGACGGAACCTCTGGAAGGACACTGGAGAAGATGAGTGGAGCGTGGTTTTATATAGAGGAAGAAGAAGAAGCATAGCAGCAGCTCATTGATTGAGCTCGTTGATTGCAGCCTCATTGATTGCAGGGGACAGAGCTGCAACGCGTGCGTGATTTAAGGTAGGCGCCGACTCTAAAGGATAATGGCGGAGTCAAGTTGCAGAGGATCAGCGAAGAAGATAACCCGTTGCGTTCTGTAATTTACACATGTCCGCATGGTGTCCGCTTTGTTGTCCTCATGCGGTTGTCTCAGTAGTGTGCTCGGGTGGTCTCCTCTCATGTCCGCATGGTTTTAAGGCGGTTGCATGGGCGGTACATTATCTCACGATCCGCCTTATCTACTCACTCACGTCCGCCTCATACCTCTCTTCCGTCCGCCTTGTTTTTAGGTGGTTGCCTCTATCTCTCACGTCCGCCTATTTTTAGGCGTTGCTCATGCGGACACACCTCTGTGGTGCTTCACGCGTGACTTCCTCGTGCCTCTCTTTTAATCCTTTACAATATGTATTTATTTCGCATTTTTTCCTACATTTTACACATATAATACATCAGTTAATATAACAAAATAATTATAGGAAAAACCCAAGATAAGTGAGAACATTACTAAAATGCTGCAATTATAAGGTGATTAAACCTTAATAAGTCTATATGTTTAGCACTTATCATCTAGCCAACACACAAATAAACCAATGAGCATTCAAGCTTCATGCTTAACTCATTTACAAAACCCTAGGTTAACATAAGTGTTTTAATACACTAGAACTTGATGATTACCTTTGGAATTTGAAAGAGAACTTGAACAATTGGCAAGATAGGAATCCTCCTAGCCCTTTGAAGATTGGAATGGAGCTATGGAAGAAACAAGAGAAGACACCAACACTTGGTGAATTTTCGGACAACACATAAACAAGAGGGAATGGAGTTTTTCTTTGACTTTCCTTACCTTGAAGCAAAGGAGTATAACAAGGCATGAAAACATGAGCTCAAGCTCCTTCAATGGAGAATCTCCATGGCACCGAAATGAGGCTTTGAAGATTTGAAAAGATAGAAGTGTTAAGAGCTTGCTCCAACTAGAAGAATGGTGGTCTTGAAATTGAATTTGGATCATGGAGCTAGAAGTTACAAGCATTCAAAGATGGAGAGTTGTGTTTTGCTGTAGCAAAACCGATGGAGAGCAAGGAAGGAGATGAAGAAATCGGTGGAGTAAGTGGGAAAGAGAGGAATGATTGAACGAGTGATTGTCCTTGCCTTTAGTAGATATTAGTGCTTAATAAGTAGTATAGTATTTTATTTATGTCTTCCTTCACTTATTTGATTGCAGGTGGTGGTGATCACCTTACAAAAACCGGCCCCCATATTTACTTAGGGTTTTGGTCTTTGTTAACTCATTAATTACTTAATATAACATATGTTACAAACTAGCTTATAAAAGTCACTATTCATAAAACAAGGCACATAACTGTGAAATTTTTGGTTTCCCATGATTTAGGATTCCTAATGTGATACTAAGTAGTACACATGTTAATTAAAGGAGTAATGATGGACATCTAGCCATTCAAAACCATTTACAAGACAATTTTTCAAAAATGTGCTTTAAGGCTCCTTAAAGCACATTTTGTGTTTAAACTTGTTTTCAAGCTTGGTTTCTCTTTGGCATTTGATTTAATATGTCTATTAACATATAAATAAGGTCTGGGTAAGTTCATTAGGTCTTAACCAAGACTATCCCAAGCTTAGAGCACACTTTTGCCCTTATCGACTTTAAGGTAATTAATTGTGTTTAATATGGTTAAAATTGTTCACTAATATTCTAAGGCCCTTTTTAGCCTTATTATTCCTTATCTTAACATTTAACAACATATCAAGGTTTGGGGTATTTCACTCTCTCTTCTGGCTGCTGCGATTTGGAGCTCCACAAGAACTCTACTGGCTTCCCTCCTTCAACCTCATGCTCCACCCTCATATAAGCTCCAAACTAAAAAATAATCACATATTTGTAATCCCCTCATCCTCCTCATCATTCCCTCTATTCAAAATTCGAAAAGGATGAGTTTCATCTCCATGGGTTTTCCCCATTCAAAGAAAAATAGCACACCAATGGGTAGCTTGGAGTCTCCTCTCTCCATTGAGGTAAAAATCTACATGAAAACTCATGTTTTCTTCACCTTCCTTCATAACCGATTTTTGCCCCATTTGTAATGCTCTATTTTCTCTCTCTTTGGAGCAATACATCAACCTTGCAATGGTGGTGGATTCACCTTCTTGAACCAAGGGCTAAACCCCTTCTAAAACACTCCAAAGGTAAACCCTAGAAATCTTGCTTTAAACGTTTCATTGAACTAGCATTAATTTAAGGGTTAGTATATTAATTGTGATTGTTTTGTGTTCATTTGGTGATGGGAATGGAGTTTGGCAACTCCATTCCCCACATAACCGATTTTGAGGCAAGACAAGGACGAAGGAGGAAAAATGAGAAAGAAAGAAGGAAGTATAAGCTCAAGGTAAAGCTCCTTCCTAATGTTAAATTCTATTGCATTAGAGTAATGGGAATGGGTAAAATATTTTAAAGAACCCAAAACCTTGTACTAGTATGGGGGATTGTGAAATTTGAGTATTTAAGAGTACAGTATTTGAATTGTAGCTTTGGAGCCAAATGTGATGTGTATGGAATTGTGGATTGAGAAAGTATTGAGGATTTTATTTGTATGTGTGCTGGTAGAACCCTTGTGGTTTGGCTAGAATATGGATGAATTGATGAGAAAGGAGATGTGTGGATAAGTAAGAAAAGTAGGTGAACTATGGTGAAATTTTAGTAGGAATTGTGCTCTAATGGATGACTTGGAAGGGAGAACCAAGGTGCATATTAGGGATTGTGGAGATGTTTAATGACCATGGGAGTGACTATAGTTATGAGGATGAAAGAATGTAAAATCTGTAGCAAAATTGTTGAATGGCATTGGAGAAACTAGGAGACTTATGTACCATGACCTAGGGAGTGAGTGTTTGGCCTTGAAGAGGAGAGGCAATGATTGTAGGTCTTGAAAATGGCATTCGGAAGTAATTATGTATGGAGGAGGTAGGAACCAAAATCTGTAGCAAAGATATTAAATTGCATTGTAGAACTAGGAAGAATTAGTGGGCAAGATTTGGTAAGAGGAGAGTTGGACTTGGGTATAAGTAATGTAATGGCTTGGAAAAGTATTTGGAATGCTAGGAATGGCAAGGATTGAGGAAGTATTGGATGAGAGAATTGAATTGTAAAATCTGTAGCATGGGTGTAACAAAAACTGTTACATGTGTTGGTGGAGAAGTGAGGAAAATGTGTAAGATGATTAATGGATTTGGTGGATGAATTAAGGTGATTTAGAATGTTTAAATAGTACTAAAACATGTTAGGATGTATGTAGGAAGATTGGGGAAGCAATGGGTGAAATTGGGAAGGAAAAATAAGGCCTGTAGCACAATCTGCTACCGTCCGACCCAGAGCCTGGATCGGACAGTGGGTCGGACGGGGCTTAAGCAACGACAATAAACCTTTCTGGAACGGTCCGACCCAGGGCCGTGAGTCGGACGTGGGTCGGACGGGCAGAATTTTCCTGTCGACGAAGTTACTGACTTCGTCCGACCCAGAGTCTGGGTCGGACAGTGGGTCGGACGGAGTCTGGACAACAGAACCGAAACTTACTGGAATGGTCCGACCCATAGGTTGGGTCGGACGGTGGGTCGGACGGCCCCAACTTATATAAAAATAATAATAATAATATAATAATAATAATAATAATAATAATAATAATAGTAACATAGTAATCATATGTATATATATAGATATGTACATACATATGGGACTTTAGTAATACACCATTAATGTAACACTAATGGTAAAGAAATAGGTATGTGAATGGGAAACAAGTAAGAGGAATAGTTAAGGAAGTTGAAAGTATAAGAACATTAAGTAAACCCAAAGTAATGGGATAACGGGGTAAGTACGGGAGTAGAAGCTATGAATGTATTGTAATGCTTAGAATTGATTGAACCATTTGGCATGTAGTCATTGGTTCGGGACTAGGACTCGAGGAACAAATAAGGAACAATGGAGCAAGGGAACACCCGATAAAGTAAACCAACGGTGAACGGTATGATTTCTTCATGCCCTGTATCCTAATCTGGTTACCCCGATTTGTGTGCTTATTTGACCACCTAATAAGATAAATGCATGAATCGGATTATATTGCACTTACTTGTGCTTGTTTACATTGTTCTCGATATTTGCCTTGAACAATAGTTTGTATAATTCATGAAATATATGAATGATGATGATGTGTAATTGTACCTTGTAGTGTACTTGTATAGTGTATTGTATTTGTATGGAGGTGTATATGAATAATGTATTTGTGTATATGGTTGGATGTTGACTTCTACTAATTCCTAACTACCTAACTCCTAACTTAAGTGAGTAAATTGGAATGAGTAGAAGTCCGATATAGCTTCGGCCACGCGTGAGGATGAGGAGACACAAGAGGTTGGATCCGATTCCTGACTCTTAAACTGGTCCGCGGCCCAAATCCCTTAAATGGGTAGCATCCCGGATTGGTGAGTCAAGTAAATCCCGGTGGTGGGACGGTGTAGTCCCCGGGCCGGAGGTCCCGACGACTTAACATGAGTAAGAGTAAGAGTAAGCAAGTAAGTATGAGTATGTATGCGTATGTATGGAGTAACGAGTAAAAGAGTAATCTCCACCCGATTAACCCGGGTGGACCAATGAAGCTAACAAGAACTGTACTGTGTGTATGTAATGAGTATGTGTATTCGGAAGAAGGTAAGTATGTATTGGATGGTTATATTGTATTCCTTGTATGTAATGAAGTGTATGTATGTATGCTTGCGTGAGTATTATTGTATTGTGTATGAAAGCATGTATGCATGTTGTGTGAATAAATGAACTGCATGTATACGACCAAGTGGTCGGCGTACCCTCACTAGTACGCGGGGTATACGGTTATCATGCGCAGCGAAAGCTGACCCCCTAGGGGAACGTTTTTAGTGTGCAGGTACCCGAAGCGGATGTGGTCAAGGTAAGAGACCGGCGGCACACCCTTGTACTTAGAAAGTAAGTAGTTGTAAGGAATGGGTAGATGTAGACTCTTAGTGAGTATGTATGAACTTGGAAGAGATATTATAATTGTACAAGGATCCTAGTAGACTCGGTTAAGTATATTGTATTGTATGGATTATGGAGGAGTAAGTATTGAATGGAGCATTGTTGTATTTGATTGATGAATGGAGTATGTATTATAGATGTGTAGTACTCGGGATTCCGGTCCATCAGACTGATGCTGTATGTAGAAGTAGTAGCCTTGTTAGTCACGTGGGTGACTAACGACATTGTATCACCCACTGTATGTAAGTATGTATCCGCTGCGTGTATCTGATGTGTAAGGAGATTGGACGGTAAGCATTGTATTAATGGTAGGGGTGTTACAGTATGATAAGAGGTTAATTGAACTATGAGTTGAGTCATATTTGAGGAGTAAATTATAGCCTATAAATGGTTTCAAAACTCTTGGGCTTTACCATTGTCATTGGTTATACTAGTGCCAATATGACTAACCATGTAATTTTATTGGGTTACAAAGATATGTGGTTGCTCATTGGAAAGATTGTATTAGATTTTATGGTTGGTGTTAGGTTCATGTAAGGAGAAATGTTATAGTAGGGGCTGGAAGAATAGGTAAAACACCCTTGTGAGACTTTAAATAATTATGATCTTTGGGATCTTAGAATTGCAATTGGAAGCTTAGGCACGAGTTTACTATGTCAGTATAAAAACAAAGTTTTATTTTGGGACTTATGGCAATTTATTTTGAACCGGGGAATTAAATTAAATGACCTGTTGGGAACCTTGGTTGAGTGTCCTTATAGGAATCGTCTGTGAATATTGGTGGTAAGTATTGACTACCGGGAACTCAAGAATAACTTGGCTGTAGGGAAGATGGAGTAATAGAATTATATTGATTTCAAAGCTCCTAAGGAGACTTGATTCTGAATAACTTGTTGAAAATGTTGATTGAGATTGGATGTAGTGATGTATGGGATATCTTATGTATTGTTCCTGAGTATTGGGTAAAAATAGAAAATTTTTACTTAAACTTTGAGAATAGGACTTCCTTTTTATAGCTGTGGAGTATGATCTTGGAATGTTATTAGGGACTCTAAGCTGGGTATTGGATATATGAAGTAGAACATGTCTCAACAAAGAAAAGTAGGGGTATCTTTTAGGTTACAAGGCATAACTAGTAGGGACCTAGGATTCTAGTCCGAGAAATGACATTTAGATTTGGAAAATTTTTCT
Organism: Limonium bicolor; assembly: GCA_023374045.1. Classification (NCBI taxonomy): domain Eukaryota; kingdom Viridiplantae; phylum Streptophyta; class Magnoliopsida; order Caryophyllales; family Plumbaginaceae; genus Limonium; species Limonium bicolor. Next base: position 224,968,479 of record CM041782.1, read on the forward strand.
AGGGAAGGTTAATAAAGGTCCTCAAAATGAGCTTGATCCTTGGTGAATTCGGTGGTGGCTAAGAGATGAGTTGGAGATTGGTTATATGAATTCCTTTAAATGTTGACTTACGTTTGGTGTGTACTGAGTTAATTTATTTATCATCCTCGGTTAAGGGTTGGAATCTTGATACATGAAGGTTAAGGTGTTGCACCAGATTTCTTGGAAGGCATCATATATAGTAAGTGATATATTGTAGGTGGACTCAAAAATGAAAACTGACATGGTAATTGGTGGATTGGTATGATGTGAACTAGCATTGGATTCGTGTTATTAATGTGATGTGATGATTATGGCATGGGAATTGGTTTGAACTTCGTGCCTATGTGATGGATTGGCTTAATGCGCCGGACTTCAATCTATGTGGAGAACCGTTTAAATTGACTCAAATTTTGGTTTATGTACTTGAATGGTTATCCAAGGGGCCGAGGACCACGCAGTCTTTTGTCATTCGACTGGTGTGCCCGCAGATATTCGTGAATGACTGTTGATTTTATAGGATCTTTTACTCTAAGTTTCTGTCTCTGGTAATTGTCAAACTCTAAGGAGGTGTGCTTTATTATAAGCATAGACAATTAAACTATATTTGAAGAAAATACACATTCATTGGTAGATGATCGATTACAAAAATAAAAAACAAAGAAAATCATTAAAAACTATCCTATCGCTATGGGCTCTCTCAGTAGTCGCTCAGACCTTTAATAGGCGAAGAACACTCAGGCTAGGTGAAGGTTGATGAACCGGATTACACCTTGAGCCATGGCTTGAACATGTGGATCAGAGGAGACGACTATAATGGCTTATATGGTCTTAACTACTTTGCCTATCATCCCTTGGTCCTCAATATTATGCCGCTTCTCAGACCTTTCGGTCCACGGTAGTGCAAGAGCCTTTCTCTTCTTTGGCTTCTCCACTGGAGTCACCTTGCTTGCGAATGGAGCTTAAGTACTCTTTGACACCTTTGCAACTGCCTTGAGCGTGTTTCCACTTGTTTTGATGCCCATCTTGTTCTGTTGTGCCCCCGTTTTTTTATTTTGTTTCAGGTTCACAAAGGGAGCGGTATGCTATTCTCTAACTTTATGCTATAGTGTTATGTCATTTCTGGTTGTTTATATTGGCTTAGAGAAGAGAAGGAGAATTAGCATCACTTTGGCTTATAATTATTTTAGTTAGGAAAGGAGTTTTTCTCAATTTTCTTTTCATTTCCTTTTCCATGTTGTGATTTCTTCCCCGTTCTGCACTCTCCCTTCCGCTTCGCTCTTTCTCTTCATCTTCTTTCTTTGGTTTCTTCTCTCGTGTTCAATCGTTCGCATGGTCCCGTTCGTAGAGAAAGTTGCTTTGCTAGTCCGTCGGATTTTGACTAAATAATTTAAATGGGTATAAAAAAATAATCTAAAAAAATTTAAGGTACAAATTATGGTTTTTAATTGGTATAAATTATGGTACTTAGTTGGTATAAATTGGTAGAAAATTTGGTATAAGTATGTGTTTAAAACATTATATTCTTTTTATGGTACTTAATAATTTAAAAAAATCTAAAAATATTTATTTATATTTTTTCAATATTTTATGATATTTTAATATTTTTTTTGTTATCTATATTTTTGTATTTTAAATTTTTTGTGAATTTTAGTGAATTTTTAGCACTTAGGGGCATATTGAGTAGGGGTGGCAATCTTTACCCACCCGAAAACTTGACCCAAACCCAACCCGTAAATAACGGTTATGGGTTAAGATTATTGACCCATTTAATTTTTGGGTCTAATACGGGTTATCTATTAAATATATGGGTTGGGTATGGGTCAAAAGTCCAAACCTGAATTCAACCGACTCGTTTACTTAATTTAATTAAAAATAAATTGATAAATGTGTACATATGTTACTTGGATATGTATTAGTTCTATAACTATTAGTATAATAGTAAACAAAAATACTGTCATTCCCTTAGGGCCACACATATAATTTTTTTAAAAAAATCCAAATACATATTCTCTAGGCCAAATCCACCATTCACTATTTATTTGAAAGCCTAAATAATATGTCATTCATTCTTGCAGTCGCACAAACTTCCCCGTTCACGTACCATTTCATCCGCACAAATAACAGATATGGGTTAAGATTATCGACCCATTTGATAGAATGTTGACATTTGGAAAATTGACACACAATGATTTGAAATAAATGATCGTCATGTGCATGCTTTTAGGGACGACTGGACATTCCACAGAAAATACAAGAGTATTCGTAATTAAACGGGTTGGGTTTGGGTTCAATGATTTTATATGGGTTAGGTATGGGTTGAGAATTTGTAACCCAATTCTTTTTGGGTCGGGTATGGGTCAATATAATTTTAATTGGGTTGGGTACAGGTGAGCTTCAACCATACCCATCGACCCGAACTGCCACCCCTATTATTGTGAACTTTAAAAATATTTTTTTATCTTTTTTTTCCTTCTAGTTAATGACATGCATACATTTTATAGAGATTTACAAAAAGGTAGTGATATTTTGTGACTTTCTTTTTATTTTAGGGCATTTCATGAATTAGCAAAAAATGTAGTAGCATTTCATGAAATTTCCCATTTGTGGACTTATAAAAATGAATTGATCTAATAATCTTTTTCTCTCTATATCACATATATCGCTTGTCAAATCAAAATTTTATTTAATTTTATTTTTACATACTTTTTATCTTTAATTTACTGATATCAGCTGGTAGCAAAATAATGACCGTCTTTTTTACTTATCTCCTTTTGAATAATTTAGGTTATTTTCACTAAATACCACTGAGTTTTTGCTTAATTCACGATATACCACTGTGTTTTTAAAATTACACAGGATAACACTAAGTTTTTACTTATTTCACCAGATAACACTCTATCTCATATTTTGTTAAATGTTCCATTAATATTCCTAGAAAAATGACTAAAGCACCCATATAAATAGTTAAATAAAAGTGGTGTCTTATGAAATTTATCAGTATGACAAATTATTTTCAAGTTGTTAATTAATAACAGGGTAGTTTAGTCATTTTCCTGGAATATTGACTGAACATTAACAAAATATGAGATAGTGTTATCTGACGAAATAAGTAAAAACTTAGTGTTATCCAGTATAATTCTAAAAACACAGTGGTATATCGTGAATTAAGCAAAAACTTAGTGGTTTTGATGAAATTTCCCAATAATTTATAAGGTTCAAATACCAATTCATCTCCGATACAACCTTGAAGTAGACAGGTTCAAGCGATGAAAGAAATAACAATCTTTAGTACTGGTGTGAAGTCCATTGCTCAAAAGCGGAACATTATCTATGAAGTCAAGCATTTATCATGTCACCCATATCAACTGAACCATGATTAATTCAAAATTCCAAATAAAATAAGAAAGCCTTATAAGGATAATATCATATGTTAAAATGATGAGAGTTGGTTTCAGTCTTGTTCCGAAATTCAGTCAATCTTTAATATTCATTCTCGTGGGATGGTGATATTACTGAACACCCCTTAATTTGGATCAGCGCTAGCTCGGGGTCATGTTTTGAGTCTGACCTACCAAATGTCAGAGCAGCTTATCCATATTCCAAAGCAGAAATGTCCACATTTGTCAAATTCTATCATCCATGATTGCTTATGTGATGTTAAGCAGAAGACATTAAAAACCCAGAAGACACAGGCAAAGTGCCCACTGTTTACCCAGTTCCTGATCATTTGGTAGGGGACAAAGCCAAACACAAAAACACACCCAACGCCAACATAGGATTGATGATAACAAAGCACCTAACTAGCACAAACAGAAGCTACCAATTCAGATGTACCTAACCTTGACGGCTAGCCATTCATAATAATGGCTGCTTGATCAAAGACTGAGAGATCAGACAAAAGACAAAACGCCAGAAAGAATCAAAACAAGCGAACATGTGGAGAAAGTAGCACTGCACCATGTTATGTTCCGGTATCAATCTAAAGAACGAGTTCTTTCACTATATCAGAAAAAAGGGACCAATTATGTCCATTCCAGGAAGAAAGTAAGCCACAGGCCACAAGTTAACATGTGGAAGGCGATATTATTGCTTCACCTCACTCTCCCTTCCATCCTCGTCTCCTGTCAGCTGTTGACAAAAATTGGTAGATAATCTCTTCTGGTCTATCTGTTTGGTCCTTAACTTACAGTGTGTAGGGAAAGGAACAAATACATCTTAACTTAAAAGATGTTTAGAAAAGGACAGTAAATCCTTGACGAAGACACAACCCCAACCATTGTACATTATGGGGACAGTTGCTACTTCATCAGTGAAATAAATTGCTTCTACTAAAGATCTACTATATATGTGGTTTCACTCTTCACCTCTCATCTCTACCAACATGATTTTACTTTTACCAAATAATAATCTAACACTGATCAAAGTTTTCTGATACCTCAACCGTTCTCATTTGCTTCAGCTGTCGCGTTCATGTCCATACATTGCAGAATGAGAGTTTTCTCCTCTTGCTCTTATTCTGCTTCCCCTTTCCTTTCCTTCTGCTCCTGCTAGAGAATGCAGTTAACATTAAAACAATGAACCCAAAAGGATATTGCCCATAACCCACGATCCAGAATCTGAACACTAAACATTTGATCGGTCTTGGGAGTATTTGATTGCCTCATCATCATCAGTTTTCACTTTCACTCTTCTTTCTACTTTCTTCTCCCAACCTTTCTCGAGACCCATCATCTTCCGTCTCATTCTCCTGTTTCATGAAAGTGATGCTTCTGTTCGATGTCGCAGTTCATTCTCTTATGGTGGAGAAACGAGCTTGGTTGAGCGTTGAGATGCACTCAACCCTGAGCATTTCCTTATCCCCCTCGTCCTCGTCTGAGTACTCGAGGGTTGCAGCAGGGTCGGGTGGGTCTGGGAACTTGGCCCATGCACTTGTTGACTAGATCAGTCTTCCTCCATCCGCCTTGTCCCAGCTCCAGTTTCCTATGCTGAATCGCAGGCCATAGTGGAAAACTCGGTAGTGGACACACGTGTGGGTACATAGCCAGGGTAAAGCATTATGTTGTTGTTTCTGGTGTGGCGTAAATTGAGCTGCAAAAACAAGTAGGATGGGAAAATTTAGTGGAGAGTCCTTCAATAGATATCATACATACTTAAGGTGAAAAGAAGAAAGTGCAAAAAGAAAAGAAAACCAAAAGGCCCCTTCAATCTCAATGTTTCTTGGAGTAAACTACTGTTCTAGTTTATGATTCAAGTACTTTAGGAACATAAGGTCATTCATAGTGAAACGTTCGATGCAGGTGTGAAGGGAAGAAACACACCTCTGCAGCTCCGAAAGAGTATCCATACATCTCACTGATCCATCCAGATTGGTAGATATCACCAGTGATATTTGTCGCATAATGTTCCCGGTCAGCTCGGACCTCCTCAGTTTTATGCAGCCACAGCAACGCGAATTTTCGAAGATCATCGATATGCATGATGATCACACCCCAACTTTGTCACATGCTTGGGGATTCTTGGTATGAAGCTTTGCCAGCTCATTGTCACAGCCAATAAGGTAGCTGTCATTCACAGTATGAAACGTCAGTGGTTAGGACATTATTTGAAATACGACCGAAGTGATATTGTAAACAAAGAAAATAAGAAAGAGGCCAGAGATATCTTATTTGACGTACTCATATGGAGCAGAGACAGGGCGGCCACGAGTTGCGTTGAACTCCCAAGGAGTAATGGGTCCTCTCATGATCATATCAGTATCCAGAATGACAATGAATTCAGCATCAATTTTAGCATGATTAAGCCAGTGCAGAACTGCAGCTGGTTTATTGATGGCTGGGTACCTAGATAATGCCAAGATGTTACATGTCAACCAAAGAAAAAGAATTCTGATAGAATTACAAATCATAATAGCAAATACAGTGAATTAATTACCAATCACCAGTCAAAGGATGTGTGCTCAAAGAAGGAGCGTAATGGGTGGGAGCCAAATCATGACCAGTGTAGTCCTTCAGTTCTTCATCTGTACAGCTTAAGAGCCTAGTGACATTTCCTGGCTGACCACTAAGTTTAAAGCTGTGATAGAACCCCACAGTTTGCCAGTCGAAATAGGAGGAGCATTCTGTGGAAAATATGGTATGGATTTTAGGATGGGGCTCTGTACCATCACCATTGGCCTGTGTTTGAACTTGAGAATTCCTATTTTGTGTCTCAGTTTCAGGTTTCTCATTTAGGAAAGTGAGCCCTGTAACTTTTTTGGGTTTAGTCATGTCAGCAAAAGTTTTGCTTCGGATAAAACTGAGATACCTAGACCACTTGGGTTTGGACAACCATTCTTTGCATGGTGTAGAAGAAGGCCCTCGTTTAATGTGGTAATGCACTCCATGCTTAGCATTAAAGCTTGCCTTTTATACTGATCTTTTTCAATCATCATAATCTCTCTTGGAAGAGGTGGTGCAGGAAAGAGTCGACATTCATATACAGCGGCATCACCATGGAACTCAAGTTTACTGAAGGACCAATTTCCAATAGAGAAGGGTAAGCCATAGTGGAAAAGTATAGGCTCCACTCCGGGCAATGGAACATATCCTGGATAAAGCATTAAACCCTCAACAATTTATATGCCTTAATCCAATCTGGACAAAGAAAGCAATCCTGTGAGACTTATGACAAGATTTTAAAAGAATCAAAAACTTCAATCTAGAAGGAACAAAACATGAAACAATTGACAAGCGTTTCACCTCAGCTGCACCAAATGAGTATCCATACATTTCACTGATCCAGCCTGTACCATAAATATCCCCTGTTATATTTGTTGACCAGTGAGCTCTATCTCCCCGTACCTCTTCTGTCTTAGAAAGCCAGAAAGGAGCCAACGCTCTTAAATCGTCAATATGAAAAGCCAGGAGTCCACCCACCTTGTCGCAGAGCTCTGGGTGGGTAGTGTGTAATTTTGCAAGAATATTATCACATCCAATCAAATACCTGCATGGGCATATGAAAACATTAATTCATAATCAATTCTTTAAAAAGTGTGTACAAACTTAACTGTACGTTTTATACTAGAAAGGAACCAAGGATTGATGAAGCGGCTACTTGTAATCCTAAAGATCACGGTTTACTCACGTTTCAGACTAAAGAATATCATTATAAATTTGGGTATGCCTCCAAACTTAACAGAGGACTTGAACAAAAACTTCCTGGAAATGACCACGTTTATAAAACATGTGTGAAGAAGTTAAATGAAATAATGAATTACAAATAGAAATTCACCATCATTACCCGTAATACGCAGCAACAGGTCTGCCTTTTTCGACGCCCAGTTCCCAAGGGATTATGGGGCCTCTAATAATCATATCAGCATCTAAAACTACAACCCAGTCTACATTATGTGCATCTTTACTGTTTTCAAGCCAGTGGAGAACACCAGCTGGTTTGTTGATTGCAGGATACCTGTCATATAGAGTTGCACCAAAGGAAACATCAAACTTAGTTCAAATGACCAAACAAGTGTACAGACCGAAAGGGTTATGACAGCATGATCATTAAAATATCAGATAGAGCCCCAGCGAAGATTCTGCAATGATTAAATGAAACACTCTTTTACATAGAGCATAGTTTTCCCTTAGCTTATTGTTTTTAGGGATTCCCTGGGAAGGGGTAGCACCGTATGCAGAACCAATCACCCATTTAGTAATTAAGACAAAATGTCAGCAAGTTTATGAAGAAATCTCAATGATGCTACATCCAGCATCTATAGAGGGCCGAATATCTTTTGTTCCAGCCAAAATTGTTGAAAACTACAAACTACCCCAAAGCATGCCAAACTCTGTATGTTCAGATAAAATGAATGTTCTGGGATATAAATTATAAGAGGAACATAAGTAATTACATTGGTTGCAACATGATGAAAGGTTTAATTCCATGGGACAAAGTATTTATAGGATTGGGTATTGATCAGAAAGGCGCTTCAACTGAACATAATGAGTTAGAGATTACAGCAACTTCAAGCATGAAGGTAGTAAGATAACTTTGAAGGCCTTGCTCAGCTCTGCTGTACTTTTAGTAAGTAGCATTACGTCATTGGATGAGGGTGTAGGACTCACCTCCAAAGACCTAAGCGGACGAGACTTAAAACTTATCAAGGAGACATCTAATCCATCTTTGCTAGAACATATGCTACTGATGGACAGAGCCACAGCTTCACATGGTCCTCTGAAACATGATCATATCGTGGACTACAATCAGCAGTACCCGCAAATTTTCAGTCCTTACTTCCATGACTGATCAATGTCGATTTCTATGTCATCTAAATCCCTAGAGCAGTATCATATTTCAACTTTCGGTGGAATTCAACCAGGTGAATAAGCTAAAATAAACAGATAGATCAACTATAATCACATTGAAAATTTGGGACCCAAGTTCTCTTCTTATTAATCAAACGTCTATTCGTAACTAAAAGTCAGATTATTGGGTGGATTTATCAGCCTATATAATCCAATGCATTCATTTTATTATCATTTCTCCAGTTTCTACTGAAAAACAATTAAACCGACTCGACATCCAATAGAATTTATCACCATGTTAGCATCTTGGTCATACAGAAATTGAAAACCAATGAATTCAGTAAGCATTTAAATAGAAAAGCAAAGATGCATGATCACCAGTCACCAGTTTTGGGGTGCTGGCTCATGGAAGGTACTTCCATGGTGGGAGCCAAATCCATCCCTTTGTAATTCTTCTTTTCCTCATCGGTGCAGCTAAGCAACCGAGTAATGGGGCCGGGTTGACCTGACTTTCTATGGCTATGCATCATCCCCACAGTTTGCCAATCAAAATAGTTATTGCACTCTGTGGAGAAGAGGGTGTGGATCCTCCATGGAGGCTCCCCAACCTGACTTTGACCTGACACGCAAATGGCCAGAGCCAGGAGCACTACGAAGACCAGGATTTTCGTCATTGCAGACCCAATTCGAGGCGTAGTCTCAAATGGGTCTTGCTCCCTCAGATCTGACTTTCATTTTGGAAGAAGAGCGGGCACTTATTTGAGGGATATGGTCAAACGCAGGGGTTTATGGGGAATCTATTTTTTCTTTATTTCTTTTAAAATCGCATTGGGGTCTATCTTAATTCAGCGGAATGATCAAATAGAGAATCTTTGATCGAATTTTAGGCGATGAGGTTAGGAGGAAGGCCGAGTCGAAGATCGGTTTCCAAGTGGTCGTGGAGAATGAGTGGGAGAGAACACGAGGAGCTGCACAGTAGTGGGTGGCATGCTCGGGGTCTGCCATCGTAATGTTTTACAGTTAATATATTTTTAATTATCCGGACAAAAAGTTCAATTGTTTAGCATGTCATTGTCCTTCAATTAGTATGGATGGCGTGTGTCATTACGATGGTCACCCCACCATCAGCCGCTTCCAATCAAAGATTAGATTATGCTTCACATGATGGTTGACTAACTTACCGGTCTCTTCAGTTGAACATGCTCACAACCTGCTCGACGAATTTCCTACAACCGGTGTCTTCACGAAGCATGAGTTTTTCGACCGTATACTTACCATTGCTTATGTATCGAACATTTACAATCTAATAACAGAGTTTTTTTGCTACGTTCATTCAAATAAGAAGAAAAGAGATTACAAAACAACTAGTTCCATATCAATAGAACATACAAAAGTAATGTTATGAGAGTCATTTCCTTAACATTGATCTGCCTAGAGGTGATTAAGTGTCGGAAGATTAACATCTTTGTCAACATAATTAAACTTAATTGAACTAAAACTACTAAGCAAGGACAGAACAGCAACCATAAGTTTATCATTACATAAGGAACCATGAATATCATTCAATAAAGTAGCTTTTGGCGATTTGAAATTAGACTACAATGAAATTGCACCTGCATATATCTAAAGCCTATTGAGATAGCCACCTCTGTTCATTCTCAAGTTGTTTCAATTGAGGCTTCTTCTGGATTAGGAAAAAAGGGTATAGAGATTGTTCCTTATTGTTCTTAATGACTCCTTCATGCCGTCATGATAATTCACAAGGTTTGAGTAAACCACTAAATTCTTGCTATTATTCAAAGATAATAAGAAAAAAGAGGTCCATATTATTCATAATTATGATACATTAAGAAACAAGGTCACTTTCTTTGCTTTTAAGGTAGACAGTTTTGAGTGGAATTTTTTGAATCTCTATGGGATTTCTATCTAATTGGGTCATTCCCACCATGAACAGTGTTAATCTGTCAGCAGCTTGTCATCATCAATGGCACTCTAGTCCTTTTTTCAATCATTCAAGGGGATTAGACAAGGTGATCCAATCTCCTCTTTTATGTTTATCCTTGCGCAAGAGGCTCTCACAGAGCTGTTAACCAAGTTCATATCATGGGGGTATATAGAGGCATTAAACTTACCTCCCAAAGCCCGCCTATAACTCAACTAGCCTTTGCTGATGACATTATTTTTTGGGAAAATTCACAATATACCCCTAAAAATTTTCGTAATTCACAATATACCCCTTTTTCAAAAATATATTCACAAAATACCCTTAAAAAGTGTCGAAATTCACAAAATAGCGATAATCCATGAACTGACCTTGATTAATGATTATTTTTACCCTTGAAAAGTTTCAAGTTCACAATATGTCACTTTTTTATTTAGGGCAATTTTAAAATTTTGTAAATAAATATTTAAAATACTATAAAATATTTAATAATTTAATAATTTTAATTTTTTAAAAAACTTAAAATATATAAATTGAATATAATTAATAGTTCTTAAATATTAATTGATATATTGACTTAAATTGTATATATACAATAGAAATATACATATATATATATAATCAAAAAATTTGAAAAGCATACTAAATTATAAAATTATAATATATTATTTAGAATATACCCCTTTCATAAAAACAAGTAGATAACAATATTATCAAAATATTTTAAATTTTATTTTATATATTGTCTAAGCTCAACATAGAGTATTTAATTTACCGTAGAAACATAACTAAGAAAAAGAAGAAAATAAAATTTTATCTATCAAATAAATATTTAAATTTATATATTTTAAGTAAAATTTACTAATTCAAAACAAAATAATACTATTATGTATAATTTTTAATATTTACAAATATTAAAACTTACAATTTATGATAGATCAATTATTTTAGAGAATGAAAAGAGAACAAAAGTTTCAATTTTATGATAATAATGTATAATTTATTTTTTGTAACTTTAATAATATATTATATTTTTAGTATTTTGTACGCTATTAAAAATTTTAAAATATATAAATTCATTTTTTTAATTTATTAATTTTTATCATATATCAACTTATTTACATAACTATTGTTTTTATTTATTTAAAATCTATATAATATTATAATTTATATTTGTGAATTATAATTATTAATGTGGTAAATAAAACCAACATCTTTTAAAAGGTATGTATTTCAATTTTATAATTGATTGAAGTTTTTGTATATTTCATATTTAATAATTATTAAATATTTTATAATTTTATTACTTTTTTAAAAATTTAAATTATTTACAAAAAAATCATAAAATGCCTTTGAATACAAAAAGGGGCATATTATGAACTTGAACCATGACCAGCAACGTGAGGGATAAAATATACTCCCTCCTATTCAAAATATTTATCGTTTTAGAGATGAATCTGGATTTAAATCTGTTCAGATCCATCTCTAAAATGACAGATATTTTGAATAGGAGGGAGTACAATATTTAGGGTGCGTTCGGTGATGACATTAAACAAAATCCAGACGCAGGGTTTGGAAGCTTTAGCATTAATCTCTTTTTTATGCGTGTAGGTGATATTCCCAGGTAAGAGCTTAATAAATTTCAGCCACTATTTAAGTAACATGTGGCATTAAAAAGCTTCTTGAATGTTGTGCCCATTTGTTAAGGTCACTACCGAACGACCCTTTAAGGTCATTTCACTAATTATGGGTATTTTGTGAATTTTAAATTTTTTTATGGGTATATTGTAAATGTGTTTTGAAAAAGGGGTATATTATGAATTACAAAAGCTTTTAGGGGTATAGTGTGATTTTCCCAAAAAAATAATGTCATCAGCAAAGGAAAGTTGACAAGTTGAGAAGTGTGCTCTCCCTATAGAAAAGACGCCATTTCTTCTATTAGCCTACATATGAATGATCATGACAACTGGATATGGAAAGGCACCACAACCTCCACTTTTCTATCAAATCAACATATGAACTTAGTCAGGGTAGTGAGATCTCAGTAAGCTCCTCTTCTAATAGCAGGAGTGTTATCTCCTTGTTATGTAAGAAGATTAATGCAAAGTCTGTGGTCCAATGGGATAAGCTTAACCTTTGGAATTTATTATGGGAATCATTTCGAGCCAAAAAAATATTGCTAAAAGAGTGGGAGGTAGCTCTCACTGTTTCTTCTGCAGGGATAAAGATACTTTGGCTCACTGTTTCTTCCACTGTTCTGTTGTGCTGAGATTTGGAATCAGACGATTGATATATCTATCAAATGCTCCAACCTTAACAATGAATCGTTATAGATTGGTTTATTCCGTTATTCATCTGGCTTGAAATACCCCAGACTTAATTATGGGGAATAAATTATTCTAATATGGTATTTGAGGGCCTAATAATGCCTAAAAAAGTTTGGTAAAGAAAATAAATCCAAAAGAAAAGAGGAAACGCTTAAAAAGCGAAAAACGCAAAAACGAGCAGTACGCAACCATAGGAGGTATATGACCTCGGTTAGAGTCCTAGATGAATTCATCAGGCTTAGTTAGGCCTAATTATATACAAAAATGATTCCCGAAGAAAATGAATCCAAATAATGGGTTAAAACGCTAACGGAGTCTTAAAGCACGTTTTTCGAGAAAACTAGAAAACGTGACTTTGAGTGATCAAATGGACCCGCAAAAATTATAGTCAACCAAATAACTATAATTAAACATTAATGGAATCTTAGGAGCCATTAAATTAAAGAAACAAGAAAAATCCGGAAAGCGGGCCCGGTTAGTGAATAGTGCTAAACCGGGTAAATTAATGAGTGTTTTCTGTAAAAGACAGAAAACGCTCCAGCTCAAGTGTACACACAAGGGCCTATTTTATTAAATAAGGCAGCCCCTCTCTATTATTAGCTAGAAAGAAAAGAAAGAAAAGACAAGAAAGAAAAAGTGAAAAGGTAAAGGCACCCCCTCTTCTCTCTCCTCCCATTTCTCTTTCTCCTCTTCTCTTTCATTGTTCTTTCTCCTCCAGCCGTTCTCCCCTTTCCTTTGGACTGGATGATTTTGCAAGCCCCATCCATGGCTTCCTCACCTTCCCTCTCTTGTACAAGCTCCGTTAAAGCTCCAAACACAAAAATAAGTGCATATTCTTGCTCCTCTCACCAAGCTCTACCATTCCCTCTTTTCAAAATCTAAAAAGGGAGAAGTTCGTCTCCATGGGTGTTGGCCATTTGAAGATAAAATTGCATATTCTTGAAGCTTGGAGTCCCTTCTTTCATCTAAGGTAAAAAGTTCCAAAGAAAACTTATTTTTTCCCCATCTCTTGTTGTGGCCGATTTTGTTCCATCCTTATGCCTTGTTCTTTCCTTGTTTGAGTTATTCTCCAAGGCTCCAATGGTGGATTGGGAGATCCTCTTTGATTCTTGACCAAAACCTCATCTTAGGGTTTCGAGGTAATTCTCCACCTTTGTGCCTTAAGCATCTTTCCTTGTGTTCTAAATGATTAATAAGAGTAGGTGAGTATATTTAGTGCCTAATCCCCCATTTGGGCATTGGATTTGAGGTTGGCAAGTGATTGGCCAACTTGGCCAATTTTTTATCAAGGAAGAGAGAAGGAAGAGATTGGAAAAAGAAAAGAGGAAGTTATAAGCTTAAGGTTAGAAATCCACCTTAATGCTTATTTTGATTGTTTTAGAACTTGGGATGGGTAATTAAAGGAATGAAACCAAAATTTGTGCTTGAAATGTATTTAGTTGATTTGAGAGAGAATTGTGAAATTGTGTTCATTTAGGGCCTAAGTGCCATTGCATTTAAGATTTTGAGCTATATTGTTGTTGGATGAATTTTGAATGGAAATTGTGTGCTGGTAGGACCATTTATGGGTGTGGCTAGTTTTGAGATGAATTAGGTGAAAATTGGTGAAGTTGGGTATGTTAGAATTGTGGGGAAGTCATGGCAAAATTTGTGTAGAAAGTAAGTGTTTTGGTGACTTTATGAATAAAGAACTTGGGTGTTTATTAAGTTCGGTTGAGTTGATTAATAACCTTGGAATGGTAGTTGGATGAGGGAGATTTGAGTGTGTAAAATCTGTAGCAAATGAATGTTGTAGTGCATTGGAATAACTAGAAAATAACTAGTGTGCAAGACTTTGAAAATGAGAGTTGGACTTGAGTATAGTTAATGCAAATGTCTAGGATGATTTGGAATGGTCAAATGGTTGAGAGAAGAAGTGCAACTAGTTAAGGAGAAGTTAGAAATGCACAAGTGTGCAAAGTGTAAAAGTGAGAATGGAAATTTGTAGAATTTGAGAGCAAGAAGTTAAGTAAGGATTGGACCAATGATTTAAGGAGTGCTTTAGGGTGTTAAAATAGTAGAAAACATGTGGAAAGATTAGGGAATGATTAGGTGTGGATTAAGGATGGAATTAGGGCTGAAAAATGGAGTTTTAGCAGCTTTTAGTAGGGTCGGGACTTAGGGGTCGGACCAAGTCCCGGACCAAGCATAAAAATACCCCGAAAGTAGAGAAAACAGGTGGTCGGGACTCTAGTCCAGGACCCGAACCAAGCAAGAAAATTGGCCGAAAGTGAAGTTTAGCATTGGTCCGAGACTTTGGGTCGGACCAAGTCCTGGACCACCCTCAAAAATGCACCAAAAGTGGTTTAAGGCTTTAGAACATAGGGGATTGATTGGTATTGGTTTTAGGAGTTGTTTAGTAGTTGTTTGGTGACTTTTAAAGGTCCTAAGAAGCATAAATAAGTGTTGGAAATGAGTGAGAAGTAAGGACTTAAATTGACAAGAGTAAAGCTAAGTATAACGGGACAACGGGGTAAGTACGGGAGTAGTAGTTATTTACATACCGTAACGCCTCCATGTTAATAAGAACATTTGGAATGTTACCAGTGGACCAAGTGCGATCCGAGAAAATGAGGTGACCCGGTAAAGTTAAACCATGGTGTAAGGTATGATTTTCTCATGCCCTGTATGCTAACCGAGCTACGCTGATTTGTGTGCTTGTGTGCCGACTTAATCAAGATAAAAGCATGAAAATGGTTATTACTTTGATTGTATATCTTGTTGCATGCTGTGTGTACTAACCATCCTTGCATAAGTGTGCGGTCTAACCTAGCGTTATAGACCGACTCATAGAAGAGTCTTGTGTGGTTAGTGACTCATAGATTGAGTCGTTTCGTAAAATAACGAGAACGTGGAACACACAAAAACTATCAAATCATAATAACGATAATGCAACCTTTCAAACTCACCAAAACGTGAGAGAGTTGTACGGGATTAGTAAATTCACGATAACGGTTAGAGAACCGAGTTGAAATAATCCACGAACACAAACAAGAGTGGAAAGATATAGTAAACCTCGACTCAAAGGATGATGATAGTTCTAAGGAAAGAACTCTAGAGAAAAGTAAAATACATATAAAGGACCATCAAACTCCTTTAGAGATAGTCGATCCACAATATGAGGATCCGACCTAATTTGAGAAAATATCCAGAGCATAAAAGTATTCGATAAGTTAGGGAAAACCCTTAAATCTGAGAATACTAGACATTGAGAAATTTCCCTAAGCTAATAGATGTTATCGAGAGAGATACTTCTAGGCTAATCTACGAGATTATGACATAACTCCGAGAGAGGAGTTTTGGGAATTTGAGTAGTCTGGTAGAGAAACGGACATTTGAGAATTTAAGGAGCTAAGTATGTAGTTCCGTTTGATAGTCGAACCTTCCCACTATGCTAGACCCAGAGTAGGGTCGAAACCCGGGAAGTAAGACTTGTATTTGAAAGCCTGGTGGTGAGTCTGTGTATGACTCTGCCCGAGGTCATGGGTAATGACTTAAAAGATACCCTTGAGAATTTGATAATGAGATTTCAGAATTGATATTGAGATTGGGATTTGAGTTAGTAACTTGAGAATTGAGCATGGAGTCGAGAATTGAGAACTTGAGAGTTAAGGATTGAGATTGAGTATTGTAGAACTTGATTGAGATTGAGAGTAAGAGAACTTGAGTAAGAGTAACCCAGGAGAAAGGGTAAGATAATGAATAAGGAACAAAGGTGTAGTGAGGTGGTAACCCTCATGGCCTAAGATTAAGTAATACTAACTAACAAACTTATTGTGTTAGTATGATTGTATTCCTTGTTTGAATGTTGAGTACTTGTGCTAGTGTACATATATAATGTATAGCTGCCTTGCATGATGATTGAATTAAAATGAATCCCATACTCTCGACAAAGTAGTCGGCGTACCCCTGTTAGCACGCGGGGTATGTGAATTACATGCCAGCAATATGCTGAGCCCCATGGGGCGCTGTTTTATTTTCCAGGTACATTGGAGCCGTTTACCGTCCGAGTGTAGGGCGGGTTGCTATGTAAGCATGGGTAGTTGTTTAAGAAGTTGTATTCGTTTGTATTGTGGAATTGTAAGACCGAAATGTCATTGGCAAACTTGAGAATTGTAGAGACTCAGTATAGCATTGATTAAGGTTTGTATTTGTATTGTATTTGAATTGGTTAGGAAAATATCGAGTTAGGAATTAGAGACTTAGGGCTAAGGGTTGAGTGTTAGCGTGAGAGGTACGCTAGTTAGGCACTTCCGGGTGGACCGGAAACCTGCAATAACCATACTCGCCCTCCTTAACCCACGTTATAAAGTTGGGAAAGAACGCCAGAGAGATGGGACGACCTCTCTTACTCAGGTAACCCGATCTGGCAATTGTAAAATAAACCTTATAAGAAGAAGAACCAGTCATACGGTAGATTCCAAGAACTTGAAATCCCGGAGACGGTTTGCGTTGGAACAACAATAACGCGCTTAACGACAGAAGATTGAAGATCCTAAATGTAGGATAATGAATTTTACGGCACCATGGGGCGACGGCGTGTCGCTTGTCGCGTGAGAACCATAGCCCGCAAGAAAGGAAGCACAACCACATAATGGAGCAAAAAGGACGGAGTAACAAGACCTGAGACAAGAGAGTCCGCGGAACTGCAAACGCTTGATAATACCGTTAGCAGCATACAAACCAACTAAGGAATTAGTCAAGGTTGGATAACTCCGAACCTACAACGCCAAAAGGTAGTAATACCAGAATAACATAGTTCAGACGACTATGAGAGGATTCATGAAGCGCAAACCAACAGGACTACGACGTAGCTCCTAAGGATTAGTCAAGCCCCAGTAACCACTGTAAAGGTGTGGGAATGACCAACGAAGCAAGGTACACGGGAACCCCAAAAATCGGGAAAGCGCCCAGATTAATGACAAGCATGTCAAGAACACTGAGAAGCGACTCAGGAGATTGATCACCCAAGATCAAAGGATCAAAAGAAGATCCAATTAAACCACCAAATACGGATGGAAACAATACCGTAACCGGTATACGTTAACCCAAAAAAATAACCTACCTGAGCACTTGGCCAACAGCAACAAGACAAATTGGAAGACTTTTATCGACCAACAAGTACTTACTAAAGTACCACCCTGACAATTGAAGCAATTATAGGATCACCAATCCTAAGAACTGAAGAACGGAACCTTGGAAAGGCCTAACGGCCTGACCATGTATTAAGAACATACCAGTCAGTGGGAAGCTAGACTTGGCCAAGACCCCCAGACATGGTAAAACCACACAATTTTCTTTCAAACTCAAAACTTTTCTTTCAAACTCAAAACTTTTCTTTCAACCCAAATATTTCTTTTAAACCCCAGATTTTAAAACCAAACCAGAAGAATCAAGCTAAGCTATCATAGAATGATACAAGAGGAGTTGACAATAGAATATTTCACCTAGGCATGTGACGAGCACTACGAGGTGTACCAAAAACAGGAAGTGGGACGACCGCACTCCGAAGGAGCTTGCGGGCCTGACAGACCCTTTTGTGAGTTACTCAAGTAAGTGGCAACGTGCCAATAAGGTACCCCACATATGTATACAAGTAGTGTATGAAACACGGGAAGTAGTCGACTCCGTTCTGCGGACCATAAAGTAAATTCAAACTAGAACAGTTGGATACCTCGGAACGATCGAAAGAACTCAAATAAGCTTACAAGCTAAAGGAGTCAAGAACTCACTCCAGGAGAATGATTAAGAGTTAAGAAGTGCAAGAAGCACTAGCAACTGAGTAAAGACATTGAATATGTCTTAAAAATCTTGAAGTAAATGCATGGAATAGCCAGAATGAATACCCGGTCTAAACAAGGTAAGGCAAATGCCTAACATGAACACGACAATGTTCAATGGACAAGGTACAATACCTAGAGTGATCATATAAGGTACCAGAGAATACCATTCATCACCGAAGAGGATATCAAAACGGTCAAAACATAAGAGAAGTACCCATGGTCTACCCGGTGGAAGTGATGATTAGTTTTGAAACCGTTGTCACCCGCCATGGCTGCGACCTTAAGTCTTAATGACCGGTTGAACGATGGGCGTTTTTTTTTGTTTTCCAAGGGCAGCAGGATATGAGTAGTCCTGTGTGGGAGAGTACCCAAAGAGTAGCTTGAGGATCTCTAGATGTGCAAATTGATTTGATCCGAACCAAAGGACCAGAGAGCGTAAGTGCCCAAAGTCATGACGGCCGTGAACCAGAAAGCGTAAGTGTTCAAACATGACCGGTACCTAAGGGATCACTCGATATGGGGAGGACTAAGTGTCTAATTGTCTACGGATAGACCCCTATGGAGAGATTGGAAAAAGAATATTTTGATTGCTATGCATGCAGTGACATGTTGTTTGGATGTATGGTATACATCGAGTTAGACGTTGGAGTCTTTGAGGTTATATAGAGGTATTACCTTAGCATAGAATACCTATGAGAGTAACTATATTGGATTCACTAACTTTGAGGGCAAAGTTCTTTAAGGGGGTAGATTGAAATACCCTGAACTTAATTATGGTGATTAAATTATTCTAATATGTATTTGAGGGCCTAATAGTGCCTAAAGAAGTTTGGCAAAGAAAAAAATCCAAAAGAACAAAGAAGAAACGCTTAAAAAGCGAAAACATAAAAACAAGAGTTACGCAACCATAGGAGGTATATGACCTCGGTAAGAGTCCTAGATGAATTCCTAAGGCTTAGTTAGGCCTAATTAATATACGGGAATGATTCCCGAAGAAAACGGATCCAAATAATGGGTTAAAACGCTACGGAGTCTTAAAGCACATTTTTCGAGAAAACCCGAAAACGTGACT
Source organism: Limonium bicolor (assembly GCA_023374045.1). NCBI lineage: Eukaryota > Viridiplantae > Streptophyta > Magnoliopsida > Caryophyllales > Plumbaginaceae > Limonium > Limonium bicolor. The sequence goes on from CM041782.1 coordinate 224,987,945, forward strand.
GTGTGGTCAAATGGACCAGTAAAATTATAGTAAACCAAATACCTATACTTAAACATTAATGTAAGCTTAAGAGCCATTAAAATTAAGAAACGAGAAAAATCCGGAAAGCGGACCCGGTTAGTGAATAATGCTAAACCGGGTAAATTAACGAGGTTTTTTGTAAAAGACGAAAAATGATCCAGATCATGTGTACACATAGGGGCCGGTTTATTAAATAAGGCAGCCCCCTCTCTATTATTAGCTAGAAAGAAAGAAAGAAAGAAAAGAAAGAAAAGAAAGAAAAAGTGAAAAGGTAAAAGGCACTCTGATAAGTGTCCAAATGAGCAGTTTTATAGGTGTATTTCATTATTATATCAGCACTTTTCTAGCTCATTTGTCACTTATCGTATGTTTTCCTCTAGTTTATGTTTTATTGATTATCTCACAAATTTATTGATAAACATGAGGAAAACCAAGCTAGGAACAAAGTAGACCAAGAGACACGACGCATAGGCGCAACGGCTTGAAAAACGGAGTCCAAACGAAGAATCTAGAGCCAGTCAAAGTTCGTAAGACTCGCGTCCATGTTGTGTCCGCCCAAACATAGGCGGACAGGGGCGGACGTGAGAGATGTCCGCATAACCATAGGTGGACACAAGCGTGGACAGAGACGTGAGACGTCCGCCTAAAGAAAGGTGGACACAAGCGTGGACGTGAGACGTCCGCCTAAAGAAAGGTGGACACAAGCGTGGACACAAACGTGGACATGATATCCGCCTAGAAATGGGTGGACACAAACGTGGACGTGAGTAATGTGTCCGCATAACAAAGGGTGGACACAAACGTGGACATGAGCTGTCCGCCTAGAAATGGCTGGACACAACGTGGACACGGGGCGGACGCGTGTAAATGCAACCCAGATCCAGAAACTGTCGCGTTCGCCGACTGTCTTCCCAGTTGCCCAATTGCTTCTTGCGGCGCCTACAGACATGTCGAACTGCTCCATAAACCATATCAGGCGCCTGCCGATAGTTGCTCACACGTTCTGCCGCCCCAATCCATTACTGAAATTGCTCACGCGGTGTTCCCTCTGTCTTCTTCCTCCTCCTTCCTTCTATATAAACCCAGTACCTCTGCATCAAATAAATCATTCCTTCCAGCCAGTAAATAATCCATCGCTCACACCTACGATCCATTCCATCTTCTTATCCCCACTTCTCCATTTTATTTCTTTCTTCATCAGCCTTATGCTGTTAGTTTCCAGAGAACCAACGAAGGAATCAATTGTCTGTTCGTTCTTCTTCGTTGGTTCCGACTATGTTATTTTATGTGTGATTAATAAACCTAGCTTCCCGGGTTAGGAAGCAAGCCTATTTTATATAATTGTGTTATGTAAGTTTTCCAGTATAATTTATCTAAGCAGTATTTTGATTCTGGTCCTTAATGCGCTTTGATTCTTGTACAATTATTAAAGTGATATTTGTAGTTCTTTGTTAAAGATGCAGTGCTGAGACAAGGTTCTAGACACAGGAAGTCAAAACGGGTAACGACTAGAAGCGAGTTTCTCGCCGTATAGGTTAATCGTTCTCCAATAGGGATTGTTAATAATGCAATTGGTTGAATTAACTTGGGCATGTTATGCAGCTTGTTATTTCTGCTAGTTAGGGTTTTTAGACAGGGAACAGTCAATAAACTAATTAAGATTCTTGAGTTTATTGCTAAAGTGGAAAGTTATATTAATATAATTAAATAAAAAGGTGAGCAGGACAACCCGGGATGCTTCTTTAACACAAAAAGATTTATAATTTCCATTTCTTTTCTATTTTAATTAATTATTTTATTATTGTCTTATGAGTTAGCTATTAACCATTTCCCTCAAAAGATAAATTGTTTAATAGAATTCTCAGTCATTTACTACACTATCAGTTATCCACAGCGAGGTCCCAAGAGTACGACACACCCACATATCCCCTATTCCGCAAAACGATTAGTACACTGCCTAAGTGGTAGAAGTGGTAACACACTTTTACCCAACAAGTTTTTGGCGCCGTTGCCGGGACCTCCGGCACGGTTATTGATGGTTTTAATTTTATTGAGATTTGTGTTTAATTTTGTATATCTGTTGTGTTTATTTGTTTCGCTTTATTTAATTTTATTTAATTTTACTTTATTTTTTATTTTATCAGTTTATTTATCTCTGTTTTGTTTCATATTTGTTTTTCTATTTAGTAATTTCTGTTTTTATGCCTATTTCTATTTTTAGTTCTATTCTACTTGGTATTTTATTTTTGTTTTTGTAGGATAGTTAATGATATGGAGAGCGGCGACGATGGGTGAAGAGAGTGTGATCAATTTGGATGGACTCAATGCAAGAGGAGATGTCCTCCTTAAAAGGTGATCAAAGGATTACAACACCTCAACAATCAAATCGAGAGCCGTACTGGTGGGAAGTCGCCCAGGCTAATACACAGTACCAAGAAGCTCGTTGGGATATGACTACTTCAATCAGAATGAACAGGCAATCTACACAAGGGCCAGACGAATTTTTCCCGAGACAGACTAAGCCACTAGAAGAAATTCTAGTGGTGAGTCCAATGAGTGAAGATCGATTCGAGCCAGATATTATTGAAGCTATAAGTTCTGATGAGGAGATAAAGAAACTTATCAGGACATTTTTCTCTGACGCCGAGTTGGAGCAAATGTCTGAGAGTTACAATTCTCCTCCATCTCCATCCCCAGCACAAGAGGAGCAATTAAAGCTGAAGATATTTTGTGTGAGCCTCATCAACCGGAAGAGGATATATATATTCTCAAATCTGAGGAGAAAGCGCTACCACCAGTCTCTCATAAACTCTCACCCTGCCTCCATAAGCCTCAACAACAAGAGGAGGATGTTTACGTCCTCCAATTTGAGGAAGAAAAGTCATCACCACCTGGTCTCCTGTTAGAACTACGTTACCGGCAGTTCTCCTCAAACACCAGGTTTTGTGGAGTATACATTTTCCTATTTTATTTGCCGAGTTAACGTTCTGTTTTGATCAGGTGGTTTGCTCTTAATTACTGCTAACTTCGTTTTCCTGGCGAAGGTATTGTCTACTTTTATTTTGATCCAGGATAACGACGCGGGAGTCTAGCCAAAAACTATAAATACGGGCAGCTTACTGGGAGGCAACCCAGTGGTTAAATAATATTTCCCTACTATTTTTGTTTTATGTTTTGTCTTCTATATTATTCCTATATATGTTTTTATATAATAAAGGAGAGAGAACGAGGGAGAATAACTTGAGTTCTTCGGGATGTTTAGAATATTTATTACAGGAACATCTTTCACATTTCTACAGCTGAACTCAAGTGTGGGGGAGCTCTGTCTAAACACTCTGCGAACTCTGGGGAGTACATTCTCTTTGCTTTGCACTTCAAATTTTTACATACTCCCTACTGCTTTGAATTGTGTGAGGTACTCTGATAGATTGCATGTCCTCGTCAATTAATTCTTCCTACGCAATGAGGACATTGCTCCAATCTAAGTGTGGGGGAGGACTCACTTCTCTATCGCTCGTCTTAAGTCTCTCTTAAATTGACACATTGCTTAAAATGCTTAATCTCTCTGCTTATCTTGCATTTTCCCAAATTCAATATCGTGGACCCTTTATATGTGGGTTGTTCTCTTTATGAATAAATACTGTTATGAATTGTGGGATAAATGGTACAGGATAAATGGTACAAAATTTAAAAATTTTGATTGCTTTTGAGGAGCATTTTTATGCGGTGTGACCAAATGAACTGCAATGGTCGGATTTTTATTACTCAGGGTTCTTTCTGTCTTCTCTCTTAGGGATTGCTAAGGGGTGCTTCTCTGTCAAAAAAAAAAATACAACAAGGGACTTACGAGACACCATTGGTAACCAACAAAGAGAGTTGAGTGTTTTTTAAAACAAAGGCTTGATGCCTACATATTATCTTCTCATCTCTTATGCAAAAGTGAAACAAATGCATAAATCTATTTTTCCTTTGTTTTTTCCTCAATGCCCATTCTTGAGAGAAGTTGGCCATGGTAAAAGTTCTCAAAGTCACCAAAACAAAGAAGCATTGAAGTACTCCGGATCATACCCCGAAACTCTAATTTTTATTTTTACCCTGAGCACACCTATGCCACCAGTAGTTGATGGATCACACTCCTCGAGAAAGTTTAAAGATCATGTTTATCCTACCCTTCATAATAATATTTGTTAGTATTGAGCATTTCCTACTTTTACTTGGGTACATGGTTTTGCTTGAGGACAAGCAAAAGGTAAGTGTGGGGGTGTGATAAGTGTCCAAATGAGCATGTTTTATAGGTGTATTTCATATATTATATCAGCACTTTTCTTGCTCATTTCTCACTTATCGTATGTTTTTCCTCCTAGTTTATGTTTTATTGATTATCTCACAAATTTATTGGTTAACATGAGGAAAACCAAGCTGGAACAAAGTAGACGAAGAGACGAACGCATAGGCGCAAACGGCTCAAAAAACGGAGTCCAAACGAAGAATCTAGAGCTAGTCAAAGTTCGTAAGACTCGCGTTCATGTTGTGTCCGCCCAAACATAGGCGGACAGGGGGCGGACGTGAGAGATGTCTGCATAACCATAGGTAGACACAAGCGTGGACAGAGACGTGAGATGTCCGCCTAAAGAAAGGTGGACACAAGCGTGGACAGAGACGTGGACGTGAGACGTTCGCCTAAAGAAAGGTGGACACAAGCGTGGACACAAAACGTGGACATGAGCTGTCCGCCTAGAAATGGGTGGACACAAACGTGGACGTGAGTAATGTGTCCGCATAACAAAGGTGGACACAAACGTGGACATGAGCTGTCCGCCTAGAAATGGCTGGACCAAAACGTGGACATGGGGCGGACGCGTGTAAATGCAACCCGACCCAGATCCAGAAACTGTCGCGTTCGTCGACTGTCTTCCCCAGTTGCCCAGTTGCTTCTTGCGGCGCCTACAGACATGTCGAACTGCTCCATAAACCATATCAGGCGCCTGCCGATAGTTGCTCACACGTTCTGCTGCCGCCCCCAATCCATTACTGAAATTGCTCACGCGGTGTTCCCTCTGTCTTCTTCCTCTCCTTCCTTCTATATAAACCCAGTACCTCTGCATCAAATAAATCATTCCTTCCAGCCAGTAAATAATCCATCGCTCACACCTACGATCCATTCCATCTTCTTATCCCCCACTTCTCCTTTTATTTCTTTCTTCTTCATCAGCCTTATGTTGTTAGTTTCCAGAGAACCACGAAGGAATCATTGTCTGTTTGTTCTTCTTCGTTGGTTCCGACTGTGTTATTTCTTACGCTTGTTTACTGTATAATTATGTGTGATTAATAACCTAGCTTCCTGGGTTAGGAAGCAAGCCTATTTTATATAATTGTGTTATGTAAGTTTTTTTCCAGTATAATTTATCTAAGCAGTATTTTGATTCTGTCCTTAATGCGCTTTGATTCTCTTGTACAATTATTAAAGTGATATTTGTAGTTCTTTGTTAAAATGCAGTGCTAAGACAAGGTTCTAGACACAGGAAGTCAAAACGGGTTAACGACTAGAAGCGAGTTTCTCGCCGTATAGGTTAATCGTTCTCCAATAGGGATTGTTTAATGCAATTGGTTGAATTAACTTGGGCATGTTATGCAGCTTGTTTTTTTGCTAGTTAGGGTTTATTAGACAGGAACGGTCAATAAACTAATTAAGATTCTTGAGTTTATTGCTAAAGTGGGAAAGTTATATTAATATAATTAAATAAAATAGGTGAGCAGGACAACCCGGGATGCTTCTTAAACACAAAAAGATTTATAATTTCTATTTCTTTTCTGTTTTAATTAATTGTTTTTATTATGTCTTATGAGTTAGCTATTAACCATTTCCCTCAAAAAGATAAAATCTGTTTTATAATTCTCAGTCAATTTACTACACTATCAGTTATCCACAGCGAGGTCCCCAAGAGTACGACAACCCACATCCCACTATTCCGCAAAACGATTAGGTACACTGCCTAAGTGGTAGAAGTGGTAACACACTTTTACTCCAACCACTCCTTTCTTCTCTCTCTATCATTTCCTTTTCCCCTCTTCTCTTTCCTTCTTCTTTCTCCCTCTAGCCTTTCTCCCCTTTCCTCTGGATTGGAACGATTTTACAAGCCCCAACCATGGCTTCCTCACCTTCCCTCTCTTGTACAAGCTCCATTAAAGCTCCAAACACAAAAAAAGTGCATATTCTTGCTCCTCTCACCAAGCTCTACCATTCCCTCTTTTCAAAATCTTAAAAGGAAGAAGTTCTTCTCCATGGGTGTTAGCCATTTGAAGAGAAAGTTGCATATTCTTGAAGCTTGGAGTCCCCTCTTCCATCTAAGGTTAAAAGTTCCAAAGAAAACTCATTTTCCCCATCTCTTGTTGTGGCTGATTTTGCCCCATCCTTATGCCTTATTCTTTCTTGTTTGAGTTATTCTACAATGCTCCAATGGTGGTTTGGGAGCTCCTCTTTGATTCTTGACCAAAACCCATCTTAGTGTTTCGAGGTAATTCTCCACCTTTGTGCCTTAAGCACCTTCCCTTGTGTTGTAAATGATTAATAATACTAGGTGAGTATATTTAGTGCCTAATCCCCCATTTGGGTATTGGCTTTGAGGTTGGCGAGTGATTGCCCAACTTGGCTGATTTTTGATCAAGGAAGAGAGAAGAAAGAGATTGGAAAAAGAAAAGAGGAAGTTATAAGCTTAAGGTAAGAAATCATCCTTAATGCTTATTTGGATTGTTTTAGAACTTGGAATGGTTAATTAAAGGAATGAAACCAAAATTTGTGCTTGAATGTATTTGGTTGATTTGAGAGAATTGTGAAATGTGTTTGATTTAAGGGCCTAAGTGCCATGCAGTTGAGATTTTGAGTTATATTGTTGTTGGATGAATTTTGAATGGAAATTGTATGCTGGTAGGACCATTTGGGTGTGGCTAGTTTTGAGATGAATTAGGTGAAAATTGGTGAAGTTGGGTATGTTAGAATTGTGGGGAAGTCATGGCAAATTTGTGTAGAAAGTAAGTGTTTTAGGTGACTTTATGAATTAAAGAACTTGGGTTTTATTAAGTTCGGTTTGAGTTGATTGATAACCTTGGAATGGTAGTTGGATGAGGGAGATTTGAGTGTTAAAATCTGTAGCAAATGAATGTTGTAGTGCATTGTGTGGAGGGTCATTTTTCGGTATGAGGGGGGAGGGGGGGCTAGATAAATATGGTTTCTTGACTGAAAAGCCTCGATCCTAGAAATTGTCATTCTGTGGAGGGTGAAAACCCGTCACCTCGGCATCCCTCAAATACCTACTCTATCGTCCGTCTTTTCCCAGAAAGCATAAAAGGGAGTGCAAGTGTGCGCTACACCCGCTCTCAATGCTCCACGCGGACTTATGCCCTAAGGGCAGAAATTGACTAGAGTCGCCACCTAGTTTGACCTAAGATACTAGGAAGGAAGGGAATGAGGGTTCTAAGAACCGTTGGTTGACTATGAACTTATTGCCTATGGATAAGACTTATCTGATCAAGCCAGAGATTCTATGTTGGGTTCGCACTGGGTTACACCCCTTAGAGGTGGCAACGACCATGACTTCGGATTGGTGCCCGAGGAAACCTCGGTCTCCAACTGTCGGGATTGTCTTCTTTCAAAACCTTTTTAGAGAGATTCATTTAAATCCAAGGATAGGATTAGGACAGAGGAGAGAGAACAAGTGGATGAGCGAGATTTTCTGCCAAGCCAGTACCATGAAGAGGAATTGATGAATTCGAATGAGTATGGAATGAAAGATTAGGAGTCTGATTTTGAGAGTTGAAGAAGTCGAGGGTTTTGTGAGACCATACGTAGTTCGATCCTCTATGAGCAAGGTCTTGGTGACAAATTGGCTCCGACAGGGATTTGAGGCGGCTCCCGTGTTGTTCTCGAACTGTTGGGATGGCTTCCGCATGGCTCAAATTGGCTCTGGATATGGCCATGGGATGGCTCCAGCTTTGACTTTTTTTTTTATCGGAAGTTACACTTTGATAGCGGCAACTGAAGTGGACTTTCAGCAAGACTGGGTAGAATTCTTACCGATCAGATGTTGATGATGGAGTGCTTATGATGCATGTAAATATTAAATAATAGATACGATGTAAAATGCATATGTAATTATTGGAGAGAAGGTATGACCCTATCTCTGTTAATATGAGGTTTACGAATATAAGACATCTTCGGCTCGATCTTGAGTGATTGTTGAACTGAAATGCGTGAATCACTTTCTCTCATGGAGGGATGTAGGTCAATCTCTCGTGAGTATGGATGTGTGTGCTAATGTCGTGATGATACTCTTGATGCTCAGAGCAATATTTTCCTGAGAATTTCTTTCGAGGTTCTGAACTTTCCGATCCTCACAAATTTCTCACCTGTAATGGGGTAGGCTGTTTATGATTTTGGTGCTCATATTGGAGGTTCACTCGCACTCATAAGACCTCGTGGGGTAAGGTCACACTCATTCGCTTATGGTCCCTTTGGTATGATGGGACATGTTGATAACAAGTACGAAGCTTATGATTCATGTTTCAGATCCGATACTTTTAGTTAACGCTCACCAACTAATGGGTCAGAGGTCTTTTATTGGGTTATAACGGGGCTGAGGGTATGATGTATGTCACATGGGACTGGAGGATTTATTTGGGAATTGTGGAGCTTTTGTGCAATAGAGTACATGTTTCACCTTCTCTATGGGTGGAATGTTTGGACTGGTTTTGATAACCTTTTATTGGTTTCTTTGGGACATCATTGGTCCTTTCGATTTAGATTTATCCTTCTTGCCTCTTCTACGTACGGTTTGAACTTTCTTCTCATTTTTGTGTTTTTGAAATTGTATTTGGCTCATCAACTTTCTCAAGTGTTCTTTACTTTATGTTTTGGCTTTCGGCTTTGGAATTGCATTGACTCATTGATCTCCTTGAACATTTTGGTGTCCATTTTTGGTGTTGGCTTTGGAGTTGCATTGACTCCTTGATCTTCTTGAACATTTGCTTGTTGTTTCTGTGAAAGATGGTGGGGAGGGGCCATGGCTCCAGCTCCTTTGAAATCGTCTATTGCAAGGGCAAGTAAGTATATGTACGTGGGTTGGCATGTTGTGGAGTTTCTGAAGAAAGAGTTTTTCATGAAAGCTCAGCGGGGCTCATTAAGGGATTATGTACAGGGCAGTCAAAGGTTTTTGGTTTTGTGGAGATTTTGTATTCATAAGTGCCTCGTCATTCTCACTAGTCAATGATTGTTTTCTTACTATTCTCAGATCTTTGCATGAATCATAGTTCGTATCCGTTTATCGACATTGATCTCACTACATATTGTGCCTCTCCATGTGCTGAAGGAATGCACAAGTCACTCGTGGTTTTACCTCCATTGGATCTCTCGATCTTCCCTTAAACTCATCGGATTGTCCAACACCCTCATTTGAAATTCAAGGAAAATACCGCTCTTCGCACACTAACCACTTAGTTTGTGGTGCTGATTTCGCGATTAGACCCTTGTATTCATTGACGGGTCGAGAGTTTAGCAGTTCAAGCACTTTGTTCAATCAATCTCTCAAGATTTTAACCAAAGACATCTTTTCGATATGGGAGTATGCAAATGCAACTGTCTACAATGCCATATGTTATGGTAATATGGAATTACTATGCATAGGATACATGAAATGATGAGATGAAAATGACTCATTTGGATTTTTATTGGGTGTTTTTTTTTTTGATGCAATGCATGATGGTAAGATAACACCTAGCCTTCTTGATGTGGCTTCAGTTGAAGATCCATGATAAGTTCATCCTGTCAATATTGATCCTGAAGGTGCCCAGTTGTTGGGTGTGATGTGAAAGAAGCTGTTCTGGAATGATATTTGGTTGATAATTGACTCATGGAGTTTTGGACCTTTATTTGTAGGAAGTGGCAACTTCCGCATGGTGGCCCTATGAATGGTAAAGACTGCATTTTTTTTTTGGATTTTTGATGTATGCATTTTTTTTTGGATTTTGAATGTATGCAATATTTTTGGATTTTGGATGTATGCATTTTTTATTTTTGGAATGTATGATTTTTTGGGTTTTTTTATTTTTTGTTGTTGTTGGTCTCTATGTACATGGTAGATGAATAGGAAAAGGTTTGGATCCCTGGTATTTCTTGCCATCACATTGAAGATCATGCTTTCACTCGTGGGCAAAGATAGTTGATCACCTGCAAACACGACTGTCATAACAGAAAAAAGAATCTAACACATGTTAGCTTGCTTGAAAAAAAATGAGATGAATGCCTGTGTGTGATGTGTTAGGAATGCAGCATGTGATTATGCATTTTTTTCTGAGGTGAGTACGATTCATGCATGATTAATGAATTTGCACTGAATGAGAATGCATGCGACTCTTCTTTTTTCTTTTGCCATGAATGTGGGGCATGCTTTTGTTTGTTGGTTGCTTTATTAGCTCGTTTCCAAAAGAAGATACGTTTTAGAAAAACGGTTTTGAAAACACGTGTTTTCGAAATGGTGGATTTTGCAGTAGGAATTTTGATGCTCGGTCATTCGCAGATAAAATAGGGAGTGGGGGAACCCTATACACAATGTTCTAAACAAATTCAAAGGGGGTGCATAACCTATACATGCAGTCTATTCAGAAATTGACAAGAGAGAAAAGAATGCTAGGGAGAAACTATACATCCATTCTAAAAGTCATTAAATGGGGGATTCGAGTTAAAAACTTCTTCTGAACTCTTCGGCTTCGTCTTCAAGCTTCTGACTGACTGTTCCTCTGATTCTTTACATACTTGCACTCGATGTTTGTTCGGATGTGGTTGGTCATTGTGTTTTGATTTGTTTCACGGGTTTGTGTTCATCCGACTCTCAGCAATTTTGAATTTGAATGGGTCGTTCGCTAGTCTTGACTTGAGTCGGTGCTCCTCTAACTTTGGTTCGAACTGTCATTGTCGATCTTCATCCGATCCACCTGCTCGGACGAGGAAAATGAGGGATGTTTTTTTAGAAAGGAAAGGTGAATGATCGAGCACAAAATTATTGTGAAAATCCACCACATTTGTGAAACCACGAAATGACTAGTACGCTCCACGGGTTCTGACCACTGCTCTTGAAGGTGAGTTGAACTTCAAAAATAGTGGGTCACAACATGGGGACTAAATCATTTATTTTGAAACACAATTGCGGAAATCAGTCCTGAAAACTATTTTCAAAACAAGTTTGAGATAATATCTGTGAAAAAGTTGTTTGAAATTCGTTTGTAAAAAGCAGGTTTTGAAATCTGTTTTTGGAAATAGTTTTGAAATAACATTTATGAGAAATATTGATTGAAAATCATTTGAAAGTAATAGATTTTTGAAATCTGGTCTTTACAAACCGTTGGACAAAGTTTATTTACAGAAAGAATTTGATTGAAATTGATTTTTAAAACCGCTTTGGGAATAACAATTTTGAAATCATTCGAGATGAACGGCTTTGAAGATATTTCATTAGAGCGTTCGACATGATTCGTTTTCTAATTTTTCAAGTGTTTAAATCGTGATCACACAGATGTAAGAATGAAAATATAAATCGTGGTTGGTTTTATGTGGAGATGAGTGCGAATGATTGGGATAATCACCTTCCAGGTCAATCAGTGCTTCCATACCACCGGGGAACCGTCGTCCCTTCACTATTCATCTCTCGGGATTTATCTCTGTGACGCCTTGTAGGGCACGTCATCAAAAAAGTCCGGAGTGCTTAAGTTCGAAAGGTCAGGATACCCGAAGTGATACAGTCACACGAGCCACGGCCGGGGATTATCACAACATACTCACTTTTGGAAAACTTGGGGAAGTACTGCATGAGAACGGGTCTCCCATCTTCTGCACAATAAGGTGTGTCTAAAATCAAATTATTCGCTGACTACGCTATGTCATGTATGGGTATCCATAAATATGGGATCCTCTATGAATTTGTAGCGCGATATTGGGCTTTAAAGACACCTGTGGTGCCGAGGAATCATGGAGAACTGAGCCCATGCAATCTTTAGGGTAAGGCAAAGGGTGGTCAGACAGACGGCATACAACAGGGTGACTACCCATAAACCCATCTTAGACACGGGACCAGGCAGCTGGACACTGAAGGCTCAGAGTTCACTATATGCTAGCTTTGACTCGAAAAGGTAGGTGTTGAAGGATCATGAGCTTTTCAAGGAGTAGATACTACGATCATACCGCCTCGTGTGCATAGTCCTTACTACGAAGGGCATCTGCTCATGGGGAATCAATTGTGGACCAATGTTTATCCCGACCGCAAATATCAAAGGTGACACAGAGGAATGCATGTCCTAAGCCACCCTATGCACCCACCTCAGGACTATTCCTAACAGTTCAATATCACAACCAACATGCGGTAAATAAATGCGCAAGTAATGAGAGGGAAGAAGTTAGACCCCTAATGGGCCCACCTACCCGGAGTTTTTGCAAGTTAGTCTAGCATAATCACGCAACTATGTAGCAAGCAAAGCACAGATGGCAAGCAAAGCAAGTATAAGCCACACACTTGTCCTAGCTATCCTCACCAATCACACTCTAAGTGTGGAATAGAGTAATCCTAATGGCTTTGGAATGAATCTTTTGAAGGTTTTGAAAGAAGTGGGGAAATCCTGACAATTTTGAATGGAGTTTAGTCTTCCTTTAGTTTGAGAAAAACTTACTCAAGTTTTCCCCAGCAGAGTCGCCATTCTGTGGAGGGTGATTTTTCGGTATGAGGGGGGGCATTCTAAATATGGTTCTTGACTGAAAAGCCTAGATCCTAGAAATTGTCATTCTGTGGAGGGTGAAAACCTGTCACCTCAACATCCCTCAAATACCTACTCTATCGTCCGTCTTTCCCAGAAAGCATAAAGGGGAGTGCAAGTGTGCGCTACACCCGCTCTCAAGGGCTCCACACGGACTTATGCCCTAAGGGCGGAAATTGACTAGAGTCGCCTCCTAGTTTGACCTAAGATACTAGGAAGGAAGGGAATGAGGGTTCTAAGAACCGTTGGTTGACTCTGAACTTGTTGCCTATGGATAGGACTTATCTGATCAAGCCAGAGATTCTATGTTGGGTTCGCACTAGGTTACACCCCTTAGAGGTGGCAACGACCACGACTTCGGATTGGTGCCCGAGGAAACCTCGGTCTCCAACTTTCGGGATTGTCTCCTTTCAAAACCTTTTAGAGAGATTCATTTAAAAGCCAAGGATAGGATTAGGACAGAGGAGAGAGAACAAGTGGATGAGGCGAGATTTCTGCCAAGCCAGCTCCATGAAGAGGAATTGATGAATTCGAATGAGTATGGAATGAAAGATTAGGAGTCTGATTTTGAGAGTTAAAGAAGTCGAGGTTTGTGGGAGTCGGAGGGGATTTGAATATTTGACAAACATGAATACCACCTTAGAGTGGGAAAAGGGGGTTTTTATTGGAATGGGGTCGCACCCTGTGTGGGTTGCCTACGTACTCAACTCCCTGTTGAGATCAGACCTTACGTAGTTCATGGCCTTTGGGGCTGGGAGTTTTGATGTTTGTGGAGCTTGAAGTTATTTGAGATGTTTGAGATTTAGAAGGGTTCAGATTTCGAGAAGTTTTGGGTTTGGGATGCTAGTCTGTGAGATGCTCGGGTCTGTGAGACGTTTGAAACCTTGAGATGTCGAAGTCTGTGAGACACTTGGGTCTATGAGACGCTCGGGTCGGTGAGATGCTCAGGTCTATGAGACATTCGAATCATTGGAATGATAAAGTCTGTGAGACGCTCGGGTCTATGAGACAATCGGATGTGGGGAAATTGGAATATTGGATATGATTAGGGTCCATGAGATAATCGGAGTTTGGGGTATTTTGAGACTTTGAAGTTTATGAGGTTTGGAATTATTTGGGATCGAAATGAATTTTTGAATGAATTGGAAATGAAATGAATTTTGAATGAATTGAAATTGAGTGTTGAATTGAATTGGACTTAGAATTGAATTGGAGTCGAAATGAATGTTGAATTGAATTAGAATTGAAATTGAATTTTTATCGAATTGGAATTGAAGTTTGGTAGAAATTGAATTTTGAATTGAATTTGGAATTAAAATTGAAATTAAAAAGAATTTTGAATTGAACCGGTATTTGAATTGAATTGATTTTGATTTGGAATTGAATTGGAATTTAAGTTGAATTTTTGAGTTTGGAATTGAGTGAATTTGATATGAATTGAAATTGAATTTGAAAGAATTTGAAATTGAATGAATTTGGAATTGAATTGAATTTGGAACAAATTTGAATTGAATTGGAATTTGAATGAATTTTGATATGAATTGGAATTCGAAAGAACTTTGATTTAGAATTGAATTGGAATTCCGATTGATTTTGAAATTGGACCGAACTTGAATTTGGATTGAAATTGAAATTGGATTTGGATCTTGAAATTGGGCTGCATTTGGATTTTGGAATTAGGCCAAATGTGGGCCGTGGAATTAGTCCAAATTTGAGCCTTGGGAAGCGGGCTGGATAGAGCCTTGGAAGACAGGCTGGATTGGGCCTTGGAAAACGGGTTGGGTTTGAAAATGGGCCGGATTTGGGTCTTTTTTATTTGGGCCTCGAATTGAGATTTGATTGGGGCCTCAAATTAGGCTTTGATTTGGGCCTCAAATTGGGTTTGATTGTTGGGCCTTAGAACTGACTGATTTTGAAGTAGAATTTATCTTTAGGATTTTCAATTGATTTGGACCATTAAATGTGAATTTTATTCTTATCAATATGGATTGTTTGGAATGCTTTTTTTTGCTAGGAGAGATATTGCCCACAAACGGGTGCTACGACCCTCGGGTACTACGACCTTAATGTGAGCAACATCCATGAAACGGTCCTAGAGCTTTTCTAAAAAGAGCCACAGAAAATTGTGGGTCTAAACCGCATTTGGGTAACCTAGAAGGCTGTCTAAGGTTCTCCGACACTAGCCAATATGGGTAAAAAAACAAATTAAGCCCCACTGAATAGGCCCGGCCACAAGCAAACAGATTATATGCACCATCTTTCGTCTATTATCATATAGGAGGAAATAACAAAACGAAGGTCCCTAAGCCACATAAGATTATCAGCATTCATTTCCTTCACTCCACGGATTATACAGACGTCATGCCCTTTATGTAAGATAAGACTCAACTTTGTTTGAATTACGAGTGCTCAAACCAACTACTACAACAACTTGTGAACTCATGAATCTGAACTAAAGTATGAATTAACCCTCAAGACGTACATAATCGATAATATATGTTGGGTATTTGAACAGAGGGCACAATCATATTAACCCTTAAGCACTTTCGCATTCAACCATTCATTCACTTTTTTTTATCAGTTTGAACAAGAAAATCGAAACAGATTTAACAGACCATCAGCCATACCAAAAGAAATGAGGGAAGTGCATGGATTAACCGTGAACCAACTATTTAAAACACTTGAATCCCAAATCGAAAGTGGTAACAATAATATGTACAACTCACAGATCAAATGCAATACTTAAACACACTCTTCTTAAACAAATAAGAGTTTATTCAGATCAGTGATAAATACCGAGAGGATAACGATTCAAGTTTCCTGCAAATAACCATGTCACCAGACAAACAACCAATACGTATCAGTCTGTGAGTGTAATCGAATGGAGAAAAAAAGCATTAAGGTATAACACAAAACTGAAAGGTCATTAGTCCCTAATATGTGTAAATAAATTGAATCCCACAAGAAAATAAACAGCAGATTTTGGAAACATGAACTACAATTCAAACCCTTCACCAAACGCGACAACAAGAGAGAAGTACAGATGGGATTCGAACGAGTGCAGGAAATTAGACAGTTCGAACGACGAACTCGGCTGATTCAAAATCAAACCAACGCACAACTGGGATGGAACAAAATCAGAGAGCTACCACTACAAGTGCACACCCATTTGGGTCTCTGATGACTTCTTACATGAGGCACATCATAAGGAATAATAAAACCGACGCGAAGCCCTGCGAACTTCTAGACCGCCGATACGTTTGGTTTTTGCCGGTTCTTCCTCGACGAAGTTGAGAATCAATGTGACAACCCCTGTTTGGGTTCACTCTGTCTGTTCAAGCGTAGAGATGATGAGGAGCAAGGAAATTTTCGGCAATGGTGTAGCACTGGTATGGATTTGGTTGAGAAGCTTCAGGTGGGAAAGGAGCCCTGCTTCTCGGTTTTTTATCATCGATTTTGTGGGTTTCAAATTGCTTTTCACTGGAGAATAGGGAATGAAATGTGCTTTGGGCAGGCAAAATAAAAAACGATCGGGATTGCCGCTGCCCCTTTTTCTTGTGGTGTCGAGGGAGGTGGCAGCTGGGTTTCTTTGAATTTTGAGATCAAGAGAGAGGTTGGAAAAAAGGTAGGAGCGGATAAAGAGAACGGTCGGGGGAGAGGAAGAGTGATGATGGGTTGACTGCAGATGGAGCAAGTCTGGTGCTCTGTTCGATTTTCTCTAGGCTTCAATTTGCAAATCTGAGGCTGATACAAATCAATGTGAAAGAAGAAGAGTGAAAGACCATTGTAGAAGAGATGGCGTTTTTCTTTTGGTTTGTAGTTTTTGAAAGGTTGAAGAAGAAGAGAATGAAGAAGAAGACGGCAATGGAGAAGAAAGGGGCTCGGGGTTACGGCTACAGTAGTCTGTCTTTTTATAACCAAGAGATTTAGGGTTTTTTGCTAGGGTAGTGGGCTGAGTTTGACTAGCTTGTATGGCCATGTTTGACTGGAATGATGAGAAACGGACCTTGACCGTGTTGGGGGCCAGGCTGAGTGAAGATCAGGATGAGCTAATGGGCCTTGTTTCGTTTGGTCCGATAAGGTAATGAAGCAGGAAGGAAACAAACATCCTCTGGCGGGTGTGCACGTAAGGATTCAAACCCAGGTTGTCTTATGTATTTCCAACCCACACTAACCAACTCAACTACTGACTAAACTTGATTATGTAACGTGGGAAATAATAATAGCGCCGCAATTCAACCTGAATGAACTCATTAAAAATGCCAGCGTTTTAAATGGAAACGCAAGGTAAACGAAGAGGTTATATAAATAAAAATGAATTGTTTTCTTTGGAAAAGTCAAGGAATAATGGGATGTGGATAAAAAAGGAAAAATCAAGTTTTAAATAAGTGAAATAAAAGAATAATAAGTACATGAAATAATGAAATAGTACTAAAATGATGATGGCGATAATATAAACAAACGAAATAAATAAAAGAGGAAATGAATTTGATATGTACGAGTAGCGGTAAATGAGGTAGGATAAAATGAAATGAGAGAAATTCTAACCAAATAGGTAGCAAGACGAAATATACTAATACGAATTAAAGTAGTGAGAAACGCATGAAATGATAGAAAGGATACTACTAAATAATCAAAATAAATGATAAACCCTAAAAGATAATTAAAGTTACAATAAATAGGATAAAATAAGTAACAAAAATGAAAATAAAAGGGGTGACTAAATAAATAAACAAATAAGCAATAATAAGATAAGTGAATAAAACAAAAGGGACAGGTTAAAAACCGTATTGTTGTTGGAAATTCGTTTTCGAGGAATTGTGTTTTTCTGAAATGCTTTGAAAAAATGATTTAAGAATTTTGTCACGAAATGATGGTTTCGTTTTCGCACGCAAGTTAATGATTTTGAAAAAGAAAGGCAACGATCCCTTTTTTTTATTTATTATTTTGGGATTTGCATTATGGGGTGAGAATTTTTGGTGTCTACACATTGGAATAACTAGAAAATAACTAGTGTGCAAGACTTTGAAATGAGAGTTGGACTTGGGTATAGTTAATGCAAATGTCTAGGATGAATTGGAATGGTCAAATGGTTGAGAGAAGAAGTGCAACTAGTTAAGGAGAAGTTTGAAATGCACAAGTGTGCAAAGTGTAAAAGTGAGAATGCAAATTTGTAGAATTTGAGCAAGAAGTTGAGTAAGGATTGGACCAATGATTTAAGGAGTTTTAAGGAGTGCTTTAGGGTGTTAAAATATGTAGAAAACATGTGGAAAAATTAGGGAATGATTAGGTGTGGATTAAGGATGGAATTGGGGCTGAAAAATGGAGTTTTAGCATTTTTTTAGCAGGGTCCGAGACTTAGGGGCCGGACCAAGTCCCGGACCAAGCATAAAAATGCCCCGAAAGTAGAGAAAAACAGGTGGTCCAGGACCCTAGTCCAAGACTAGGACCCGCACCAAGCAAGAAAATTGGCCAAAAGTGAAGTTTAGCATTGGTCCGGGACTTTGGGTCCGGACCAAGTCCTGGACCACCCCCAAAATGCACCAAAAGTGATTTTAAGGCTTTAGAACATAGGGGATTGATTGGTATTGGTTTTAGGAGTTGTTTAGTAGTTGTTTGGTGACTTTAAAAGGTCCTAAGAAGCATAAATAAGTGTTGGAAATGAGTGAGAAGTAAGGACTTAATTGACAAGAGTAAAACTAAGTATAACAGGACAACGGGGTAAGTACGGAGTAGTAGTTATTTACATACCGTAACGCCTACATGTTAATAAGAACATTTGGAATGTTACCAGTGGACCAAGTGCAATCCGAGCAATGTGAGGTGACCCGGTAAAGTTAAACCATGGTGTAAGGTATGATTTTCTCATGCCCTGTATGCTAACCGAGCTACGCTGATTTTGTGCTTGTGTGCCTACTTAATCAAGATAAAAACATGAAAATGGTTATTGCTTTGATTGTATATCTTGTTGCATACTGTGTGTACTAACCATCCTTGCATAAGTGTGCAGTCTTACCTAGTGTTATAGACCGACTCATAGATAAGTCTTGTGTGGTTAGTGACTCATAGATTGAGTCGTTTCGTAAAATAACGAGAACTTGGAAACACGTGAAAACTATCAAATCATAATAACGATAATGCAAACTTACAAACTCCCCAGAACGTGAAAGAGTTGTACGGGATTAGTAAATTCCCGATAACGGTTAGAGAACCGAGTTGATATAATCCACGAACACAAACAAGAGTGGTAAGATATAGTAAACCTCGACTTAGAGGATGATGATAGTTCTAAGAAAATAAAAACAAGAAAAAGAAAATAAAATATAAAGGTCCATCAAACTCCTTTAGAGATAGTCGATCCACAATATAAGGATCCGACCTAATTTAAGAAAATGTCCCAAGCATAAAAGTATTCGATAAGTTATGGAAACCCTTAAATATGAGAATATTAGACATTGAGAAATTTCCCTAAGCTAATAGATGTTATCGAGAGAGATACTTCTAAGCTAATCTACGAGATTATGACATAACTCTGAGAGAGGAGTTTTGGGAATTTGAGTAGTCCAGTAGAGAAATGGACATTTAGGAATTTGAGGAGCTAAGTATGTAGTTCCGTTTGATAGTCGAACCTTCCCACTATGCTAGACCTAGAGTAGGGTTGAAACTGGGGAAGTAAGACTTGTATTTGAAAGCCCGGTGGTGAGTCTTGTGTATGACTCTTCCCTGAGGTCATGGGTAATGACTTAAAAGATACCCTTTGAGAATTTGATAATGAGATTTGAGAATTGATATTGAGAATTGGGATTGAGTTAGTAACTTAAGAATTGAGCATTGAGTCGAGAATTGAGAACTTAAGAGTTGAGGATTGAGATTGAGTATTGTAAAACTTGATTGAGATTGAGAGTAAGAGAACTTGAGTAAGAGTAACCCAAGAGAATGGGTAAGATAATGAATAAGGAACAATGGCATAGTGAGGTGGAAACCCTCAAGGCCTAAGATTAAGTAATACTAACTAACAAACTTATTGTGTTAGTGTGATTGTATTCGTTGTTTGAATGTTGAGTACTTGTGCTAGTGTACATATATAATGTATAGCTGGCTTGCATGATGATTGAATTAAATGAATCCCATGCTCTCGACAAAGTAGTCGGTGTACCCCCGTTAGCACGCGGGGTATGTGAATTTCATGCCAACAATATGCTGAGCCCCTTAGGGCGCTGTTTTTATTTTTCAGGTACATTAGAGCCGTTTACTGTCCGAGTGTAGGGCGGGGTTGCTATGTAAGCTTGGGTAGTTGTTTAAGAAGTTGTATTCATTTGTATTGTGGAATTGTAAGACCAAAATTTCATCGGCAAACTTGAGAATTGTAGAGACTCGGTATAACATTGATTAAGGTTTGTATTTGTATTGTATTTGAATTGGTTAAGGAATGAAAGGTATTTGTAATTTTTAAGTACTCAGTATATTTATTCATCAGACCGATGCTGTAATTGGATGTTTGTATTGGATTTGGCCTTGTTAGTCACGTGGGTGACTAACGACATTGTATCACCCACCGTATGGAGAAAGAATTCCGCTGCTTTAGTATTGGTATTTGAGACGGATTAAGGGATAATGATTTGATTAGCGGTAGGGGGTTACATGGCTAAAGCTTGTAGTCCCACATAACTTTCACTTATAGTTAATACTCTCTAGGTGATCTATGCAGCTAGAAACAAAACAAAACACAACAATGAGCTAGCTTGATGGAATGTCATAGAAGAAAACAAGACTTTTGTTGCTAATTTCAGATAACCATGGAAAGCGAGACTAATCACCTTTAGTGGCTGGATTCTTGGACTCCCCCTCCTGATGATTTTGTTAAAATCAATACAGGAGTTTGTAAACTACAAAATAGTGACAGGACATCCCACTATGATCTAAAATAGAAGATTTCATAGCCTTTATGGTGCACCTAGCCAGTATGAAGACAATCTACATTGCTTTGGAACTTGCCATCTCGGTGGGTAGCCATAGCATATGTCTTGATGTGGATGTGGAGTTTTTCAACAAAGCTAAATCTGCTCCAGCTATGGAGATTGACATATCTGATTTGCAGCTTTCAGATAGTATTAGGTATCTTCTACCTAAATTTCAGAAGTTTGTTATCATTTTTTATTTGGGCTATGATAACTACCAAATTAAGCTAATTAGTAAACTTCAGAACTGATTTTTAGGTAGAACTTTAGTTCTATAAGGGAGAATGTTCCCCTTAGTGTTCAGAATGCTTGTAATCTAGATATAGACCCTTTTGACTGAGGTATTCTTGCACTTTTTAGCTTTTTGGTTATGTATGTGTAATGTTATGTTATTGCTATATTAAAGGAGATATCAGCTTGAGAAAAAAACCGGGCTCACTTTTTACATATTTAAGACATTTAGAAACGAGTTCACTTTTTTTTCATATTTGTGACATAAAGAAATAAGGTCACCTTTTGTTTTGAACAATCTTGAAAACCCACTATTATAGTATACTCTGTACTGTAGGTTTAGACTATCTATATTAAATGTTGGTAATCTACAAGTTAAAGTGTAACATGCGAATTCAAAATTTAAATTGTTTCCTTTGATGGTTGTAATGGTGTTTAAAGTGCAGTATCAAGTAAAGAAGGTGAAAACAAGATTTACGTTGTTCATTCGTGAATGACCTAGTCCATGGGGGGTATGACAAAGGTTTTTAGTAGGATCAAATGAGTATCAATGGAGGTACAAGGGGATTACTTTTAGTACTAGGTATGTCTTCTCTCCTTGTGCATGTGTAAAATATGTGACATTGATGTTTATTTACAGGAAGAGGACAAAGTAGTTGGTGCGTCTCTTGGCTTGCCATTCTCTTACTAGCTGGGCTGATGACGTAAGTCATGCTATAAGATGGGGATGATGTCGTCCTGACTAGGTCACTTTTTCCAGGGATGAAACTTCCTCGCTCTACTCGGCCTCCCATCCTTAATTGCGGAAAGGACACTTGATGCCTTGGGGCATTAATGACGCGTCAGGGAGGTGTGCGAGTTGGTAACTATAGGTGCCCAAAGTGGTAATGACAGATCATTTAATGGGACTAATTGGACAAGACATCAGAGAGGTGTGCCTTTAGTCATGAGTGCTTCCTCATGGTGAAGTTTCCCCATGTGTCTAGAAGTTGGGCTTCATACATTTCATGAAGCATCTTCCAAACAACAATAAATGGTTTGATACCAACCACTTGACAAACAACATTCTCAGATAAAGAAAATAAAAGAATGGATATGATCAATTGATCTTGAGCAATCCATGTTGCATATTCAGAATTAGTTTTACCATCTATTTCTTCTAGCATGCATTGAAGTGAGCCATCAACAAATTTGTATAGTTTTGTTTCCTTACCAAGGGCAGCATTGTAACTTTCCATACTTTGTTATTGTCATGTTTAAGTTTTACCAGGTTTGCAGTATCTGGGAGAATAAACTGAGTTGAAGTTGATGAAGATAAAGATTGAGCTACTGTAACTGTCAACAAGGTTTTTGATGATGGTTCTGAAGCGGTTATGGATGAACACGAATGAAGAATTGATAGAAAAGGGAGAAAGATCTAGATCTAGATCTAGATCTAAATGGGTGTTTGTTTTGTAAATTCTATCGAGGAGATAGTTATGGCTCTGAAGAAATACCCCTGAAGTTTATAAACCTAATTAAAGATTAATCATGGGATTAGGTAGGCTAATTAGCCAAATGAATTAATGAACCATGAAAACTCCTAATTCACTTATGAATAAATATACATAGTCTTTGAAGGTTATTAAACCTTATATAAAACATGGATATAATTGGAGCCTATTAAGGAGAAAAACAACTAACAAGTTAGTTATCATGTTACACATCATTACATGAACAAAGAACACAAACACCTAAGGCAAAATATACCTTAAGAAGTCTTAATGACTTGTAGGTAAAACAATCACTTAAAACACAAGTGCATACACCTTAAGACAGCTGACTACATGTGTTACACATCTAACACATCAAACAAGTCCAAAAAATTATAACATATGAGTTATAATATTACAAACGAAGCAAAAAGACCATTTTACCCCTTGGACCAAAATATGGCCGGTAAACTCCTCCCCACTTTGCCACCTTGCTTATTTTGACCACCAAAAATCTCCTTAAGGATGCATAGTCACCAAAGACTAGTCATAAGCCATCCCTTCACTCATTAAGACAAAGAAGTCAAACTTGGAAATTCTCTCTCATTTTCCCCCCCCCTATTCAGCTGAGACACTCATCTTCATTCACTTTCATCTTCTTTGTTCATGACACCAAGAACACAAATTATTGAACCCACACCTTCATCCACCTTGAATCTTTTTCTCCTTTTCATCAATCAAACAAATAGAACACAACAAGCTCATCTCCACTCTCTTATATTACCGAATCAAGAGGTTTTATAGAGAAAAAATTCAGAATAATCAAGCTTGGAGCAAGAGAAGAACTAAGATAATCAAAGGTAAAAATGGTGCTTTAAACTTTTACCTTTCCTTTGATTCCATTTCATACCGAAACCAAGGAGTACTTATACTCATTTTTCTCCCTCTTTCATATTCAAGCTTGAGCTGTTTATACCTCTCTTTGTGTTGGCCAAATTCAACAAGAAATCAATTACAAAGGAGACTTCAAGGACAAGTCAAATTTAAGGTTTCTAAGTTCCTTAATCCACTCTATATCTATGGATTGACAAGAGATCTAGCTCTCATCATTTTTTCCATAGTTGGTCGAGAATCAGCTAGTTTTCTTCCTAGAAATCGAAAGGTAAACAATCTCCTTAGAGCCCATTTTCATGCTTTACGCTTCTTCCTTATGTTTAGCTCATTACTAGACCCTAACTTTACCCGCTTGTCTTTGTTGAAACCAAGGCTGAAAGTTGAGTAAAAATCCACAAGTTGGCCGAGAGCAAATGAAGAGATATCAAAGTAAAAAAATCAACTTTGAAGGGTAAGTGGATAATTTAAACCATAGAACTTCTTAATCATCAATTAAGCTTTATATTTGTGTAAAATCTAACTTAGCTCTATAATGAAATATAGGGCCAGAATTGGTGTGGAGAAATTAAATAAGCTTTTAAACTTAATAAAATGGCCTAATGACATGGCCTTATTACAACTTTGTTTTATAACATAAAATTACACATAAATAGCTTAGAAAATATTACAAACTCTTGGCCTTACCACAAATTTCTCCATAATTACCAATTCTTCCGCATAATGTCTTAATTTGACCATTATGTTAATTAAATCACTTAAATGACTAGCTTATGTTAACTAAGTCATTTCTGGTCACACTTAGGTTATAATTAAACCTAATAAACTGTCCACTCTCGGCACACATAATATATATGCTTAGAAACATTTTAACATAAGATTAAGGTATGTATACCTTGAATTAAGGGGTCTAAATGCTCTTACTAGCCACCGCAGCTTGGAGAAAAATTGCACAGCAATTTTAGCATGTTTTATACAGCAAAACAAGATATGATTACACTCCAGCATGAGTTAATCATAAGGAACATTTTAATACAGATTTGAGGTAAATTTTACCTTAAAATGGAAAGGAATGAAAAAGGCATCCTCCGGCCTATTTTTAGAACATCAAAGGGTGTCAAAATCACCACAAAATCATGGGGATTAACTAGATGACAGCAAGGTTGAAATACCCCGAACTTAAATATAGGGATTTAAAATTAACCTAATACGTATTTAAGGGCCTAATGGTACCTAATTAATACCAGTAAGGAAAAATAAATCCAAAAGAATAAATAAACTCTTGAAAAGCGGAAAACGCCAAATAAGCGTTAAATAACCATAGGAGGTATGAGACCTCGGTTAGCGTATTATACGGATCCTAAAGGTTTAATGAGGCCTAAATAATATATGGGAACAACTCCCGAAGAAAATGGATCCAAATAATGTATTAAAACGCTAATAGAGCTTTAACGCACGTTTTTCGAGAAAAACCTGAAAACGTGATTTTAAGTGGTCAAACGAACCCGTAAAAATTATAGTCATTAAATAAATATTATTAAGCATTTATGAAAGCTTAATACCAATAAAAATAAAGAAACGGAAAATTCCGGAAAACGGGCCGGTTAGTGAACAGTACCTAAACCGGGTAAAATAACGAGCGTTTTCTGTAAAAGACGAAAAACGCTCCAGCTAATATAACTGTAGGGGGCCAGTTTTTTTATCAGTCAAATAACTCCCTCACACACACATGTAACTAGCTAACTAAATAAGAGAGCCAAAAAGCAAAAAAAAAAAACAATAAAGTAAAAGCTACTTTATTTACTTTCCTCTCACCTCACTCTCACAACTCACTCACCTCTCCTTTCCTTTCCCCTCCATCGTACTCTCCCTCTTCCTCCTCCCTTGGGCTGCGATTTTGGAGCTCCCCAACAACAACAATGGCAACTCCCACTTCTCTCCATGCTCTACCTCCACGTGAGCTCCAATCACAAAAATAATTACATATTTGTAATCCCCTCATCATCCTCTACATTTCTCTCTTTTCAAAATCCAAAAATGAGGAAGTTCATCTCCATGGATTTTCCCCATTCAAAGAGAAAATGGCACCAATGTAAAGCTTGGAGTCTCCTCCCTCCATTAAGGTAAAAATCTACATGAAAAATTCATGTTTTCACCATCTCCTTTCATAACCGATTTCACCTCCTTGTAACACTCCATTTTCTCTCTCTCTTTTGAGCATAATATCAACTAGCAATGGTGGTGGATTTACCTTCTTGAACCAAGGGCTAAAAACCCCTTCTAAAACTCTCCAAAGGTAAACCCTAGAAATTTCATTCAAATACTTCAATGAATTGGCATTAATTTAAGGGTTAGTATATTGATTGTAGTGTTTTGTGTTCATTGGGTGATGGGAATGGAGTTTGGAAACTCCATTCCCCACATGCCGATTTGGGCAAGAAAGGAAGAAGGAGGAGAAATGAGAAAGAAAGAAGGAACTAAAAGCTCAAGGTAAGAGCTCCTTCCTAATGTTAAGTTCTAATTGCATTAGAGTAATGGGAATGGGTGAACTAATTAAGGAACCCAAAATAATGTATTAGTAATGTCATTTTGGGAAGTTTGAGTATTTGTAAACTAGTATGTGAATTGTAGGCCTTAGAGCCAAGTGTATTGTGTATGTGCATTAGTAATGTGGATTGAGGAAGTAATGGTGTACTAAATTTTGTATGTGTGCTGGTAGAAACCTTGTGGTTTGGCTAGATTAGGAATGAGTTTGATGAGAAAATACATATGTGGAGAAGTAAGAAATGTAGAGGAACTATGGCAAAATTTTGGTAGGAATATGTATATGTATGGATGACTTGGGGAATGGGAAAACCAAGGTGTGTATTGGAGTTAGTAGAGATGTTTAATGACTATGGAGTAATAGTTGTGGTAAGAGAATGAAAGGATATAAAATCTGAAGCAAGAATTGTTGAATGGCATTGGAGAAACTAGGAGGATTTATGTACTTGACCTTGGGAGTGAGTGTTGGACTTGAAGAGGAGAGGCAATGCATTGTAGGCATTGTAAATGGCA
The DNA here is from genome assembly GCA_023374045.1 of Limonium bicolor. Lineage (NCBI taxonomy): Eukaryota > Viridiplantae > Streptophyta > Magnoliopsida > Caryophyllales > Plumbaginaceae > Limonium > Limonium bicolor. Next base: position 225,014,367 of record CM041782.1, read on the forward strand.
TTAGGAGAGGAAATTATGTATGGAGGAGGTGGGAACCAAAATCTGTAGCCAAGAGGTATTAAATTGCATTGTAGAACTAAGAAGAAATAGTGTGCAAGATTTGGTAAAATGAATGTTGGACTTGGGTATAGATGGTACAATTGCTTGGAAATGAATTGGCATGGAAGAGGGGGTATTTGGGATTCTAGGAGTGATATTGGTAGAGGAAGTATTGGATGGTAGAAGTTGGTTTAAAAATCTGTAGCAATGAAGAAAGAAAATAGGTATAAGTGTTGGAATGAAGTGAGGAAAATTGTGTAAGTGGATTGATTGTAACACCCCAACTACCACCGTACACATAACATCAAACTGCAGCGGAAAATTCAACTCACTCTCAATTACTTATTTCAATGGTGTTACACGCCGTTAACCACCCACGTGGCTAACAAGGCTAATACATATACTTTGTATCGGTCTGATGGACTAGATTCCCGAGCAACTACACGTTACATTTGCTTCCCTTAACAACAACCCATATACTTTATACGTTCCAACGTAACGAGTATTTACACTAATGCCGATAACAATTTCGGTCTTACTACGCCTACAATGCTACACCATTTAAATGGATACCCATGTATAAACATCTACCCCCGTCCTACTCTCGAACGGCTTCCAGCTCCTTGTACCTGAAATAGAAAAGGAGAGAAAGGGTGGCCCCCAAGGGGCTCAGCACCTTTGCTGGTATGGTAATCCCGCAGCCCACATGCTACCGGGCCACGCACAACTAATTGTCGTCTTAGCATGCAATTGATTATATTTAAATCATGCATGCAACTGTAAACACACACACAAAACATTTCGCCTCATGGGCTCAACAAACGGATAATACATCCTTACTTGATGAGTCACTCATGGTATTCATTATCCTAGGTGTTCCTCCTCTAACGGAGCATTACTTCCTTAATAGACGACACTTACCCTTAAACCGGGGTATCCTTAAACGCCTCTTGTCACAAACTGGGATTCATTTCCATGATCCACACACTCCATAGCTTACAACATATCACATTCCTCACATAACAAAACATAAAACACACCTTTCTCGTTTCGACGTACACATGTTAACATCGCATTCATTTAAACACCTAACGTATACATATCATAGCATAGCAAGGGAAATTGGCCTAGCACAATAACAAACACAAAACACCATAAGGTCGGTTCACACAAAGGAACCTTCCACCATAGTTAGTATACATAGTGAGCCTAGAGATTATTGCAATCTCATGCTAAGCTCGTTACCAACCTCGTTACCGTCTAGTTATATCGAACGGTTAACTTAAACCCAAGGTGTGTCGGATATAGTAATCCCAAGCACACCGAAAATAACATTTGTATGCCCCTGTGGCCCGACGTGAGTCAGTAAACTAGCTTTGGATAAGCTAAGGGAAGGTCGAAACCAAATTGGAATACAACCTATACATACACAAGAGAGCCGAACCGGATATGACATCGACTCCCGTCCTCACACGCATGGCCGGAACACGACCGGACTCCTCACCCCCCATTAGTACATATATACTTATAAATAAGTAGTTAGAGATCCATTATGGAGCCTACCACATCCACACACCATACGGTATCATAACCGAGTTAAGCACACAAGGAGGTTCACACACTTGCATACAACAACAATATCCAACAACTCACTCACACATAGCCGTGGTTGGAACGTTCCCAAGGTTTGGGTCGTTAACTCCGAATACCGATCTCTCATTGTGCCCCTAGTTCTAGTTAGCTAAGGTTTAACACTTATTGACGAGTTAAACGGTATCGGAGATTAAAAGCGCCACATAAATGAATTACTATAAACTCATTACATGTTTTATCTTACAAGGTGGCAAACACTCAGAAAAACACATTGGCATACAAGCCGGTGTAATCCGGTAGGACACAGGTTGCAAGAAAACCATACCTGTCACCGGAGTCCACTTTACCACGTCCACTTATGTTCCTCGAGCAATTCTCGAACACAACTGATAAACATTACATGTACTTCTATAACATCGGGGTAGCATGATTATTTAATGTCTAATGCTTAGAACTTTTTCCCCGTTAACTTAGTTACATAACTTCACTTTTTAACTTGTTTACTTTACATTTCAATACAACTTTTCACCCACTTAATTTCATTAAAACTCACCTAACGTCCTTAAAATTATAACATCATTACTAATCAATCCCCATCATTACATATCATTTCATAACCTTACCCATGTTTTTGGTCTGACCGAACTTACCGACCGACCTTGCACAAGGTCGGTCCATTCCAGAACACTTTACCGTCAAAATTTCTACTCCGACCGACCTTGTAAGTTCGGTCGCATGTTCGGTCCATTCCCGAGAGTTTTCTTCCCTTTGAAAATTCAAGCCCGACCGAACTTGCCAAGTCCGGTCCCATGTTCGGTCGGTTCCAGAAACTTAATCCGTTACACAAAATACAAGCCCGACCGACGTTGCAAGTCCGGTCCCCAAGGTCGGTCCATTCCAGAAGCCAATTCTCGCAGGGAAACTGGGCTCGACCGAAATTGCAAGTTCGGTCTCAAGTTCGGTCTGCCCCAGACCCTTGTTTCCTTTTCTCATTCAACTCCAAACTTCACCCATATATCCTAGTACACCTAACCTCATTTGGGCACTTCAAACACACCTTTAGCCATGTACTAAACTCTCTAAATCACACACCAAAACCATCTTATCATCACAAATTCCTTACAAAATTCTTAGCACTTGGAATGTTTCCTCCTTAAGATTCCAAGTGGTATTTCCACCAATAATGACCACTATACCAAGGTGTTTCCTATTACACCTTAACATCATCTCTCAAACTTCTTTTCTTACTAATAAACCTCCTTTTTCATATCTTACCTAAACATCACTTATTTCTTGGATATCAACATTACCTAAACCTTAAACAAACTTCTCCAAGACTTAAATACATTCTCAAAACACACATTGAATTCCTAGAACTTCCAAGATACACCTAAATCCTTGCCATCACTCTAAATCACCTTAATACATGTTTTCTTCCCCAAGTAAAACATTTGTTCACCTTAACACTTCCTAGTTCACCAAACTTACTTAAAACACTTAGAACTTCTTACACATTTTCCAAAATTTGCCATAGCTTCTTTGTATATACTCACATCCAAACACTTAGGTTTTTACCTTATTTCATTCAAGAACACCTAAAATCCATCAAACACAATTTTATACACAAACTTCACACATTTAGCACTACATCACAATATAGTGCATAACTTAAATTGCTTGGCACTTAGGCCCTTAAATAAATGGCTCTTAGGCCCTTAATAACATAAATCTTAAACTCTGAATTTCCACATAAAATAATGCCTTTGACCTGCAAATACACCCAACAATACATATGCCCTTAATAAACTCTTGAGAGTATTTTCACTAGGTCATTCACCTTTGGCTCCCTAGATCATTTTAACAAGCAATATAAACTCACTTCTCCCTAAGGCATTATACCACATTAGGTTAGTATGTTTACCTCTTTTTCCACACAAACTTCTTTCTTGTTTCCTTATAAAACCGGTAAGGTATTTGATTCCTTATCAACTACTAAACAATATACAAGCAATGAAATGAGTATACAAGCTTCAAGCTTAAACTCATTGTAAACCCTAGTTACATATATTGTTTTAAGGTATTAAAATGATTGTTTTACCTTGGAATGGAAAGAGAGCTTGAACAAGTACCAAGAGAGGACTCCTCCTAGCCCTTGGAAGATTCAAATGGAGCTAAAACAAGACAAGAGAAGACACCATTACAAGGTGCATTTTCGGTCAACACCAAAATGAAGGAAACGAAGTTTTCTTTGGTTTTTTCCTTACCTTGAAGCAAAGGTGATCAACAAGGCATAAAAATATAAGCTCAGCTCCCTCCATGGAATTCTCCTTGGCACCGAAATGGTGGTTTTTGATGATTTGAAAAGACATGTTGTAGAGCTTGCTCCAACTAGGAGAACGGTAGTCTCAGAATTAAATTCGGAGCATTGAGTTAGGAGTTACAAGTGAAAGGAATTGGAAATGGTGAGGCTTTGCTGTAGCATAACCGATGGATCTTGAGAGAATGGAGGAAGGAGACGTGTGAAATGAAAGGAAATGAGAGAATGAAGATGTGTTCTACTTTGGAAGATATTTATATTAAAGTAAATAGTTCTTTACTTTACAAGCTTTACTTTACTTACTTGCTTATCTTTTACAAGTTGGTGACTCACACCTTGAAAAACCGGCCCCCATTTAGTTAGAAGGGTACTTTAGTCTTTATTTGTCAATTTAATTACTTATGATAACATAGTTACAACTAGCTTATAAAAATCACTATTCACAAAAACAAGGCACATAGAAGTGAATTTTTGATTTCCCATTGATATAGACTTCCAAATTGATACTATATAGTACACATTTAATTAAAGAGTAATGATGGACATTTAGCCATTCAAAACTCATTTACAAGACAATTTTTCAAAAACGTGCTTTAAGACTCCTTAAAGCACATTTTGTGTTTTAACTTGTTTTCAAGCTTGGTTTTCTTTAGTAATTGACTTAATATGCTCATTAACATATTTATAAGATATAGGTATGACCATTAGTCTTATACAAATTTATCCCAAGCTTAGAGCACATTTTTGCTCATATTGACTTTAGGTATATTCTTGTGTTTTATTTGGTTTAATCTACCCCAAGGTTTCCTAAGGACTTATTTAGCCTTATCAAATCATAATTAAATATTCAAATCTTGGTAGGCTCTTTGGGTCTTAATCAAGTTCACTCCAAGCTTAGAGCATGTTTGTTCAAACCGTGTCTTAGTGTTTTATTGTGTTTTACCATGGTTTAAATGGTTCATTGATGTTTCTAAGGCACTTTTTAGCCTTTAAATACCATAGTTTAACATTTACACAACATACCAAGGTTTGGGGTATTTCAATCTACCCCCTTAAAAGAACTTCGTCCTCGAAGTTCACATTTCCACGAGTCATTGGATTAGAATACGGGAATTACTTTAAATAAACTTCCATTACCAAACACTCTTTACATCCAACCTCGGACTTGACGGTCCGGGCAAACATACCACATCCATACATAACCACCTCGTAACATACTTACATGATTACCTCGGACGCTATGGTCCGGGTACCTTAACCGTATTGCACTACATAACAACCCTTAGACTCTCAGGTCTGGGTAACATAACACAGTTAGACTCATAGGTCTAAAATAATATTTTTACACATACCACCCAACATGTCTTAGCATGTATACAAACAGAAATGCCTTTTCCATCTCTCCATGGCTCCAGTCCCTGTCGAGTACATATACACTGTGATCCCGCAGAACCCGGCGCGATGGACACCTTCTGGTCCCCGTTTCTTTGGGAGTCAAAACAATCACATACATTTTTAAAATATACTTCTCATGTCACCGGTCCGAAGACAAAGGCTCATACGTCCTCAGCTCGGTGAGCAAGCATTACAAAATATTCTTTACTAGGTTAAGTATATAAGAGAATCCTTTATTCAAAATATTAATTGATTGTTTGAAAACACCAATTGAAAATCCTTTTGAAAACACAACACAACTCCAAGTCCAACTTATGCTCTTTGCTTCTTTTCTTAGCGTGGTTATTTGTGACCACTTACCGGAGCTTCTAGAGTCATCCAACCCTGATGTGATCAGCATCATGTTGAACTATCCTTCCACCCCAATTGTGTTCGGCTTCCCTTGATCTCATGATAATCAAGTTTCACCTCCCACTTCATTTTCAACCAACAACTAATTCAAGCATATCCCATTTTCTATCTTTAAATCCTTCTAGTCATAATCTTACATCTCCAAGGGATAGAACTCCGTCTATCAATCATCACCCAAATCCAACTTAATTCAAGTTACCTAGGAATTTAATTCTCACTAGGTTCTATGTCGGTCTCATACCCCTTCATAAATCATAACACTGTATATTATACATATTTTTTTATCAAAATACAATACATGGTTTACGTTTATGCACCGTCGGGGTTTTAGTTCCCCGGGAGTTTCTTTGCTCCCTTCCACTTGTACTCTCACACACCACTTTTAACAAAATAAACACACTTCCCACAATGGTATTCGCATCTTCTGTGCGCAATTACCACAATTTAACCACGAATGAATGCGTATGTTTATATAACACACGCGCCAACCATCATAGCAAATCATTTTGTGTTATGCACAACATAGTTCACGTACACTTGTACGGTAAAACACACTAAGTGGTTTTACGCTCTACCCCCCTTAAAAGGGATTACGCCCATGTAATCAATCCCTAAACCTTGGCTTAAAATGTCTGCCGTCGTGAAGTGTTTTGACTTCCACGCGGTCTATTACACAATGGATTCTGATTAGAGGATCTTAACCATATTGGCGGTTTAGTTCCCAAACCAAGAATTCGCATTGGAGTTCTAACTCATAACCGGTTTCGGTCCTGGCCTGTGAGGCTTTTAGGCATTGATAGCTAGCCATTTATTCATATTCACATGTATATTCAGTATCTGGTGTATGGGCTCCCTGGCCTCTGTTGCGCAACTCTGGTAATTATAGATCTAGTTTGCCCCATTCGTTACTGTTACTGTATTATGCATCTCTAATGTATTACCCTTTTCTTGGTAATAATGGTTTCTCAACCGACACATGGTATCTCTGACCCTGAGCGAATTCGGTGAGTTTCACACTTTCCATCCACTTCTCTCATCTTACTGCGTAAACTATATGTAATTCACAATGATTGACTTGCTTCTACCGACTTACTGTCGGTTGAGATTGAGCTACTACGTAATGTGTGCTCTCTCGGTTATTTCCCACACCCGGGGCATATTTCATACCGACATTTGGTATTTAGTGCCACTGTTATCACTTATTCTTAACCATACCTCCACATTTGGTTTCGTACAAGTACTCGTCCATTGGTATGACCTTGCATTTCCTATGCATTGATCATATATATTATAGGTTTCTTCTACATCCACCACAATTACCATTCCTAAATCCTAGCTATCCCACTCGATCATTACTGCGCAAGTGCAATACCAAAACACTCAGTCATACAGAGTGCAGAGGCGTAAACTCTTGACAGTAACTCTCTTATGCCATAGCAATTAGGAATTTTCACTGTGTTTCACTGAAATTCTTATCACATACACTTGCTTCCGGCTTGCTGCTCGGTTCCTTTGCTATTACTTACTGTTGTATCGGTTAACTCATAATTCTGCTCACTCACCATTTATCATCTAACAATACTCATACAACGGTCGCTTATTGCGCACCATATCCTTACTCATTATACAACATCAACTTATACTGCATCCGCTATTATATTAGCTTCCGCCATTACACTGGGTTTTTGAATCCCTATTTTTTTTTTGAGCCTTTATGTTCCTTGAGCGTTGTTCACTACTCATTTAGCATCACCACCTATGGTGGTTCTATCCAACTTATCACTCTTCCTGTCTACACAACTGGTACAAACATTTCCTTTCGTATTATTCTTATTCAAATCGTTCTGGGGTAATAACAACATGGTCATCCCTAACATATTTTTTGAACTTGGTTCATATAGCTACCGCTTCTGCGGTCTCACAATATCGAGGTATCCCCACTCTTACTGCAGTGGTTCGTTCTCCGCTCTATACTTGTATAACATTTACTTTCTGCACTGATCAAATTTACATAACACAAGTTGTTGTGGCTTATAAGCCTTACTGTCGCGATTCCTTCCAAGTTATCTCTATCTGGCAACTTAGGGTCCAACTTTTAAGTGGGTTTACCTTCAGTGTTTAATCCGGGAATTGTTCCAAATCTTTGTTTCTGTTATATTGCTCCATCTAACAATGTTTAATCCAAACACCCCTCAAGAATTGCTCCCAGGTGTTACTAACATATGCCATTACATCTGGCTTGCACTCATGGGTACATTCCGTTAGCCACGCCTTTTTGCGTTCTTTACTGGTTATTATCTTCTTCTGTGAAGATCAACATTTCCTGATAGTGTAGTACTCATTTTGGGAGTTTCATCCCGTTCATTGCACATTAATGTGTCCACATTAGGCTGGGTCACATTCCAGCTATCATGTTTATCCCTGAGGATCCTTAAGTCATATACGATGTCTTTACATTCAGTTAGTGCACTTCGCACCTCCTGACTCTTAAACATTTCCTTGAAAGGAATTCACTAATTCCTTTAGTCTCGTTAACTTAACTGAGTTCCTTAACTTCAACCATTCATGGTAATCCTTAGTTCTTGTTTGATTTATACTACTGACCGTAGACGGAGTCGACTACTTCCCGTGTTTCGGACTCCACTCGTATACATATATGGGGTACCATACTGATACATTGCTACTTACCCAACTAACCCATAAGTAGGGCTGTCAGGCCCACAAGCTCCTATCGGAGTGCGGTCGTCCCACAATTCAGTTGGTACACTCGTAGTGTCCGTCACACGCCTAGGTGAAGCATTCTGTTGTCAACTCCCTTATATTGTCCCGTGACAATATTCATTCCTTGCTTCCCGAACATAATCGAGGGAAAGTTTATCCACTGTTGTATCTTTATCAACTGCCCTTGGTTTTACTGGTTTGGTTTAAAAGAAGGTTGGAAAGAAGTGTTGGTTGAAAGAAAATTTTGGTTTTGAAAGAAAGAGTTTAGATAAATCTGGGTTTGAAAGAAAATTTTTCATGGTTTCACAACATCTTCTTACCTTAGCCAAGTCTAGCTTCTTGCTGACTGGTACTTACAATCACAGAGGTTAGGCTAGCAGGCCCTTCCACTGTTATGACGATCACATTTAACCTTCTAGTACTTTACCAAGTACTTTGTAGTGGTTATAAATTTCCCGAACAGCCCTGTTATAGCAGCACTTGCCTTGCTATGGCAAGTGCGCCATGCTAACTGGCTATCGGTTTAACACATATCGGTTGTGGTATTGTTTTTACCCATACTGTCATCATGGCCTTGTTGGCCCTCACTGATCATGTTGCCTAGATAATAACTCTTCTAGGTGACTTCTCACTGTCTTCACATGACGATCATCGACTAGGGTGTTTCCCGTTCTGGGAGACCCCTTTTCTTAGTATTGTATTCTCTTTTGTAGCCCGTTCCACGTATTGTCGGGTTACTGAGACTTGTCTTTTTGGGCACTACGTTGTAGTTCCTTGTCGGTTGGTATACCGTTGGTGTATCACTTAACAACTGCGGTTCCGTAGACACTTGTCTCGGGTTCCATTAATCCACTTCTTGCCTGTTGCACGGTCGGTTTGCGCAAGCTGGTTGTTCTCGACTGCTCGGCATGTCGACCAGGTTGCCGGAAATTCCATTCTCCTATGCATAGGTTTCTTCATTCTTCTTCGCTATTAATGCGGTTAACAATGTCAAATGGAAACCGTCTCCGGGATTCCCAGTTTTCGGGATCTACCATATGACAGGTTCCATCTTTAGAGGTATTAATAACAGCCAGATCGGGTATTCCCGAGTAAGAGTGGACTTCCATCTCTCTGCGTTGTTTCCCAAGTTATAAAACAGGGATTGTGGAGGGTGGGATGGATATTGTAGGCTTCCAGTACACACTGGTAATACCGAACTGGCGTATCTCTCACGCTATCACTCAACCTTAACCCAAAGCACTAAATCCTAACTCGGTACTTCCTAAGCTCGGTAATTCAGTCATCAGAGCGATACTTCGCTCTGATACCACTTTTTGTAACACCCCCAACTACCACCGTACACATAACATCAAACTGCAGCGGAAAATTCAACTCATCACATTACTTATTTCAATGGTGTTACACGCCGTTAACCACCCACGTGGCTAACAAGGCTAATACATATACTTTGTATCGGTCTAATGGACTAGATTCCCGAGCAACTACACGTTACATTTGCTTCCCTTAACAACAACCCATATACTTTATACGTTCCAACCGTACCGAGTATTTACAACTAATGCCGATAACAATTTCGGTCTTACTACGCCTACAATGCTACGCCATTTAAATGGCTACCCATGTATAAACATCTACCCCGTCCTACTCTCGAACGGCTTCCAGCTCCTTGTACCTGAAATAGAAAAGGAGAGAAAGGGTGGCCCCCAAGGGGCTCAGCACCTTTGCTGGTATGGTAATCCCGCAGCCCACATGCTACCGGCCACGCACAACTAATTGTCGTCTTAGCATGCGATTGATTATATTTAAATCATGCATGCAACTGTAAACACACACCAAAACATTTCACCTCAATGGGCTCAACAAACGGATAATACATCCTTACTTGATCACTCTGTATTCATTATCCCTAGATGTTCCTCCTCTAATGGAGCTACTTCCTTAATGACGACACTTACCCTTAAACCGGGTTATCCTTAAACGCCTCTTGTCACAAACTGGGATTCATTTCCATGATCCACACACTCCATATCTTACAACATATCACATTCCTCACATAACAAAATAACAACACCTTTTTCGTTTCGACGTACACATGTTAACATCATTCATTTTAACACCTAACGTATACATATCATGCATAGCAAGGGAAATTGCCTAGCACAATAACAACACAAAACACCATAAGGTCGGTTCACACAAGGAACCTTCCCATAGTTAGTATACATAGTGAGCCTAGAGATTATTGCCAATCTCATGCTAAGCTCGTTACCAACCTCGTTACCGTCCAGTTATATCGAACGGTTAACTTAAACCCAAGGTGTGTCGGATATAGTAATCCCAAGCACACCGAAATAACATTTGTATGCCCCTGTGGCCCGACGTGAGTCATAAACTAGCTTTGGATAACTAAGGGAAGGTCGAAACCAAATTGGAATACAACCTATCATACACCAAGAGAGCCGAACCGGATATGACATCGACTCCCGTCCTCACACGCGTGGCCGGAACATGACCAGACTCCTCACCCCCCATTAGTACATATATACTTATAAATAAGTAGTTAGAGATCCATTATGGTGCCTACCACATCCACACACCATACGATATCATAACCGAGTTAAGCACACAAGGGGTTCACACACTTGCATACAACAACAATATCCAACTAACTCACACATAGCCGTGGTTGGAACGTTCCCAAGGTTTGGGTCGTTAACTCCGAATACCGATCTCTCATGTGCCCCTAGTTCTAGCTAAGGTTTAACACTTATTTGAGGTTAAACGGTATCGGAGATTAAAAGCGCCACATAAATGAATTACTATAAACTCATTACATGTTTTTTATCTTACAAGGTGGCAAACACTCAGAAAAACACATTGGCATACAAGCCGGTGTAATCCTAGGACACAGGTTGCAAGAAACCATACCTGTCACCGGAGTCCCTTTACCACGTCCACTTATGTTCCTCGAGCAATTCTCGAACAACTGATAACATACATGTACTTTTATTAACATCGGGGTAGCATGATTATTTAATGTCTAATGCTTATAACTTTTTCCCCGTTAACTTAGTTACATAACTTCACTTTTTAACTTGTTTTACTTTTACATTTCAATACAACTTTTCACCCACTTAATTGTCATTAAAACTCACCTAACATGTCCTTAACAACTTTATAACATCATTACTACAACCCCATCATTACATATCATTTCATAACCTAACCCATGTTTTTGGTCCGACCGAACTTACCGACCACCTTGCACAAGGTCGGTCCATTCCAGAACACTTTACCGTCAAAATTTCTACTCCGACCGACCTTGTAAGTTCGGTCGCATGTTCGGTCCATTCCCGAGAGTTTCTTCCCTTTGAAAATTCAAGCCCGACCGAACTTGCCAAGTCCGGTCCCATGTTCGGTCGGTTCCAGAAACTTAATCCGTACACAAAATACAAGCCCGACCGACCTGCAAGTCCGGTCCCCAAGTCGGTCCATTCCAAAGCCAATTCTCGCAGGGTAAACTGGGCTCGACCGAACTTGCAAGTTCGGTCTCAAGTTCGGTCTGCCCCAGACCCTTGTTTTCCTTTTCTCATTCAACTCCAAACTTCACCCCATATATCCTAGTACACCCTAACCTCATTTGGGCACTTCAAACACACCTTTAGCCATGTACTAAACTCTCTAAATCACACACCAAAACCATCTTATCATTCACAAATTCCTTACAAAATTCTTAGCACTTGGAATGTTTCCTTAAGATTCCTAAGTGGTATTTCACCAATATGACCACTATACCAAGGTGTTTCCTCTACACCTTAACATCATCTCTCAAACTTCTTTTCTTACTAACTAAACCTCCTTTTTCATATCTTACCTAAACATCACTTATTTCTTGGATATCAACATTACCTAAACCTTAAACAAACTTCTCCAAGACTTAAATACATTCTCAAAACACACATTGAATTCCTAGAACTTCCAAGATAACACCTAAATCCTTGCATCACTCTAAATCACCTTAATACATGTTTCTTCCCAAGTAAAACATTTGTTCACCTTTAACACTTCCTAGTTCACCAAAACTTACTTAAAACACTTAGAACTTCTTACACATTTTCCAAATTTGCCATAGCTTCTCTTGTATATACTCACATCCAAACCTTAGGTTTTTACCTTATCATTCAGAACACCTAAAATCCATCAAACACATTTTTATACACAAACTTCACACATTTAGCACTACATCACAATAGTGCATAACTTAAATTGCTTGGCACTTAGGCCCTTAAATAACATGGCTCTTAGGCCCTTAAATAACATAAATCTTAAACACTGAATTTCCCACTAATAATGCCTTTGACCTGCAAATACACCCAACAATACATATGCCCTTAATAAACTCCTTGAGAGTATTTTCACTAGGTCATTCACCTTTGGCTCCTTAGATCATTTTAACAAGCAATATAAACTCACTTCTCCTAAGGCATTATACCACATTAGGTTAGTATGTTTACCTCTTTTCCACACAAACTTCTTTCTTGTTTCCTTATAAAACCGGTAAGGTATTTGATTCCTTATCAACTACTAAACAATATACAAGCAATGAAATGAGTATACAAGCTTCAAGCTTAAACTCATTGTAAACCCTAGTTACATATATTGTTTTAAGGTATTAAAATGATTGTTTTACCTTGGAATGGAAAGAGAGCTTGAACAAGTACCAAGAGAGGACTCCTCCTAGCCCTTGGAAGATTCAAATGGAGCTAAAACAAGACAAGAGAAGACACCATTACAAGGTGCATTTTCGGTCAACACCAAAATGAAGGAAATGGAGTTTTCTTTGGTTTTTCCTTACCTTGAAGCAAAGGTGATCAACAAGGCATAAAAATATAAGCTCAAGCTCCCTCCATGGAAATTCTCCTTGGCACCGAAATGGTGGTTTTGATGATTTGAAAAGACAATGTTGTAGAGCTTGCTCCAACTAGGAGAACGGTAGTCTCAGAATTAAATTCGGAGCATTGAGTTAGGAGTTACAAGTGAAAGGAGTTGGAAATGGTGAGGCTTTGCTGTAGCATAACCGATGGAGCTTGAGAGAATGGAGGAAGGAGACGTTGAAATGAAAGGAAATGAGAGAATGAAGATGTGTTCTACTTTTGGAAGATATTTATATTAAAGTAAATAGTTCTTTACTTTACAAGCTTTACTTTACTTACTTGCTTATCTTTTACAAGTTGGTGACTCACACCTTGAAAAACCGGCCCCCATTTAGTTAGAAGGGTACTTTAGTCTTTATTTGTCAATTTAATTACTTATGATAACATATGTTACAAACTAGCTTATAAAAATCACTATTCACAAAAAACAAGGCACATAGAAGTGAAATTTTTGATTTCCCATTGATATAGACTTCCAAATGTGATACTATATAGTACACATGTTAATTAAAGAGTAATGATGGACATTTAGCCATTCAAAACTCATTTACAAGACAATTTTTCAAAACGTGCTTTAAGACTCCTTAAAGCACATTTTGTGTTTTAACTTGTTTTCAAGCTTGGTTTTCTTTAGTAATTGACTTAATATGCTCATTAACATATTATAAGATATAGGTATGACCATTAGGTCTTAACAAATTTATCCAAGCTTAGAGCACATTTTTGCTCATATGACTTTAAGGTATATTCTTGTGTTTTATTTGGTTTAACTGTCCACCAAGGTTTCCTAAGGACTTATTTAGCCTTATCAAATCATAATTAAATATTATCAAATCTTGGTAGGCTCTTTGGGTCTTAATCAAGTTCACTCCAAGCTTAGAGCATGTTTTGTTCAAACCGTGTCTTATTGTTTTTATTGTGTTTTACCATGGTTTAAATGGTTCATTGATGTTTCTAAGGCACTTTTTAGCCTTTAAATACCATAGTTTAACATTTACACAACATACCAAGGTTTGGGGTATTCAATCTACCCCCTTAAAAGAACTTCGTCCTCGAAGTTCACATTTCCACGAGTCATTGGATTAGAATACGGGAATTACTTTAAAATAAACTTCCATACCAAACACTCTTTACATCCAACCTCGGACTTGACGGTCCGGGCAACTATCCACATCCATACATAACCACCTCGTAACATACTTACATGATTACCTCGGACTCTATGGTCCGGGTACCTTAACCGTATTGCACTACATAACAACCCTTAGACTCTCAGGTCTGGGTAACATAACAACAGTTAGACTCATAGTCTAAATAATATTTATTACACATACCACCCAACATGTCTTAGCATGTAAACAACAAAATGCCTTTTCCATCTCTCCATGGGCTCCAGTCCCATGTCGAGTACATATACACTGTGATCCCGCAGAACCCGGCCGCTATGGACACCTTCTGGTCCCCGTTTCTTTGGGAGTCAAACAATCACATACATTTTAAATATACTTCTCATGTCACCGTCCGAAGACAAAGGCTCATACGTCCTCAGCTCGTGAGCAAGCATTACAAATATTCTTTACTAGGTTAAGTATATAAGAAATCCTTTATTCAAATATTAATTGATTGTTTGAAAACACCAATTGAAAATCCTTTTGAAAACACACACAACTCCAAGTCCAACTTATGCTCTTTGCTCTTCTTTTCTTAGCGTGGTTATTTGTGACCACTTACCGGGAGCTTCTAGAGTCATCCAACCCTGATGTTCAGCATCAGTGTTGAACTATCCTCCACCCCAATTGTGTTCGGCTTCCCTTGATCTCATGATAATCAAGTTTCACCCTCCCACTTCATTTTCAACCAACAACTAATTCAAGCATATCCCATTTCTATCTTTAAATCCTTCTAGTCATAATCATTACATCTCCAAGGGATAGAACTCCGTCTATCACATCACCCAAATCCAACTAAATTCAAGTTACCTAGGGAATTTAATTCTCACTAGGTTCTATGTCGGTCTCATACCCCTTCATAAATCACAACACTGTATATATATACATATTTTTTTATCAAAATACAATACATGGTTTTACGTTTATGCACCGTCGGGGTTTTAGTTCCCCGGAGTTTCTTTGCTCCCTTCCACTTGTACTCTCACACACCACTGTTAACAAATAACACACTTCCCACAATGGTATTCGCATCTTCTGTGCGCAATTACCACAATTTAACCACGAATGAATGCGTATGTTTATATAACACACGCGCCAACCCTCATAGCAAATCATTTTGTGTTATGCACAACATAGTTCACGTACACTGTACGTAAAACACCACTAAGTGGTTTTGCGCTCTACCCCCCCTTAAAAGGGATTACGCCCATGTAATCAATCCTAAACCTTGGCTTAAAATGTTCTGCCGTCGTGAAGTGTTTTGACTTCCACGCGGTCTATTACACAATGGATTCTGATTAGAGGATCTTAACCATATTGGCGGTTTAGTTCCCAACCAAGAATTCGCATGAGTTCTAACTCATAACCGGTTTCGGTCCTGGCCTGTGAGGCTTTTAGGCATTGATAGCTAGCCATTTATTCAATTCACCATGTATATTCAGTATCTGGTGTATGGGCTCCCTGTCCTCTGTTGCGCAACTCTGGTAATTATATCTAGTTTGCCCCATTCGTTACTGTTACTGTATCATCTCTAATGTATTACCCTTTTTTGGTAATAATGGTTTCTCAACCGACGCAGGTATCTCTGACCCTGAGCGAATTCGGTGAGTTTTCACAACTTTCCATCCACTTCTCTCATAACTTACTGCGTAAACTACTATGTAATTCACAATGATTGACTTGCTTCTACCGACTTACTGTCGGTTGAGATTGAGCTACTACGTAATGTGTAGTGCTCTCTCGGTTATTTCCCACACCCGGGGCATATTTCATACCGACATTTGGTATTTAGTGCCACTGTTATCACTTATTCTTAACATACCTCCACATTTGGTTTCGTACAAGTACTCGTCCATTGGTATGACCTTGCATTTCCTATGCATTGATCATTATAGTATTATAGGTTTCTTTCTACATCCACCACAATTACCATTCCCTAAATCCTAGCTATCCCACTCGATCATTACTGCGCAAGTGCAATACCAAAACACTCAGTCATCAGAGTGCAGAGGCGTAAACCGCGACAGTAACTCTCTTATCCATAGCAATTAGGAATTTTCACTGTGTTTCACTGAAATTCTTATCACATAACACTTGCTTCCCGGCTTGCTGCTCGGTTCCTTTGCTATTCTTACTGTTGTATCGGTTAACTCATAATTCTGCTCACTCACCATTTTATCATCTAACAATACTCATACAACGTCTCTTATTGCGCACCTATCCTTACTCATTATACAACATCAACTTATACTGCATCCGCTATTATATTAGCTTCCGCCATTACACTGGGTTTGAATCCCCTATTTTTTTGAGCCTTATTGTTCCTTGAGCGTTTTCTACTCATTTAGCATCACCACCTATGGTGGTTGCTATCCAACTTATCACTCTTCCTGTCACACAACTGGTACAAAACATTTCCTTTCGTATTATTCTTATTCAAAATCGTTCTGGGTAATAACAACATGGTCAATCCCTAACATATTCTTGAACTTGGTTCATAGCTACCGCTTCTGGTCCTCACAATATCGAGAGGTATCCCCACTCTACTGCATGGTTCGCTATCCCCCTATTACTTGTATAAACATATACTTCTGTCAAACTGATCAAATTTACCAAACCACAGTTGTTGTGGCTTATAAGCCGTACTGTCGCGATTCCTTCCAAGTTATACTCTCTGGCAACTTAGGGTTCTACTTTTAAGTGGGTTTACCTTCAGTGTTTAATCCGGGTAATTGTTCCAAATCTTGTGTTTCTGTTATATTGCTCCATCTAACAATGTTAATCCAAACACTCCTCAAGAATTGCTCCCAGGTGTTACTAACATATGCCATTAAATCTGGCTTGCACTCATGGGTACATTCCGTTAGCCACGCCTTTTGCGTTCTTTACTGGTTATTATCTTCTTCTGTGAAGATCCATTTCCTGATAGTGTAGGTACTCATTTTGGGAGTTTCATCTCGTTCATTGCACATAATGTGTCCACATTAGGCGGGTCACCATTCCAGCTATCATGTTTTTCCCTGAGGATCCTTAAGTCATATACGATGTCTTTACATTCAGTTAGTGCACTTCGCACCTCTGACTCTTAAACATTTCTTGAAAGGAATTCACTAATTCCTTTAGTCTCGTTAACTTAACTGAGTTCTTAACTTCAACCATCATGGTAATCCTTAGTTCTTGTTTGATTTATACTACTGACCGTAGACGGAGTCGACTACTTCCCGTGTTTCGGACTCCACTCGTATACATATGTGGGGTACATACTGATACATTGCTACTTACCCAACTAACCCATAAGTAGTCTGTCAGGCCCACAAGCTCCTATCGGAGTGCGGTCGTCCCACAATTCAGTTGGTACACTCGTAGTGTCCGTCACCACGCCTAGGTGAAGCATTCTGTTGTCAACTCCCTCATATTGTCCCGTGACAATATTCATTCCTCGCTTCCCGAACTTAATCGAGGGAAAGTTTATCCACTGTTGTATCTTTACAACTGCCCTTGGTTTTACTGGTTGGTTTAAAAGAAGGTTGGAAAGAAGTGTTGGTTTGAAAGAAAATTTTGGTTTTGAAAGAAAGAGTTTAGATAAATCTGGGTTTGAAAGAAAATTTTTCATGGTTTCACAACATCTTCTTACCTTAGCCAAGTCTAGCTTCTTGCTGATGTGTACTTACAATCACAGAGGTTAGGCTAGCAGGCCCTTCCACTGTTATGACGATCACATTTAACCTTCTAGTACTTTACCAAGTACTTTGTAGTGGTTATAAATTTCCCGAACAGCCCTGTTATAGCAGCACTTGCTATGGCAAGTGCGCCATGCTAACTGGCTATCGGTTTAACACATACCGGTTGTGGTATGTTTTTACCATACTGTCATCAGTGGCATTGTTGGCCCTCACTGATCATGTGCCTTGATAATAACTCTTCTAGGTGACTTCTCACTGTCTTCACATGACGATCATCGACTAGGGTGTTTCCCGTTCTGGGAGACCCCTTTTCTTAGTATTGTATTCTCTTTGTAGCCCGTTCCACGTATTGTCGTGGTTACTGAGACTTGTCTCTTGTTTGGGCACTACGTTGTAGTTCCCTTGTCGGTTGGTATACCGTTGGTGTATCACTTAACAACTGCGGTTCCGTAGACACTTGTCTCGGGTTCCATTAATCCACTTCTTGCCTGTTGCACGGTCGGTGCGTTGCAAGCTGGTTGTTCTCGACTGCTCGGCATGTCGACCCAGGTTGCCGGAAATTCCATTCTCCTATGCATAGGTTTCTTCATTCTTCGCTATTAAATGCGGTTAACTTGTTCAAATGGAAACCGTCTCCGGGATTCCCAGTTTTCGGGATCTACCATATGACAGGTTCTCCATATCTTTAGAGGTATGTAATAACAGCCAGATCGGGTATTCCCGAGTAAGAGTGGACTTCCATCTCTCTGGCGTTGTTTCCCAAGTTATAAAACAGGGATTGTGGAGGGTGGGATGGATATTGTAGGCTTCCAGTACACACTGGTAATACCTAACTGGCGTATCTCTCACGCTATCACTCAACCCTTAACCCAAAGCACTAAAATCCTAACTCGGTACTTCCTAAGCTCGGTAATTCAGTCATCAGAGCGATACTTCGCTCTGATACCACTTTTTGTAACACCCCAACTACACCGTACACATAACATCAAACTGCAGCGGAAAATTCAACTCATCACATTACTTATTTCAATGGTGTTACACGCCGTTAACCACCCACGTGGCTAACAAGGCTAATACATATACTTTGTATCGGTCTGATGGACTAGACGTTACATTTGCTTCCCTTAACAACAACCCATAACTTTATAGTTCCAACCGTACCGAGTATTTACAACTAATGCCGATAACAATTCGGTCTTACTACGCCTACAATGCTTACGCCATTTAAATGGCTACCCATGTATAAACATCTACCCCGTCCTACTCTCGAACGGCTTCCAGCTCCTTGTACCTGAAATAGAAAAGGAGAGAAAGGGTGGCCCCCAAGGGGCTCAGCACCTTTCCTGGTATGGTAATCCCGCAGCCCACATGCTACCGGGCCACGCACAACTAATTGTCGTCTTAGCATGCGATTGATTATATTTAAATCATGCATGCAACTGTAAACACAACACAAAAACATTTCGCCTCAATGGGCTCAACAAACGGATAATACATCCTTACTTGATGAGTCACTCATGGTATTCATTATCCCTAGAGTGTTCCTCCTCTAACGGAGCTACTTCCTTAATAGACGACACTTACCCTTAAACCGGGTTATCCTTAAACGCCTCTTGTCACAAACTGGGATTCATTTTCATGATCCACACACTCCATATCTTACAACATATCACATTCCTCACATAACAAAACATAACAACACCTTTCTCGTTTCGACGCACACATGTTAACATCGCATTCATTTTAAACACCTAACGTACACATATCATAGCATAGCAAGGGAAATTGCCTAGCACAATAACAACACAAAACACCATAAGGTCGGTTCACACAAGGAACCTTCCACCGTAGTTAGTATACATAGTGAGCCTAGAGATTATTGCCAATCTCTTGCTAAGCTCGTTACCAACCTCGTTACCGTCCAGTTATATCGAACAGTTAACTTAAACCCAAGGTGTGTCGGATATAGTAATCCCAAGCACACCGAAATAACATTTGTATGCCCCTGTGGCCCGACGTGAGTCAGTAAACTAGCTTTGGATAAGCTAAGGGAAGGTCGAAACCAAATTGGAATACAACCTATACATACACCAAGAGAGCCGAACCGGATATGACATCGACTCCCGTCCTCACACGCGGCCGGAACATGACCGGACTCCTCACCCCCCATTAGTACATATATACTTATAAATAAGTAGTTAGAGATCCATTATGGAGGCTAACACATCCATACACCATACGGTATCATAACCGAGTTAAGCACACAAGGGAGGTTCACACACTTGCATACAACAACAATATCCAACTAACTCACACATAGCCGTGGTTGGAACGTTCCCAAGGTTTGGGTCGTTAACTCCGAATACCGATCTCTCATGTGCCCCTAGTTCTAGTTAGCTAAGGTTTAACACTTATTTGAGGTTAAACGGTATCGGAGATTAAAAGCGCCACATAAATGAATTACTATAAACTCATTACATGTTTTTATCTTACAAGGTGGCAAACACTCAGAAAAACACATTGGCATACAAGCCGGTGTAATCCGGTAGGACACAGGTTGCAAGAAAACCATACCTGTCACCGGAGTCCACTTTACCACGTCCACTTATGTTCCTCGAGCAATTCTCGAACAACTGATAACATTACATGTACTTTTATTAACATCGGGGTAGCATGATTATTTAATGTCTAATGCTTATAACTTTTCCCCGTTAACTTAGTTACATAACTTCACTTTTAACTTGTTTACTTTTACATTTCAATACAACTTTTCACCAACTTAATTGTCATAAAACTCACCTAACATGTCCTTAACAACTTTATAACATCATTACTAATAAATCCCCATCATTACATATCATTTCATAACCTTAACCCATGTTTTGGTCCGACCGAACTTACCGACCGACCTTGAACAAGGTCGGTCCATTCCAGAACACTTTACCGTCAAAATTTCTACTCCGACCGACCTTGTTCGGTCGCATGTTCGGTCCATTCCCGAGAGTTTCTTCCCTTTGAAAATTCAAGCCCGACCGAACTTGCCAAGTCCGGTCCCATGTTCGGTCGGTTCCAGAAACTTAATCCGTACACAAAATACAAGTCTGACCGACCTTGCAAGTCCGGTCCCCAAGGTCGGTCCATTCCAGAAGCCAATTCTCGCTGGGTAAACTGGGCTCGACCGAACTTGCAAGTTCGGTCTCAAGTTCGGTCTGCCCCAGACCCTTGTTTTCCTTTTCTCATTCAACTCCAAACTTCACCCCATATATCCTAGTACACCCTAACCTCATTTGGGCACTTCAAACACACCTTTAGCCATGTACTAAACTCTCTAAATCACACACCAAAACCATCTTATCATTCAAATTCCTTACAAAATTCTTAGCACTTGGAATGTTTCCTCCTTAAGATTCCTAAGTGGTATTTCACCAATAATGACCACTATACCAAGGTGTTTCCTCTACACCTTAACATCATCTCGCAAACTTTTCTTCTAAACTAAACCTCCTTTTTCACATCTTACCTAAACATCACTTATTCCTTGGATATCAACATTACCTAAACCTTAAACAAACTTCTCCAAGACTTAAATACATTCTCAAAACACACATTGAATTCCTAGAACTTCCAAGATAACACCTAAATCCTTGCATCACTCTAAATCACCTTAATACATTTTCTTCCCAAGTAAAACATTTGTTCACCTTTAACACTTCCTAGTTCACCAAAACTTACTTAAAACACTTAGAACTTCTTACACATTTTCCAAATTTTGCCATAGCTTCTCTTGTATATACTCACATCCAAACACTTAGGTTTTTACCTTATTTCATTCAAGAACACCTAAAATCCATCAAACACATTTTTTATACACAAACTTCACACATTTAGCACTACATAACAATATAGTGCATAACTTAAATTGCTTGGCACTTAGGCCCTTAAATAACATGGCTCTTAGGCCCTTAAATAACATAAATCTTAAACACTGAATTTCCCATATAAATAATGCCTTTGACCTGCAAATACACCCAACAATACATATGCCCTTAATAAACTCCTTGAGAGTATTTTCACTAGGTCATTCACCTTTGGCTCCTTAGATCATTTTAACAAGCAATATAAACTCACTTCTCCTAAGGCATTATACCACATTAGGTTAGTATGTTTACCTCTTTTCCACACAAACTTCTTTCTTGTTTCCTTATAAAACCGGTAAGGTATTTGATTCCTTATCAACTACTAAAAAATATACAAGCAATGAAATGCGTATACAAGCTTCAAGCTTAAATCATTGTAAACCCTAGTTACATATATTGTTTTAAGGTATTAAAATGATTGTTTTACCTTGGAATGGAAAGAGAGCTTGAACAAGTACCAAGAGAGGACTCCTCCTAGCCCTTGGAAGATTCAAATGGAGCTAAAACAAGACAAGAGAAGACACCATTACAAGGTGCATTTTCGGTCAACACCAAAATGAAGGAAATGGAGTTTTCTTTGGTTTTTCCTTACCTTGAAGCAAAGGTGATCAACAAGGCATAAAAATATAAGCTCAAGCTCCCTCCATGGAAATTCTCCTTGGCACCGAAATGGTGGTTTTGATGATTTGAAAAGACAATGTTGTAGAGCTTGCTCCAACTAGGAGAACGGTAGTCTCAGAATTAAATTCGGAGCATTGAGTTAGGAGTTACAAGTGAAAGGAGTTGGAAATGGTGAGGCTTTGCTGTAGCATAACCGATGGAGCTTGAGAGAATGGAGGAAGGAGACGTGTGAAATGATAGGAAATGAGAGAATGAAGATGTGTTCTACTTTTGGAAGATATTTATATTAAAGTAAATAGTTCTTTACTTTACAAGCTTTACTTTACTTACTTGCTTATCTTTTACAAGTTGGTGACTCACACCTTGAAAAACCGGCCCCCATTTAGTTAGAAGGGTACTTTAGTCTTTATTTGTCAATTTAATTACTTATGATAACATATGTTACAAACTAGCTTATAAAAATCACTATTCATAAAAACAAGGCACATAGAAGTGAAATTTTTGATTTCCCATTGATATAGACTTCCAAATGTTACTATATAGTACACATGTTAATTAAAGAGTAATGATGGACATTTAGCCATTCAAAACTCATTTACAAGACAATTTTTCAAAAACGTGCTTTAAGACTCCTTAAAGCACATTTTGTGTTTTAACTTGTTTTCAAGCTTGGTTTTCTTTAGTAATTGACTTAATATGCTCATTAACATATTTATAAGATATAGGTATGACCATTAGGTCTTATACAAATTTATCCCAAGCTTAGAGCACATTTTTGCTCATATTGACTTTAAGGTATTCTTGTGTTTTATTTGGTTTAACTGTCCACCAAGGTTTCCTAAGGACTTATTTAGCCTTATCAAATCATAATTAATATTATCAAATCTTGGTAGGCTCTTTGGGTCTTAATCAAGTTCACTCCAAGCTTAGAGCATGTTTTGTTCAAACCGTGTCTTAGTGTTTTATTGTGTTTTACCATGGTTTAAATGGTTCATTGATGTTTCTAAGGCACTTTTTAGCCTTTAAATACCATATTTTAACATTTACACAACATACCAAGGTTTGGGGTATTTCATTGATGGATTTAGCAATAAATTTGATGGATGAACTAAGGTGAATTTGAGGATTTAAATGTTGTTTAAACATGTAGGAAACATATGGAAATGAGTAGGAAAAGATTGGGTGTGAATTGAGTAGAGTTTGGGATTCAAAATAAGTAATTAAAATGGGTACTGGGCTGGACCGACCCTTGGACCGATCCTAGCAGGGTCGGTCGACCCGAAAATCTGCAATCTCGGAAGCTTCTGCATCCGACCGACCCAGGGGACCGACCCTGCCTGGGTCGGTCGAGTAGAAACTTTTAGTCGGAAATGCTTCTGCATCCGACCGACCCAGGGGACCGACCCTGCCTGGGTCGGTCGAGTGGAAATTGTTAGTTGGATTGCTTCTGTAACGGACCGACCCAATGGACCGACCCTGGATGGGTCGGTCGGGCTGAAATTTTCAGTAATCGAAGTCTCTGCAGCCGACCGACCCATGGGTCCGACCCAGGGTGGGTCGGTCGAGCCAAAACTTACAAAAAAAAAAATATAAGACTATGATTAGTATATATATATGTGTATATGTATACCCACCTATACATATGTGCATATATATGTAAGTATACCATTGTTAAGCAATGAAAAATAAGTAAATGAAATGTAAGTATAGGAATGTAAAGACTTAGTAAGTATGAGTTAGGAAGCGAAGGTAAGGATAATGAATTAAATTAATGATAGTTAGATTAATTATTCGATTGTATGTATATCATAGGATTTGATTTATGAACACCGGAGGAACGTTGGGATACAAGTACGACGGTGAAAGGTATGATTTCTTCATGCCCTGTATCCTAATCTGGTTACCCCGATTTGTGTGCTTATTTGACCACCTAATAAGATAAATGCATGAATCGGATTATATTGCACTTACTTGTGCTTGTTTACATTGTTCTCGATATTTGTCTTGAACAATAGTTTGTATAATTCATGAAATATATGAATGATGATGATGTGTAATTGTACCTTGTAGTGTACTTGTATATTGTATTGTATTTGTATGGATGTGTATATGAATAATGTATTTGTGTATGTGGTTGGATGTTGACTTCTACTAATTCCTAACTACCTAACTCCTAACTTAAGTGAGTAAATTGGAATGAGTAGAAGTCCGATATAGCTTCGGCCATGCGTGAGGATGCGGAGTCACAAGAGGTTGGCTGCAATTCCTGACTCTTAAACTGGTCCGCGGCCCAAATCCCTTAAATGGGTAGCATTCCGGATTGGTGATTCAAGTAAATCCCGGAGGTGGGACGGAGTAGTCCCCAGGGCCGGAGGTCCCGACGACTTAACATGAGTAAGAGTAAGAGTAAGTAAGTATGTAGAGTATGAGTATGAGTATGAGTATGTATGCGTATGTATGGAGTAACGAGTAAAAGAGTAATCTCCACCCGATTAACCCGGGTGGACCAATGAAGCTAACAAGTATTGTATATTGTGTATGTAATGTGTATGTGTAATTTGGAAAAAGGTAAGTATGTATTGGATGGTTTATGTTGTACTTCTTGTATGTAATGAAGTGTATGTATGTGTGTATGTCTTGCGTAATGTATTGTAATATTGTGTATAAGAGCATGTATGCATGTATGTTTGTATGAAAATGAACTGCATGCATTCGACCAAGTGGTCGGCGTACCCTCACTAGTACGCGGGGTATGCGGTTATCATGCGCAGCGAAAGCTGACCCCCTAGGGGGAACGTTTTTAGTGTGCAGGTACCCGAAGCGGATGCGGTCAAGGTAAGAGACCGGTGGCACACCCTTGTACTTAGGAAGTAAGTAGTTGTGAGGAATGGGTAGATGTAGACTCTTAGTGAGTATGTATGAACTTGGAAGAGATATTATAATTGTACAAGGATCCTAGTAGACTCGGTTAAGTATATTGTATTGTATGGATTATGGAGGAGTAAGTATTGAATGGAGCATTGTTGTATTTGGTTGATGAATGGAGTATGTAATATAGATGTGTAGTACTCGGGATTCCGGTCCATCAGACCGATGCTGTATGTAGAAGAAGTAGCCTTGTTAGTCACGTGGGTGACTAACGGCATTGTATCACCCACTGTATGTAAGTATGTATCCGCTGCGTGTCTCTGATGTGTAAGGAGATTGGACGGTAAGCATTGTATTAATGGTAGGGGTGTTACAAAGGTAACAAGGTATTAGGGTTTACCTAGGCAAAATGCCTTAAGGAATGGATTTTGCCCTTGAGACTGGTCACCCTTGATCAAGAAGTGTTAAGACAAGATCCTTTAGTATTGATGATAGCAAACCTTGTGTTGTCTATATGATGTGTTTGTCAAGATTCATGATTTCAGATAGACAGGTGGATAAGTGGCTTAGCACGCAAGGTTGCAAGCGCACTTAAGTCATGAGTGGCTTAGCACGCAAGGTTGCAAGCGCGCTCAATCCACGACATGTGCTCTACCAGTCGGGCACCTGTCGGCGCGAGCTCCGGAGAACTTCTAGCAAGACACAAGTAGTTAAGAATCACACCATCACATATTTCTGACATTAGACATTAAAAAAGGACCAAACGGAGTTAGCAACATTGACAAACTCACTCAGATTATTCACAACCACACAAGCAACTTGCTAATGACATACACACAACAAAAACTGTATCTCATTAATGTGCAAGATAACAAGATAAACAAAGGCTATTGATGAACATCATTACATAACCGTAATACTACAGAAGAGAGCATTTATGAGCATTAATGAGCCAGACAAGTTCAGATACATTGAAGTGTGCAAGTGGTAACCGACCACTTGGGAGAGGTGCCGCCAACTTGCCTATTCACAAGGCAACTCATGTGTTGGTGGCTCCAGATCAAGTTGGAAGAAAATCTGCAGTGGGGTGCGACTATTATATTCGTAGAAGAATGAGAATTCTACTCTTAGAGTCTACAACTCCTAGGTTGTTAATTGGCATCTCAACTAACTTGTATAAATAGGTGCATTAATGTTCCTTGTAAGATAAGCCTTGTACGAGAGAAAAGATAGAGATAATTTGGGCAAGTGTGGATCAGACTTAGGAGTGTGTGTAAGTGCTAGAGAGTTGGTGAGCTAGGGAGGACTGGGTTAGAGTATCAATACATTGGGTATTTGATAGGATGACAGGTCAGGGAACGGTCGGTGAAGCGTAAGCCAAAAGTCAGGAGAGGGTTAACGACTTTAGGGGTAAAGTCGAAACTGTCCCGGGAGTCCGTGTGAGGGGCAAGGGAGGTTGAGTGAATTTCGTGTAAGTAAATTCTTAGTCAAAATGTGTTTTCTAGTTTAAAAGTTATCTCGTCTATCAAGTTTCATTAGAGTCCACTATACGTCCACGACACGTTGGGGACGCATCAGGAGCGCTTGCGAGTTTCAATTGGTATCAGAGCAGGTCTCTTCTAGAAAGCTAACTGCTTTGGAAGACGATCAAGATGTCTCATGCAAGCATTCTAGCAGCAGAAGAAGGTTCTACACCGAATCGACCACCACTCTTCAATGGAGTCAACTACACTCACTAGAAGAACAAGATAGAGTTTCATATCAAGTCTGACGATCCAAGAATGTGGAAGGTGATAACACATGGAGAAAACACCTTCCAGAATCCTCAAGGACAAGACATATCTATCGACAGCATGACGGATGAGCAAATCAAGAAGCTGGTATTCAACGCTCGAGCTGTAAGAATACTTCACTGTGTACTACTACCTGAGCAATACTCAAAGATTGCTTCAGCTAAAACAGCCCAAGAGATTTGGAAAACTCTTGAGGTCACATATGAAGGGAATGATGAGATCAAAAAGACTTGCATTGAGTTGCTACTCACTCACTGGGAGCTATTCAAGAAGGAAGAAAAGGAGAGCATTTCTAAAATGCATACAGGGTTCACTAAGCTGATCAACGAAATGTTGGTGCTTGGAAGAACTACCTCTAATGAGGATCAAATTTGGAAGTTCGTCAGATCTCTTCCTGCCTCCTTTGATAACAAAGTCAAGGCCATGCAAGAAGTACATGATCTCTCTAAGATGTCTCTGGCAGACATGCTAGGATCTCTAATGGCTTTCGAATTAAAACTACAACACAAAAACTTGGAAAGCTCATCAAGAGATAGAGGGAAAGGCATAGCCCTTCAAGTAGCTGAAAATGAAAGGTCCGAGTCAGGAGACGACAATGATAAAATGGTCCTCTATGCTAAGAGGTACGTTCGAAAGTTCGTAAGGTATAAAATGAGGAAAGACAAGGAGTCCAAGGAGTCGGATGATTAGAGGAAGAGCAATGACAAGTGTTTTGGGTGTTCAAAATGCGGACATCATATCAAAGACTGCCCTCAACGATCACGAGAGGACAACGACAGGGTCAAGAAGCCTGTCCAACGATCATTCAACAAAGGACCAAAGATGGAATCCTTGTTGCCGCATGGGGAGATTCTGAACAGAGTGATGACAATCAAACCTCAGACAGCGACACCTCAGAAGAGGAGAAGGCTCACCTATGCCTTGAAGATGTGTGCTTAATGGCACAAGGCAATGATGTCTCAGAATCAGAAGGAGAAGAAGAACAACATAAGGTAAACTATTCTAAACTTAGAAGGAGAATTCAAAAGGCTGAACTTCTAGGACTTAGAAAGTTTTCTCTTATATTAGTTGATCACCAAGAGGCATAGAAACTGAAAACGATGAACTTTTGGAAGAAAATGAAAAATTGAGAAAAACCTCGGATAAAAGCAAGGTAGATAATCTCATGAGGGCACTCATGAAATTACAAAGAGATTATAGTGAAATTCTCACCGTTCATGAAAAGTTGAAGCATGAAAAACAACCTGAAACCGATGAATTGATTGTTGCTCTTAACATTAAAGAAAAGGAACTAGCTACCATCATAGAAAAATATTCTAAGATAGATGTTGTTTCTAAGACACCCATGAGGAGAAGCAAACGACAGGTCAGATGCCGGTCAGAGACCAGTCGTAGAGATGTCTGCAGCTTATGCAGACAACCCAGTCATCATGAATCCAATTGCCATAAAATGAGTTTTATGAGGCATTGACAACTCAAGAAACTAGGACTAAAATGGGTAGTAAAAAATGATCTTAGAGTATTAAATGGTGGAAATGGGTCCAACCTTTCTATAGACCCTAACCCCACACCATTAACATGTTAAGTGCAGAATCGAGTGAGAATGGACCCCTGTTGGTACATCGACAGTGGGTGCTCTAAACACATGACATGAGACAAAAAGAAGTTCTTCTCACTCTATCCAGGAAGCCAAGGAACCGTTTCCTTTGGCGACAACAAGAAAGGAAAAATCATCGGTGTAGGTAAGGTTGGTATCACATCTGACTATGTCATAGATAGTGTAAATCTAGTTCATGGTTTAAAATTCAACTTGCTTAGTGTTTCTCAAATTTGTGATAAAAGCAATTCAGTTCACTTCTATCCTACACATTGTAGCATAATAAGTCAGAACAATGGCAAAGAGTTGTTAAAGGGAAAAAGATGGAAACATGTTTATGTAACAAGCTTCAAGGATATTGACAGTCCAAATCTTCCATGCTTGACTGCTTCAATAGATGACTCTACACTATGGCACAGAAGACTAGGGCATGTTATCACTTCTTACTAAGAAAACTGTCAAGAAACAGTTGGTAAGAGGTCTTCCTAAGATTAAAAAATCTGAGACCAATCTTTGTGATGCTTGTGTTAGAAGAAAACAGACCAAGACTTCTTTTATATCAAAGAATCAGTAAGTACATCCAAGCCACTTGAATTACTTCACATGGACTTGTGTGGACCTATGAGAGTCAAAGGTTTTGGAGGAAATTGGTATGTGTTTGTAATTATTGATGATTACTCATAGTTTGCTTGGACACTCTTTATTGCTTCCAAAGATGAAGTCTTTGAGAAATTTCAAGCCTTTGTAGGAAAAGTCCAAGTACAACTCAATCTCAAGATCAAGACTCTTCGGTCTGATCATGGGTCAGAATTTGATAATCAATAATTCATGGATATGTGTAAAGAACATGGGATTAGTCACACATATTCAGCACCAAGAACACCCAAACAGAATGGGTAGTTGAGCCAAAAACACTACAAGAGGTAGCCAGAGCCATGCTATTAGGGAGCGGTCTTCCTTAGATCTTCTATGCAGAAGCGGTGGCAATTGCATGCTACATCACAAACAAAACGCTCATACGACCTATCCTCAACAAAAGTCCCTATGAGTTAATCAAGGGAAGAAGACCAAACATAAGTCACTTCAGGACATTTGGTTGCAAATGTTATGTCCACAACAATGAAAAGAGTCCCCTTGGAAAGTTTGATGCCATAAGTGATGTGGCCATCTTCCTAGGATACTCTGAAAGAAGCCGAGCATACAAAGTATACAACAAAAGGACACTGAAAGTGGAGGAAAGTGTGCACGTAGTCTTTGATGAGGCTGACGTACACAAGTGTTAGCAGAATTATATTACTATCTCTACCTAGGCAGTGTACCTATCGTTTTGCAGAATAGTGAATTAAGTGGGGGTTGTCGATCTCAGGGACCTCGTTCAATTAATTGACAATTTATTTATTAACTGAGAAACTAAACTAAGAAAACAGGAAACGTCACTTTTTTAGGTTTTCTTAATTTAATAAAAAGAAAGATTCAACAAACTAACATAAAATAATAAAACAGTAAAATAAACGAAACAAATAAGTAAAGAGTAAAACTCTAATTAAAAGGAAGCACCCATGATTGTTCTGCAAACCTTCACTTTCTAATCTATTCATAAACTCTTCCCTAATTCTGCAATAAACTCAGAAACTATAATTAATTCGTCAACGGCTAAGTCTAACTAATCCTAACCAGTTGCTAGAACTAGCAGCAGACTAATGCTCTAATCCGAACACAACTAATCGTATAAAGAACAGTTTCTATTTGAGACCGATTAACCTATAGGCGGGATCACGCTTCCAGTCGTTAATCAGGTTTAATTCCTATGTCTTGCTATCTATCTCAGCTCTCGCGTGTTGATTAGAAAACTACAAATAAAGATTTAATAATTAGCTAGATAATTAAAGCGCATGAAGAAGTGGAATTAAACTACTACATTATTGAATTAGTAAAGAGATTACAAAATAAATATAAGGATCCGGTTTGCTACCCCAATCCGGGGAGCTAAACTAACTACTCAAACATGTATATAAAAATCACAAAAACAACAAAGGAAGAACAAATTGACAAATTAGATAAAAAGGGAAGAAGAAACTCTGTAAAAAAGATCTCTGCTCCGCCTTCCTTCTTCATGTGTCTCTACATTAATCCTCTGCTAGAAGTGTGGGGTGTAACAATGGTGGACTTGTGGGTGTGCAATAGTGGTGGATAGTGGAGGCATACGCCTCTGTTGAGGCGCGGCGTATGAATGTCGGTTTTCGATTGATAAATCTATTTAAATAGCAGCAGCATCCACATTAACGACCTAGGCCACGTAGTTAATGAAGTGCAGCATTTCATGCTGCTCCTGAATGAGAAAATTGATGTGTGTAGCCTCTGTAGTTATAGTCACCAATCTCGTCCATGTGTGCGTGTAATTAACCGAAATAAATTTCTTGTGTTGCATCCACCATTCACGTGCATGAGTGATAATCATAAAGAATTTATAAATTAATCAATCCTCCCACTTTTATGCATAGTCATTACTATATGTGAATAGATGGCGTGAGTGAATGATACTCATTGCGTGTATATATAACATATATATGTATAACATATATATATATATACCACCGTTTACTGCGTTGTAATCCTTATAAGATGAAGATGTAAATTTAGACTTTTTTCCTGCATTTGACACATAAAATGTATTAGTTCACATCAAAACATAAATATAAAGAAAAGCATATGATAAGTGAGAAATATGACATGAATTGTTATAAAAATAGGAATAATTAAAGCCCTAAAAATAGATGTATTTCACACTTATCAAAAAGGTCAAGGAATCTGATGAAGATAAAGAACTTGGATTCAATCTAGCTGATCAAGATCACATAGATTATCCCAAAGATGAATCACCGACTGAAGAAAACTTGCCTGATAGGTCAGCGATAGGTCAACAACAGGTCGACGAAGGAAACAATGATGTCGAGGATCCTCTCTCTCCATCAACCATTCATCAATCTCGTGCTTTATACAAAAATCATCCATTGGAGAATATCATATTAGGCATATCTAAAGGAACTCAGACAAGAGCACAAACTTGAGATATTCTAGCATTCTCAATCACAGTCTCACCCATCGAGCCTAAGAACGTCAAGGAAGCCCTTCAAGACTCAGACTGGATCAATGCAATGCAAGAAGAACTAAACCAGTTTGAAAGATGCAAAGTTGGCATCTTGTGCCTCGTCCTACTCATCAAGGAGTACTTGGTACAAAATGGGTCTTTAGAAACAAGCTGAATGAAATAGGAGAAGTTGTCAGGAACAAAGCTCGTCTGGTAGCTCAAGGATATCGTCAACAAGAAGGAATAGACTTCCAAGAAACCTTCGCTCCAGTAGCAAGGATGGAATCTATCAGATTACTAATTTCATTTGCTGCACACAAATGAATCAAACTCTTCCAACTTGACATAAGAGTGCCTTCCTAAATGGGTACGTCAAAGAGGAAGTGTATGTTGAGCAATGTAGGATCAAGTGGCTAACTCAAACCAACCCAAGGTGTGAGTCTAAGAGTTGGTTTGACTCAATCGATCTTTTAAGGATAAGAAACACTTTGGGACGTAGTGGCACTCAATCGAAATGGTTAAACTAAGTGTACGGAAGACTTAAAGAACTGAAACGAATTAGCGTTTGAGAGATAGACAGACTCTGTGGAACTCAGCAAGATACACAAAATAAGTTATTTTATTCTCTGGTCAAAATAGAATAACTTACAAATGCCCACTAAGTAGAAGAGATCTACTTAGCGGTTTTTCACTCACTCACCCAATACACTTTTTGATCAACTCAATGGTAAGTGTAGCAAAACTAGGATCTTCCTAGGCAGAGTCTATCTAGATGCACTAACAAATTTGGAACATATTCTCTCTCTCTCTCTCGCTTACAAAGAAAATTTCTCTCTCACTCTAATCTCTAGAATATTTCTCGATAAAAGCGTGCATGAAACTAGCTATTATAATGCTTATTTATATTGGTACTAGAACCAACGGGTTGAGGGAGTTAGTTCCAAAATTGTCGGAACCAACTTAGTGGGCAACGTCCTTAGGTGGTCTCTTGACTTGGGCCGTGAACTTCGGATGTGATGGGGAGGTTGCATGACCGTTGCAGCGTTGAAACATTCAAGAGTTCGCTCCTTTGTTTTAGCAACGGCATGGGAGAGTCTGTGATGTTTCCTTAGTTGCACGGAATCTCTTGCAGTAGCTCGTTCTTGGTGTTTGGCTGAGGATGATTGACTCTCTCGAGGTGATTGGCTATCTCTGCAACACTTTGATGTCTCAACAAGCAACCTCCAGGTTTTGAGACACAAGAAGGAAAAGACATGGTACTCAAACTTGACAAAGCTCTTTACAGGCTCAAACAAGCATCAAGATCATGGGATGATCGCCTGTCCTCCTATCTATTGGAAAACCACTTTAAAAAAGGTAAATTAGACAAACTCTATTTGTGTACAACAACAAAAGAGATTTCCTAATTGTGCAAGTATATGTTGATGATATAATTTTTGGAGCCTCTGATGAGAAATATTGCAAAAAGTTTAAAGCATTGTTGAAAAAGGAATTTGAGATGAGTGATCTGGGAGAATTGAAGTTCTTCCTAGGACTTCAAGTCAAGCAGAATGATGAAGGGACCATCATATCTCAAGAGAAGTACGTAAAAGACTTGCTGAAGAGATTTGGAATGGAGGAATGTAAGACGTTTGACACACAAATGGCAGTTGGCACTAAGATGGGTATCATGACTGGTGACCGACCGGTCGACCAGCGATCTTACAGAAAGATGATTGGTTCTCTACTATATTTAACTGCTAGTAGACCTGACATCATGTATAGTGTTTGCTTGTGTTCCAGGTTTCAAGCAGATCCAAGAGAAAGTCACCTCACAGCTATAAAAAGAATCCTACGTTACTTAAAAGGAACCATGAATCTTGGTTTCTTTTATCCTAAGTTCAATAAGTGTAACGTTGTAGGATTTTCATATGCAGACAATGAAGGATCTATCACCGATAGAAAGAGCACCTCAGGGATAGCATTCTTTGTTGGGTCATGTCTGATTGCATGGGGATCAAAGAAACAACAAAGTGTTGTAATCTCAACAGCTGAATCTGAATACATTGCTGCGGCAAGTTGCTGAACTCCTATGGCTTAAACAACAAATTGGTGATTATGGCGTCAAAATAGGTACTTCACCAATTATGTGTGATAATACAAGTGCCATCTCTATTTCCAAAAATTATGTGCATCATTCTTGTACAAAACATATTGACATTAGACATCATTTTCTTAGAGATTGTTGTGAAAAGGAATTAGTTGGTTTAAAGTATATTTCTACTGAGGACCAACTAGCTGACATATTTACTAAGCCATTAAGTAGAGAAAGGTTTACTAAGATTGTTCATGATCTTGGAATGATATTCATTAATCACAGTTAAACTGCTTTTTATTTCCCACGATCGGTCAACGACATAAGAGCAACACCTGTTATATTGTCGTTCAGTAGTCAACGACCAGTTTAATACATAGAGAACATGTCAAACAACTACTTGAAGCAGATATGTCATTTTCCATAAAAGTGAGATTAGGTTAGAGATAGTCCAACGGATAGAAACGGGAAAACTTCTCAACGAATCGCTGAAAACCGCCACGACTGCTGCCCGTTACGAATAGTACCATTAGGACATGTCAGCGCGGACGAGGAGCGGTCGCCGACCGTTACTCGATATCTATAAAAGGGCGATGGGAGTTTTACTCCTGTCACACTATTGCCCTCACTCTCTCTAATCTCTCTAAAACACTCAAAGAATTTTCTCTTCTCTCTCACAAAACTTCCTGCGAGATTTAGAGCAAAAGAACCTCGCCTCACAGCATCTCTAAAGATTTCTCTAGCAAAAGGTCATAAACTCCAGAAATCTCTTCGAAAAATCATGGCACCAAAATCTGCTCTCCGCTCCAAGAAGAAAGTTGTCTCCAACGAAGCTTCCTCACAACAAGTAGCCGACATGAGGCCGACAGGAGCTGCAACTGAATCACCGCCCCCTCGCCTATCCAAAGAATTAGAAAATCAGCTTGTGCGCAGGGTAACTGATGAAGGAGAGGTGTACCAAGATGAAATTCTCTATATAAGCCACCACCTCCCTAAAATATATCACTGCATCCAAAGCCAAAACTCCAAAACCTAAGATTCTTCCAAGTCCTACCTCCATAGAAATACAAACCATGTCATCCCCTACTCCATCACCTGCTATCGGCACCAAACCCTCAAAAGTCAAAATTCCCAATAAGAACCAAGATCTCTCCACTGCTACTACAAGGTGTAGCTCGCGAGACTCGTGCCTCCAAACGAGCCAAAACACAAAAAGAAACTCCACAAAGAGCTCATTCAACGCCTGATGGAGCAACTCGCAAGTTGCACTTCACCGACGATGAGGAAAGAACCCCTTCAGTAGTCGCCCAAGGTATCGTTCAGCAGGAAGAAGAGGAGGAAGTACAAAGTGACGAAAAGTCACAGCAGGAAGCTATAGTGGAAGAAAAGGGTCAAGAAGAGGGCATAAGGGAGCCTGACCTAGAAACGAAGCAATGCTATCAGAGTATTTGGGGAACCAGTCATGACCGGTCCCCTCGACGCCTCGTGAAACCAGTCACGACGCCAACAGCGATACGGAGTCTCCCCTATCTACATGGTCGAACACCACGACATAGGAAGAGAAGGAGAAAGGAAAGAAAAGATGGTGTTGTCCCCGCATGGACAAAAGCTCGAGGAGCTCTCCAAGACAAAAGGCCACTCAAAGCCACAGTCATCTCTGCTCTTTCACGTCTAAACTAGCTCAAGGGATTGAAACCAACTATGTTAAAATAAAGAACATCAACGACAAATCCTGTCTGTTCTTACCTAAGACATTGGACTTGGACTGGATGGAGCAAATGGGTTTAGAAAGATTCAAGTGCTCCTAGAATTCCAAGGATGGGTGGACTTCTTTCAGGAGCCAATTCGCCTGTCTACATAAAGCTAATCAAGAACACATGACGTATCTTGGACCACTCCAGAGTGAAAATAACGATCTATCTCATATCTACCGTCCAAGGTTTACCGTCAATATCACTAAGTCATGGTATGCAAAAAATTTGGTTTAGAACCTGAAGGGATTGTGGTCCAAAAGGAGACTCCTGAATAACTTAGGATCAAGGGGGAAAATGGTCCAACTTCTAACCCTGGGCTACAATGAAAAACTTCAACGCCATAGACATGTCTATCCTCGACAGGGTGCTCTTCAGTCTGCTCACCCATAATATCAACCCACGGAACCAACGCACTCAACATCGTCAATGCAAGAGATGTGAGATTGCTTTAGTACTAAAGACAAAGGAGAAAATAGACCTTCCTACAATGATTCTTCTTACCATTGAGGAAAGTCGCTTCGTTAATCAAGGACGGTTGCATAGGGGACTATGAGACCAGGCCGCTACAACAAAACAGAGTGGACACCGACAGGTTCCACCGAGTGCGCGCGCACTCTCAAGACAGCATCTGCACGAGGAGATGTGTCCAAATGGGGATCAAGACAAAGGGAGACCAGCTGGGTGGTTCGCTCAGAAGCTAACCAGAGTGAAGACTCGAAGTCAGAGTCTCGCCCAACCGCGAGAGCATTAGAAGTAAAACAAAAAATAAGTCTTCACCGATCCACAACAGGTCGGAGACCAGTCTGGAAACCTAACTAGAGATGTTCTTCAGAGAGTGAGAGTCACTCTCACAACTGTGCAGGGTCGTCCTCTGAACCAAGTGTTCATAACATGGTTCAAGGCTCAATACTTTATAGACTCCCACATGCTTGAGAGTTGTAGTTTCGCTAAGACATGCGAGCTGTAAGAAAAATTAGATCTAGGCTTAGATTTTGCTTTTCCATTACTATTTTTACTTGCTTTGACTATTTGTTTCAAAGTATCAATGAAAGCAACGGTTTGTTACTTGAATGCTTATGATGGGTTTGAAATAATATTATCTTGGTATGCTTCTTCCTTGATTAAAAATTACAAAATGATCTAAGATAGTAGTCCCATCCATTCCACTAATCAAACTCTGACCTTGACACTAAAGCCTACAAACATAGCCCCAAGACGTAGCACCTCACTTAAATTCCACTCACCGATCAGTCGTTGAGCATATCCAAAGTGTCTAAAAACTTGCTTACTCCTTTTACCACTCACAATCATCTCACAAAATGGCACAATAACCCACAAAGCTCATCCAGCTCGAATGAACAAAACCATTCCTCCACCATTCGCAAGTTTGACCATCAAACACCCAAAGAAATACGTCGCCCAAATCTATGTTCAACCAGACTCCGACTCCTTACAACTTGGTCTATCACTCTATCACAATCACGTCTTCCCACACTGCATGGAGTTCTCTATAGATTCTGATGAGTCAAACTTTTCTACCACAGCTGAATCACCTTTGATCAACCCAACCAAATCCAAACCTTCTTGGATCAAAGCTGGTTTTTCTAGGAAGATCCTACTTGCTCAGAGGATTATGAATGGGATACCCAACAACGTCACTCCCTATCGAGATTACTTGATCATATTTTGTAGTTTGTAATCTGTCGAATGTCATGGCCTTTACAAACATCTTACGTCGTGGTAGTTGCTCCTATTTGTTGTATGTAAAGGGGGAAAGAAAAGTATATGTACTTGTGAGAGTACCTGTGAGACTATGTCTATTATCCTTGTATTATATATCATCTAAATAAAACTTTATCATGATATAAATAAAAGCTGTTACTTATTGCTTCATTTGTTAAAAAAATTCATTCTTAAAAACCCTTAATAAACCAAGGGGAACCTTCTTAGGGGAAATCTCTCAATTTTAGATTGCCATACATGTAGTGTATAGGTGCCATCATCAAAAAGGGGGAATTGTAACACCCCTAATCCTAAACTGTAATGACGTCATAATTCGCAGCATAATAAATAGTAATCGCAGCGGAAATAAAACTAACTACCTTGGTGTTACACGCCGTCACCCACCCTTGTGAGTAACAAGGCATCCTTACCCTTTCCAACATTACAACTCTCACGCTGTGATGAACAGATACTGAGCACTCTATTTATTAACAAACCAAATCCAACTAAATGAGCAACTAACTGAAATACCACAAACTCCAAAAGGGTAAAACATAAACAATCCAAAGTGTTTTATAAAACACAGCGGCTACCCTGTTCCCAGCACTCCGGCTTGTGTATTCTTCAGAGACCTGAAATGTTTGGGCCCAATGAAGGCTCAGCAAACTATGCTGTATGCTAAATGTAGTCCTAAGTCTTCTAGATTCCTTAAGTTGTTTTAGCCATCTTGATAGATTCTTTACATGAAATACCGGTTACAATTAACATAACAACTGTAAACACTTAACAAACACATAACAATCCACCT
This sequence comes from Limonium bicolor, assembly GCA_023374045.1. NCBI lineage: Eukaryota > Viridiplantae > Streptophyta > Magnoliopsida > Caryophyllales > Plumbaginaceae > Limonium > Limonium bicolor. The sequence continues at coordinate 225,052,874 of CM041782.1, forward strand.
GTAAACGCAGGTACAATAGTACACAACATCAATAATCCACACAATAAACCACACAACATAAACAATAAGCACACATTAGTAAACCATAACATAATCAAACGAGATACACGTATAAACTGCATTGTTAGTTATCACTTGGCTCTTATCCTTTAAACAATCATTTAACCTTTCCCAATTAATTTTACCTCAAGTGTCTGTTAAGACAAACCTTAATAAATTGTGGCGATGTCCCCTGGGTTCCAAAGGAACCGTTACCAACGGACCTTCTGGCCCTGGATAAATATATGTAATTGTAACACCCCAACCACCACCATACACTTAACATCAAACTGCAGCGGAAATCTCAACTCATCACATTACTTAATTCAATGGTGTTACACGCCGTTAACCACCCACGTGGCTAACAAGGCTAATACAATACATTTGTACCGGTCTGATGGACTAGATTCCCGAGCAACTACAATACAACCCTTATTCCATTTCCAACTTTTATATATACACATTCCCACTTGTACCGAGTAGTTACAAACTAATGCCGATAACAATTTCGGTCTTACTACGCTTTAATGCCTACGCCATTTAAATGGCTACCCATGTATAACATCTACCCCATCCTACTCTCGAACGGCTTCCAGCTCCTTGTACCGAAATAGAAAAGGAGAGAAAGGGTGGCCCCAAGGGGCTCAGCAACTTTGCTGGTATGGTAATCCCCGCAGCCCACGCTACGGGCCATGCACAACTAATTGTCGTCTTAGCATGCAGTTGATTATATTTAAATCATACATACAAGCCATAACATCAACACATAACATTTCGCCTCAATGGGCTCAACCTATAACCATCACATCCACACTTAAACCAACCATTCATGATCCTTAAACCCTAGAGTGGCTCTCCTCTATAACGGAGCTACTTCCTTAACGAACGACATGTACCCATTAATCGGGTTAACCTTACAGCCTCTTGTCACAAACTGGGATTCATTTCCATGATCCACACACTCCATAGCCTACAACTATCACATTCCTCACATAGCAAAACATAACAAAACCTTTCTTGTTTCGGCGTACGCATGATAACATCGCATTCGTTTTAAAACACCTAACGTAAACATATCATAGCATAGCAGGAAATTTGCCCAGCACAATATCAACACAAACACCATAAGATCGGTTCACACACAGGAACCTTCCACCATATTAGTATATATAGTGAGCCTAGAGATTATTGTCAATCTCATGCTAAACTCGTTACCAACCTCGTTACCGTCCAGTTATATCGAACGGTTAACTTAAACCCAAGGTGTGTCGGATATAGTAATCCCAAGCACACCGAAAATAACATTCGTATGCCCCTGTGGCCCGACGTGAGTCAGTAACTAGCTTTGATAAGCTAAGGGAAGGTAGAAACCAAATTGGAATACAACCTATACATACACCGAGAGCCGAACCTGATATGACATCGACTCCCGTCCATCACACGCGTGGCCGGAACAACCGGACCCTCACCCCCCATTAGTACATATACACTTATAAATAAGTAGTTAGAGATCCATTAGGGAGCCTACCACATCCACACACCATACGGTATCTTAACCGAGTTAAGCACAAAGGGAGGTTCACCACGCTTGCATACAACACAATATCCAACTAACTCACACATAGCCGTGGTTAGCACGTTCCCAAGGTTTGGGCCGTCAACTCCGAATACCGACACTCATGTTTCCTAGATTTGGTTAGCTAAGGTTTAACACATACTTGAGGTTTAAATGGTATCAAGGCCAAATTCGCCACATAAATGAATTACTATAACTCATTACATGTTTTAATCTTACAAGGTGGCAAACACTCAAGAAAACATATTGGCATACAAGCCGGTGTAATCCGGTAGACACAGGTTGCAAGAAAACCATACCGTCTCCGGAGTCCACTTTACCACGTCCACTTATGTTCCTCGAGCAATTCCGAACAACTGTTACATCGCATGTGCTTTTATTAACATCGCGGTCGCTTGATTATTTAATGTCTAATGCTTATGACTTTCCTTGTTAACTTAGTTACTTAACTTTACATTTTAACTTGTTTTCTTTTACATTGATAAAACTTTTCCACCCACTTAAGCCATTAAAACTCACCTAACATGTCCTTAACAACCTCATAACATCATTAACCATCAATCCCCATCATTACACACACACCATTCCCATACCTTAAACAATGTTTTTGGTCCATACAGCGCCTTGTCCGAACTTGTGTCCGGACTTCCCAAGTTCGGACACAAGCCGCGACCCCCTACTGAAACCTACACACGTCCGAACTTGTGTCCGGACTTCCCAGTTCGGACACAGTTCGAGAGTAACTCCCAGATAGAAACAGTCACGTCCGAACTTGTGTCCGGACTTCCAAGTTCGGACACAGTTCGAGAGTGGGAAAATCCTTTACCCAACAGAGCCTGTCCGACTTCCATGTCCGGACGGAAGTTCGGACACGGCAAAACATTCATTTCCAAGTCTTTAAACACTTAACCAAATTCACCAACTTCTCCTAAAGTCTCATGATGTTTCCTAACACCATTTGGCACATCAAACACACCTTTAGCCATGTGCTAAACTCTTTAAATCACTCACCAAAACCATCTTATCATTCACAAATTTCTTACAAATTCCTAGCACTTGGATGTTTTCTCCTTAAGATCTCTAAGTGGTAGTTCACAAATAATGACCACTACACCAAGGTGTTTCCTCTACACCTTAACATCATCTCTCCCAACTCCTTTCTTACTAACTAAATCTCCTTTTCACAACTTCTTAAAGTTCCTTACTCAAAACCTTACCTAACATCATTCTCCTTATTATCAGTCATTACCTAAACCTTAAACAAACTTCTCCAAGACTTAAATACATTCTCAAACACACCTTGAATTCCTAGAACTTCCAAGATAGCACCTAAATTCTTGCATCACTCTAAATCACCTTAATATATGTTTTCTTCCCAAGTAAACATTTGTTCACCTTTAACACTTCCTATTCACCAAAACTCCTTAAAACCTTAGAACTTCTTACACATCTTCCAAATTTGGCCATAGCTTCTCTAGTATATACCCACATCCAAACACTTAGGTTTTTCCTTAGTTCATTCAAGGACACCTAAAATCCATCAAACACATTTTTATCACAAACTTCACACATTTAGCACTACATCACAATATAGTGCATACTTAAATTGCTTGGCACTTAGGCCCTTAACAACATGGCTCTTAGGCCCTTAAACTGCATAACCTTAAACACTGAATCTCCACAATATTAAGCCTTTGACCTGCAATTACACACACCAAGACATATGTTCCTTTACTAGTCTCCTTGAGAAACACCTTACTAAGTCATTCACCATTTGCTCTTTAGGTAGTTTTAGCAAGCATTATAAGCTCATTTCTCCTAAGGCATTAAACCACATTGAAATAGCATATTTACCTCTTTTCCACCCAAACTTCTTTCTTGTTTCCTTATAAAACCGATAAGGTATTTGCTTCCTTGCCAAGTTCTAAACAATATACAAACATCATAATGAGTATTCAAGCTTTAAGCTTCATCTCATTGTAAACCCTAATTTTACATTGTTTCAAAAACATTAATGTAGTTGTTTCACCTTGATCTTTGAAGGGTATTGGAATATCCACCAAGAGAGGACTCCACCAAGTCCTTGAATGATTGAAATGAAGCTAAGAAAGAGGTAATATAATGACTCCATTAAGAGTGATTTTCGGACATGACAAAACATGAAGGAAATGTCATTTTTCTTTGAGTTTCCTTACCTTGAAGCAAAGGAGAACAAGAATATGTGGAAAGGTGAGCTCAAGCTCCTCCCATGGTGATTCCTCTTGGCACCGAAATGGAGCTCTTGGGATTTTGAAAGGATAGAATTGAAGAGCTTGATGAGAGGAAGAGGTTGGTGGTGTTTGTTTTTGATTTGAACAAGTGAGCTTGGAATTATTGCCAATGGAAGGTGGAGCTTTGGTGGGCACTATTCCAAACCGTGAATGGAAGAAGAAGAGAGGTTGAAGAAGCCTTTCAACCGTGGGAAATGAAGAAGGAAGGGAGAATGAGATTGGTTTTGCTTTTTTGAAGATATTTATAACTTAAAGCAAATAGTAACCTATGAGTCACTTTATTTACTTAACAAGTTAACATGTTTGGTGACTCATTACTACCCAAAACCGGCCCCCTTATTATTAGAAGGGTATAATAGTCTTTGTTGACCAATTTAATTACTTATAACATTATATGTTACAAACTAGCTTATAAAAATCACTATTCACAAAAACAAGGCACATACAAGTGAAATTTTTGATTTCCCATTGATATAGCCACCCAAATGTGATACTATATAGTACACAAGTTAATTAAAGAGTAATGATGGACATTTAGCCATTCAAAACTCATTTACAAGACAATTTTTCAAAAAACGTGCTTTAAGACTCCTTAAAGCAATTTTTGTGTTTTAACTTGTTTTCAAGCTTGGTTTTCTTTGGTAATTGATTTAATATGTTCATTAACATATTTATAAGGTATAAGTATGACCATTAGGTCTTATACACATTTATTCCAAGCTTAGAGCACATTTTAGCCCATATTGACCTTAAGGTATTTATTTGTGTTTTGTTTGGTTTCATTGTCTACCAAAGTTTCCTAAGGGCTTAATTAGCCTTATAAAGTCATAATTAAGCATTATCAAGTCTTGGTAGGCTCTTTGGGTCCTAGCCAAGCTCACTCCAAGCTTAGAGCATGTTTTTGCTCAAACCGTGTCTTAGTGTCTTATTGTGTTTTACCATGGTTTAAATGGTTCATTTATGTTTCTAAGGCACTTTTTTAACCTTTAAATACCATAGTTTAACATTTACACAACTACCAAGGTTTGGGGTATTTCAATCTACCCCCCTTAAAAGAACTTCGTCCTTGAAGTTCACATTTCCTTGCATCATTGGATTAGAATACGGGAATTACCTGTAGCCATAAAACTTCCATTACCAACCACCCTTTACATCCAACCTCGGACTTTATGGTCCGGGCAACATATCCACATTATACATAGAATATCATACTCACATGGTAACCTCGGACTTAATGGTCCAGTACCTTCACCACACTTGCACCTACACATATCCCTCAGTCTCTTAGGTCTGGGTGACATAACCACATTTAGACACATAGGTCTATGTAACACAACACATTTAGACTCATAGGTCTTGATAGTATACACTTTAGGAGGTCAAAGTCAAAATAACTTTATCACACATACCAAACAACATGTCATAGCATGTATATCAAACAGAAATATCTTTCCATCTCTCCATGGGTTCGAATCCCACGTTGAGTACATATCACTGTGATCCCGCAGAACCCGGTCGCGATGGACACCTTCTGGTCCCCGTTCCTTTGGGAGATCAAAACATTCACTTAATTTTTTAACATATGTACTTCTCATGTCACCGGTCCGAAGACAAAGGCTCATACGTCCTCAGCTCGTGAGCAAGTACTACAAAATATTCTTTACTAGGTTAAGTATAAGAAGATCTTTTATTCAAAATATTAATCGATTGTTTGAAAACACCAATTGAAAATCCTTTTGAAAACACCATACAACTCCAAGTCCGATTTATGCTCCTTGTATTTTTTCTTAACATGGTTGTTTGTGACCACTTACAGGGAGCTTCAAGAGTCATCCAACCTTGATGTGATCAGCACCAGTGTTGAACTATCTTTCCACCCCAATTTGTGTTCGGCTTCCCTTGATCTCATGATAATCAAGTTTCACCTCCCACTTCTTTTTCAACCAACAACTAATTCAAGCATATTCCATTTTCTATCTTTCAATCCTTCTAGTCATAATCATTACATCTCCAAGGGATAGAACTCCGTCTATCAATCATCACCCAAATCCAACTTAATTTAAGTTACCTAGGGAATTTAATTCTCACTAGGTTCTATGTCGGTCTCATAACCCTTCATAAATCACCACATTGTATAAATATACATATATTTTTTTATCAAAATACAATACAGGTTTACATTTATGCCACCATCGGGGTTTTAGTTCCCCGGGAGTTTCTTTACTCCCTTCCACTTGTACTCTCCACACACACGTTATAAAATAAACACACTTCCCACAATGTATTCGCATCTTCTGTGCGCAATTACCACAACTTTAACCACAAAGAATGCGTATGTTTGTATAACACACGCGCCAACCATCATAACAAATCATTTTGTGCTATGCACACTAGTTCACGTACACTTGTACGGTAAACACACTAAGCGGCTTTACGCTCTACCCCCCTTAAAAGGGATTACGCCCACGTAATTAATCACTAAACCTTGGCTTAAAATGTTCTGCGCGCTCTGAAGTGTTTTGACTTCAACGCGGTCTATCACCAAGGATTCTGATTAAAGGATCTTAACCTATTGGCGGTTTAGTCCCTAAACCAAGAATTCGCATTGGAGTTCTAACTCACAACCGGTTTCGGTCCTGGCCTGTGAGGCTTTTAGGCATTGATAACTAGCCATTTATTCATATTCACCATGTATACCGGTATCTGACGCATGGGCTCCTGCCTCTGCTGCGCCATTCTGATAATTATAGGGCTAGTTTGCCCCATTCGTTACTGTTCTGTATTGTACATCTCCAATGTATTACCTTTATCGAGGGTAACAATGGTTTTCTCAACCGACGCATGGTATCCTCCTACCTCCCTGAGCGAATTCGGTGAGTTCCAAACTTTCCGTCCTTCTCCAATAGCTACAGCGTAAACTACTATGTAATTCACAATGATTGACTTGCTTTCTATCCGACTTACTGTCGGTTGAGATTGAGCTACTACTTAATGTATAGTGCTTTCTCAGTTATTTCCCACACCTGGAATTTAGTGCCACTATTATCATTTATTCTTAATCATACCTCCACATCTGGTTTCGTACAAGTACTCTTTCATTCCTGCGGCCTTGCATTACCTATGCATCGGCCATTATAACATTGTTCCTCCACAATTATCATGCTTCTGATTCCTAGCTATCCCACTTGATCATTACTGCGCAAGTGCAATACCAAAACACTCAGTCATACAGAGTGCAGAGGCGTAAACTCTTGACAGTAAATCTCTCATGCGATTGCGATAGGAATTTACACTGTGTTTTACTGAAATTCTTACCACATGATACTTGTCACCGGCTTACTGCTCGGTTCGTTTGCTATCATTTATTGTTGTGCCTCCACTGGGTTTAACTCATAACTCTGCTCACTCCTCATCTATTATCTAACAATACTTACACAACGGTCGCTTCTTGCGCACCGTACCCTTACTCCTTGTATAACATCAGGTTACATAGTATTTATTGTCACATTAGCTTCCACACATATACTTGTATTATTCACATTATGGTTCATCACTCATTTGGATGACTACTGAATGCTCCTTGAGCATCGATCATTCGGGTCACAAGCCGGCATTATTCAGCTCGGTGTTTCACTTTATACACATACACTACTAAGCTAACTGCTCTCTTCTAATAACAACATCGTCCATCCTTAACATATTCCTTGAACTTCATTCACATCACTACCAGTCCTGCGGTCTTACAATATCGAGAGGTATCCCCACTCTTACTGCAGTGGTTCGTTCTCTGCTCTATTTAATTGTATAATATACACTTCGGTAGCCGATCACGTTTACATAACACAAGTCATTGTGGCTTATAAGCCTTACTGTCACAATTCCTTCCAAGTTATCTCTCTGGCAACTTAGGGTCCTACTTTTAAGTAAGTTTACCTTCAGTGTCTAATCCGGGTAATTGTTTCAACCCTTGCATTTCTGTTACATTGCCTTATCTAACAATGTTTGATCCAATCACCCCTCATGGATTGCTCCTGGGTGTTGTTAAGGTATGCCACTATGTTTAGCTTGCCTCTATGGGTAAATTCAGTAAACTACACCTTCCTATGTTCTTAGCTGGGTACTCATTCCAGCTATCATGTTTTATCCCTCAGGCTTATTAAGACATATGTGGTGTCTTTACATAACAGTCTGTGCTCTTCGCACTTCTTCTATACATTTCCGTGAAATAAACTCACTAGTTCCTTTAGTAGTTTTTTTTTTAACTTAACTGGGTTCCTTTACTCCAACCATTCATGGTAATCCTTAGTTCTTGTTTGATTTACACTGCTGACCGTAGAACGGAGTCGACTACTTCCCGTGTTCTGGACTCTACTCGTATACATATATGGGGTATCATACTGATACATACTACTACTACCCAACTAACTATAAGTAGGTCTGTCAGGCCCACATGCTCCTATCGGAGTGCGGTCGTCCCACAACACAGTTGGTACACTCGTAGTGTCCGTCACACGCCTAGGTGAAGTATTCTGTTGTCAACTCCTTATATTGTCCCGTGACAATATTCATTCCTTGCTTCTCGAACTTAATCGAGGGAAAGTTTATCCACTGTTGTATCTTTATCAACTGCCCCTGGTTTACTGGTTTGGTTTAAAAGGAGGTTGGAAAGAAGTGTTGGTTTGAAAGAAAATCTGGTTTGAAAGGAAAAGGTTTGAGTAAATCTGAGTTTGAAAGAAAATTTCCATGGTTTCACAACATCTTCTTACCTTAGCCAAGTCTAGCTTCTTGCTGACTGGTGCACTTACATTTACAAGGGTTAGGCTAACAGGCCTTCCACTGTTATGACGATCACATTTAACCTCATGGTACTTTACCAAGTACTTTGTATTTGTTAAAATTTCCCCGAACAGCCCTGTTATAGCAGCACTTGCCATGGCAAGTGCGCCATGCTAACTGGCTATCGGTTCAACACTTACCGGTTGCGGTATTGTTTTTACCCGCACTGTCATCAGTGGCCTTGTTGGCCCTTATTTGTTCTTACGGTCTTGACAATAACCCTCTAGGTAACTCCTCACTGTATTCACATCATAATTATCAACTGGGGTGTCTCCCATTCTTGGAGTCCCCTTTTTACTTAGCATTATTTTCTCTTTGTAGCCCGTTCCACGCATTGTCGTGGTTACTGAGACTTGTCTCTTGTTTGGGCACTACGTTATAGTTCCCTTGTCGGTTGGTACACCGTTGGTGTATTATTTATCAACTGTGGTCCCGTAGACACTCGTCTCGGGTTTCACTAATCCACTTCTTGCCTGTTGCACGGTCGGTGCGTTGCAAGCTGGTTATTCTCGACTGCTCTGCATGTCGACCCAGGTTGCCGGAAATTCTATTCTCTTATACACCAAATGCTTCATTCCTCGCTATGAAATGCGGTTAACACTGTTTAGATGGAAACCGTCTCCGGGATTCCCAGTTTTCGGGATCTACCGTATGACAGGTTCTCCGTACCTTAGAGGTGTTTAATAACAGCCAGATCGGGTATTCCCGAGTAAGAGAGGACTTCCATCTCTCTGGCGTTCTTTCCCAAGTTATAAAACAGGGATTGTGGAGGGCGGGAAGGATATAGTAGGTTTCCAGTATACACTGGTAATACCTAACTAGTGTATCTCTCACGCTACCACTCAACCCTTAACCCAAAGTACTTAAATCCTAACTCGGTACTTCCTAAGCTCGGTAACTCAGTCATCAGAGCGATACTTCGCTCTGATACCACTTTTTGTAACACCCCAACCACCACCATACACTTAACATCAAACTGCAGCGGAAATCTCAACTCATCACATTACTTAATTCAATGGTGTTACACGCCGTTAACCACCCACGTGGCTAACAAGGCTAATACATATACATTTGTACCGGTCTGATGGACTAGATTCCCGAGCAACTACACAATACAACCCTTATTCCATTTCCAACATTTATTATATACATACATTCCCACTGTACCGAGTATTTACAAACTAATGCCGATAACAATTTCGGTCTTACTACGCTTACAATGCCTACGCCATTTAAATGGCTACCCATGTATAAACATCTACCCCATCCTACTCTCGAACGGCTTCCAGCTCCTTGTACCTGAAATAGAAAAGGAGAGAAAGGGTGGCCCCCAAGGGGCTCAGCAACTTTGCTGGTATGGTAATCCCGCAGCCCACATGCTACCGGGCCACGCACAACTAATTGTCGTCTTAGCATGCAGTTGATTATATTTAAATCATACATACAAGCCATAAACATACAACACATAACATTTCGCCTCAATGGGCTCAACCTATAACCATCACATCCACACTTAACCAACCATTCAATGATTCCTTAAACCCTAGAGTGGCTCTCCTCTATAACGGAGCTACTTCCTTAACGAACGACATGTACCCATTAATCGGGTTAACCTTACATGCCTCTTGTCACAAACTGGGATTCATTTCCATGATCCACACACTCCATATCCTACAACATATCACATTCCTCACATAGCAAAACATAACAAAACCTTTCTTGTTTCGGCGTACGCATGATAACATCGCATTCGTTTTAAACACCTAACGTAAACATATCATAGCATAGCAAGGAAATTTGCCCAGCACAATATCAACACAAACACCATAAGATCGGTTCACACAAGGAACCTTCCACCATAGTTAGTATATATAGTGAGCCTAGAGATTATTGTCAATCTCATGCTAAACTCGTTACCAACCTCGTTACCGTCCAGTTATATCGAACGGTTAACTTAAACCCAAGGTGTGTCGGATATAGTAATCCCAAGCACACCGAAATAACATTCGTATGCCCCTGTGGCCCGACGTGAGTCAGTAACTAGCTTTGGATAAGCTAAGGGAAGGTAGAAACCAAATTGGAATACAACCTATACATACACCAAGAGAGCCGAACCTGATATGACATCGACTCCCGTCCATCACACGCGTGGCCGGAACAACCGGACTCCTCACCCCCCATTAGTACATATACACTTATAAATAAGTAGTTAGAGATCCATTATGGAGCCTACCACATCCACACACCATACGGTATCTTAACCGAGTTAAGCACACAAGGGAGGTTCACACGCTTGCATACAACAACAATATCCAACTAACTCACACATAGCTGTGGTTAGCACGTTCCCAAGGTTTGGGCCGTCAACTCCGAATACCGATCACTCATGTGTTCCTAGATTTGGTTAGCTAAGGTTTAACACATACTTGAGGTTAAATGGTATCGGCGGCCAAATTCGCCACATAAATGAATTACTATAAACTCATTACATGTTTTAATCTTACAAGGTGGCAAACACTCAAGAAAACATATTGGCATACAAGCCGGTATAATCCGGTAGGACACAGGTTGCAAGAAAACCATACCTGTCTCCGGAGTCCACTTTACCACGTCCACTTATGTTCCTCGAGCAATTCTCGAACAACTGTTAACATCGCATGTGCTTTTATTAACATCGCGGTCGCTTGATTATTTAATGTCTAATGCTTATGACTTTCCTTGTTAACTTAGTTACTTAACTTTACATTTTAACTTGTTTTACTTTTACATTTTGATAAAACTTTTCCACCACCCACTTAATTGCCATTAAACTCAACCTAACATGTCCTTAATAACCTCATAACATCATTAACCATCAATCCCATCATTACACACCATTCCCACCTTAAACAATGTTTTTTGGTCCATACAGCGCCTTGTCCGAACTTGTGTCCGGACTTCCCAAGTTCGGACACAAGCCGCGACCCACTACTGAAACCATACACACACGTCCGAACTTGTGTCCGGACTTCCCAAGTTCGGACACCAGTTCGAGAGTAACTCCCGATAGAAACAGTCACGTCCGAACTTGTGTCGGACTTCCCAAGTTCGGACCACCTTCGAGAGTGGGAAATCCTTTACCCAACAGAGCCTGTCCGAACTTCCATGTCCGGACGGAAGTTCGGACCGGCAAAACATTCAATTCCAAGTCTTTAAAACTTACCAAATTCACCAAACTTCTCCAAAGTCTCATGATGTTTCCTAACACACATTTGGCACATCAAACACACCCTTTAGCCAGTGCTAAACTCTTTAAATCACTCACCAAACCATCTTATCATCATCACAAATTTCTTACAAAATTCCTAGCACTTGGGATGTTTTCTCCTTAAGATCTCTAAGTGGTAGTTCACAAATAATGACGCACTACACACCAAGGTGTTCCTCTACACCTTAACATCATCTCCCAACTCCTTTTCTTACTAACTAAATCTCCCTTTTCACAACTTCTTAAAGTTCCTTACTCAAAACCTTACCTAACATCATTCTCTCCTTATTCATCAGTCATTACCTAAACCTTAAACAAACTTCTCCAAGACTTAAATACATTCTCAAAACACACCTTGAATTCCTAGAACTTCCAAGATAGCACCTAAATCCTTGCATTCTCTCTAAATCACCTTAATACATGTTTTCTTCCCCAAGTAAACATTGTTCACCTTTAACACTTCCTAGTTCACCAAAACTTCCTTAAAACACTTAGAACTTCTTACACATCTTCCCAAATTTGGCCATAGCTTCTCTAGTATATACCCACATCCAAACACTTAGGTTTTTACCTTAGTTCATTCAAGGACACCTAAAATCCATCAAACACATTTTATACACAAACTTCACACATTTAGCACTACATCACATATAGTGCAAACTTAAATTGCTTGGCACTTAGGCCCTTAAACAACATGGCTCTTAGGCCCTTAAACTGCATAAACCTTAAACACTGAATCTCCACAATATATAAGCCTTTGACCTGCAATTACACACACCAAGACATATGTTCCTTTACTAGTCTCCTTGAGAACACCTTACTAAGTCATTCACCATTTGCTCTTTAGGTAGTTTTAGCAAGAATTATAAGCTCATTTCTCCTACGGCATTAAACCACATTGAAATAGCATATTTACCTCTTTTCCACCCAAACTTCTTTCTTGTTTCCTTATAAAAACGATAAGGTATTTGCTTCCTTGCCAAGTTCTAAACAATATACAAACATCATAATGAGTATTCAAGCTTTAAGCTTCATCTCATTGTAAACCCTAATTTTACATTGTTTCAAAAACATTAATGTAGTTGTTTCACCTTGATCTTTGAAGGGTATTGGAATATCCACCAAGAGAGGACTCCACCAAGTCCTTGAATGATTGAAATGAAGCTAAGAAAGAGGTAATATAATGACTCCATTAAGAGTGATTTTCGGACATGACAAAACATGAAGGAAATGTCATTTTTCTTTGAGTTTCCTTACCTTGAAGCAAAGGAGAACAAGAATATGTGGAAAGGTGAGCTCAAGCTCCTCCCATGGTGATTCCTCTTGGCACCGAAATGGAGCTCTTGGGATTTTGAAAGGATAGAATTGAAGAGCTTGATGAGAGGAAGAGGTTGGTGGTGTTTGTTTTTGATTTGAACAAGTGAGCTTGGAATTATTGCCAATGGAAGGTGGAGCTTTGGTGGCACATCCAAACCGTGAATGGAAGAAAAGAGAGGTTGAAGAAGCCTTTCAACCGTGGGAAATGAAGAAGGAAGGAGAATGAGATTGGTTTTGCTTTTTTGAAGATATTTATAACTTAAAGCAAATAGTAACCTATGAGTCACCTTTATTTACTTAACAAGTTAACATGTTTGGTGACTCATTACTACCAAAAACCGCCCCCTTATTATTAGAAGGGTATATAGTCTTTGTTGACCAATTTAATTACTTATAACATTATATGTTACAAACTAGCTTATAAAAAATCACTATTCACAAAAACAAGGCACATACAATGAATTTTTGATTTCCCATTGATATAGCCACCCAAATGTGATACTATATAGTACACATGTTAATTAAAGAGTAATGATGGACATTTAGCCATTCAAACTCATTTACAAGACAATTTTTCAAAAAACGTGCTTTAAGACTCCTTAAAGCACTTTTTGTGTTTTAACTTGTTTTCAAGCTTGGTTTTTTTGGTAATTGATTTAATATGTTCATTAACATATTTATAAGGTATAAGTATGACCATTAGGTCTTATACACATTTATTCCAAGCTTAGACCACATTTTGAGCCCTATTGACCTTAAGGTATTATTTGTGTTTTGTTTGGTTTCATTGTCTACCAAAGTTTCCTAAGGGCTTAATTAGCCTTATAAATCATAATTAAGCATTATCAAGTCTTGGTAGGCTCTTTGGGTCCTAGCCAAGCTCACTCCAAGCTTAGAGCATGTTTTTTGCTCAAACCGTGTCTTAGTGTCTTATTGTGTTTTACCATGGTTTAAATGGTTCATTTATGTTTCTAAGGCACTTTTAAGCCTTTAAATACCATAGTTTAACATTTACACAACATACCAAGGTTTGGGGTATTTCAGTAATGACCGATTCGGTCGAACCTGTGCACCTACGGCAGTGCCCTCCGCCATCCCCGAATGTGGCTGATGGATTTCGAGTGACTCCATTATAGTCCCTCGTTGTGATCACAATGCGCAACCAAAGGTCGGAACGATCTGGATTCCTCTCTTATAAGTTAGCCCTTTTTGTCAGTGACACAATAACCAATATTTGAATTAATACCTTAACAGTTGACCATTGTTAGGTTCAATAATACCTAGAGGTCAGTTAGTCTTTTTTTTTTCCCTGTTTAGATGTGTAAACTTTAGTCACAAGACATTCGCGCGTAAAATTCAACGCAACAGTTTGGGCAATCCCACATACAATATCAATCACATAAAATCATAGATATCTTCTTAAACATTTAAACACACAATGTCTGGACCTTAGGATAATCCTTAGGACATTCAGACCACACAATTAACATACCGTTCACCAAGAAACTGCTAGCTTGACAAACTCCTGTTCAGTAGTCCCTCCCCGTACGCTGTTATTTAAACATGCAATACCGGTAGTATTAATATAACTATCCACTAAATATTACAGTACCATCACTGTAGTGTTTATACTCGTCGTATAATAACTCCGTATGTTATTTATTTTCCCCTGTTATTTTAACAGTGGTTCTAGATAACCTAGCAGTTCATTATTTTATGTGAAACTCACATGTGATAATGAATTATCATTTATACGGTACATCTTTTCCTCATTAATTATATACTTATAACTATTCCCACTTATCATTTATATTATATCCCTTGGTCATTTTTATTATAATCAAAATTATTTTATAAACTTTATATTATATTCCTTAATATACCATAATACATTATATTACCTAGTTTCACTTCCTTGCCTTATTAGATTACAAAACCAATCTTATTAACTCGGTATTTATATATTATACCCAACAACTTAATAAATTACTAAATAACCATATATAATTTTCCGGTAATCATAATTGATCCCGTTAACTATTACAGCTTACCAAATACCCATATACTTTTATAATTTATTAAATACCCTTATCAATTTCAAAAATTGCAAAACAATTATATTAACTTCTATAAATTGTCAAATAACCTTATAACTTTTATAATCCACTAATTACCCACATTAACCTTTGTAAATATTAATTAACCACCTTATTTTTATAAATCACCAAATACTCTTATTATTTCGATAATTACAAATTAGTACCACAAATCTTATAAATTATCAATTAAGCCCATAAGCTCTTCGGTTTAATCATATAGTTTCTATATTTGCACTTTTAACCCCAAAACCTTATATAAGTTACATATTAACTTATAAACTATAGTTTAAATATTTTATTTCGTTAAATAACCAAAGCAACCCATATATTTCCTTAAATTACATTTCCGCCCCACATTAAATTCCATTTTTCATATATACTTCCATAAATCACATATTCACCCCAAAACTTTTGTAAACTTAATATTTTATGTCATAAATCATTTTAACCCAAAGTTTTTGGTCAATACTTTGACCAAGGCTTAATTTCACAATTAATACTTTAATAACCCCATAAAATCATATATATTTTCGGTAACATCCTAAACTTCCCAATAATTACAAAATAGTCCCAAAACTTTATTAAATGTTATTCCTTACACTTAAACACTTAAACACTTATTTAAATTCACCAAAATTCATAATATTAATTCCTACCTTATATTATAATATAAATATACTAAACAAACCCTTTAATTCTCGGAAATCATTATTAGAACCCAAACTTCTCAAAGTTTATATTTTAACCACATAACTTATTAAACTAGACATATAGATACTTGTAGCTATTTTTAATGTTCCTAAAATTTATGATATAAGTTAATACACTTATATATTTTCGAAAATCACCCAAATCATATACTAAGCTCTCGGCTTTAATTTAAATTACACTATATGATTTTAAAATTTGTTTTAAACTTTATAATAAATACATATAAATGTATATAAGCCATATAACACTTCTAAAAATTATGCTAATGACTTAGAATGATTGTAAACTAAAAATAGAACACAAAATTCCTAAACAATTCGGTTTTAATATTTATGTAACCTTAATTAATTTTCATGACCCTAATATATACCTTAAGGTAATAATCTTACCTTATATGTTATAAATTATTTCCTTGATATTATAACCTATAGTTTTTCGGTCTCAAATTATTTAAAGGTTATACAAAGTTTTTATACCAAAGTTTGAAGCTTAAATCAAACTTAAACTTAATAAACCTTATTTATATAACTTACCCTTAGATCAAGACAATTCTTGTACTTGATTTTTCCTTGAATTTCCAAGCTCCTCAAATGCTTATTTGAAGTATAATTCGAACTCCTTGTACATATATAGGAGATTTATTTGTTAGACTTCTAACAAGAGTTTACAAATAATATTTGTAGTAATTTTACAAGAGTTTACCTTAGGAATTTATCAAGGTATTTTTGATACACCTTGAGATGATTGTAGATCCAATTTTTCTTCATGAATAATGAAGAGAATATTGATTTAGAAGTTCTTATATTTTCGAAAGTGGTATAAATGTTAAATCAAGATTTTCATCATAATAATATACCTTAACTTGATTTTGTTGTTCCTTGTATTGTTGTTGAATTTAGGAACCCCCTTGGAGCATGTATGCTTGGCGAAAATTGTAGAGATTCCTAGGATGATTTCTTGCTTCAAGACTTGATAGAATTAACTAGGAAATTACATTAAAATGGTGTTAGGAACTAATACACCATTAATGGAGTTATGAACACCTAAGAGATAACTTATCAATGGAGGGAAGAGAGGATATGACAAGAGGTTTACCTATTCGGCTGGAGCATGGTAAGGGAAATGAACACTTACGCATGATTTTTGTAGAATGATTTGGGAGCAAATATCACTTGATTAATTTATTTGTCATGTTTATGCTTATTTTAATTACTAATTTTAGCTACTTGATTCTCTTATTTAGCTAGGCCTGCGGCTGGTGGAGTAAGCACCTCTATTTGTTCAGCACCAATCGGTAAAAGGAGTGGTAGGAATTAGATTTAGTTTGTTTAAACTTGAACATGTGCTTAGACTTTACTAGCTTGATTAGTTTAGGATGTATTTCGTTTGATATATAATGCTAACCTGTTTATTTTTTTTTTCAGGTGGTAGTCGCATTCATTGATGGAGGTAGCAGCTACAATTTATTACGACACTAGTATACTAGATAGGAATTAGTTTAGTTGTATTATTAGACTTTATTAGGTTGTATATTAGCTTGTTAAATATAGCTAATCTTTTCTTGCTTTTGCAGGTGCTGTTCGACATCAACATGGAGCAGATTCAACAGCTCCACATGCAGTCAATCGCTGGAATGGATGGTGAGTATTTATGTTTGAATTATTAATGTCTTTATACTTTAGCTTATTGTTTATATACAATTATAGAGCACTAATCTATCTTGTTTGGTGCAGGTCATCCGGTCATGGTGGAGCAAATGAGCAGCTCCAACCCCTTGTGTGCTACGGTAATGGAAGGCTAGATGCCTACCTAATTTTGTTAATTGCTAAGCTAGGCAATCATGGTTATTAATTTAAGTCTTAATGAGTTTATAAATGTTATTCTCTTGCTTTTATTCATGTAACAAACGGCTGGAGTAGTAGCCCACATGAAGACTTGGGACAATGACATGCTAGCTTGGAATAACTTTTTGTTTGTTTGTATTAGCTTATTAATTATACTAATCTATCTCTTCTTTTTTTTTTTTGCAGGCATACGTAATAGAAGAGGGCTACATGACAATAATGGACTGCTGTCATCGAATCACTTTTGCTAATGTGAAGATCATCTCCAACGTTTTTTTTTTTGAATTATTAACTAGTCAAGAGTGACTAATTTGAACGCCTGGTATAGGGATCATTTGAGAATTATTTTTGCTTTAATTCTTGTCACATTATATTGTACTAAGACCATACTAATATGTGTAATAGGTTCCAGCATTTAATTGGTACATTTTTATTATGATAAAAGATGAAAGTTTTAAGATAAAAATGCTGATTTTAGGTACCTTTTGTCCTAAAAAATCTCCCCCATTTATACTATGAGTTTAATACTGCCATCACTTAATTTAGATGGTCATTTTATCCACTTTTAAGTATATCAACTCGTGGCTTATTAAAAACTTTAAGGTAATTGCGTAAAACACATTTTTATGACACCCGAAGGTGCGTTTTTTATGCTTTAAGGATTTTTCTAGGAATTAATTAGTCGCTATGACTTCCAAGTGTTTATTGACATTATTTATATTAATAATAATATATTAAGGTGTTACATTAATTATATGGGGTCATATAAATTTGTAACTCATTTTCGGGCTGAAGGGGCACTCCCGAGATAAAAGGAGCGTTAAGAAATTTCCCCCGAGCTCTTGGTTTATTTTTTTGAAGAAGTAGCTTGGGAATTATCTTTAGAATAATTTATAATGATTTTAGGAACTCCTAGAATAATTTTTTATACGGGTTCGTGCCACCTTGGAACTCCTCCTAGGCATTCTCGGGCCTTTATGGGGCCCCATCGGGAACTCCCGAAAACTTTGTATTTTTACTCAGTTCTTACTGAGAACTTGTATTTTAAAGATCATAAAATGATCCTTGGTTAAGTTCATATAATATCCATAGCTTATATATTATTTAACTTAAGGTCGGGCATTAACGCTCGTTTATGACCTTAAGGAATTTAGGTGCGTTTTCTAACGCCTGTGTGTTTAAATACTCTTTTAGGATTTCGTAATCCCCAAATAATATCATAATTCCAAAAATAGTATTTATTTACTTATTTTTAATTTTTAAATGTTAGGGGTATTTCAGAAATTGTTAAGGCAAGATCCTTTAGTTTTGATGATAGCAAACCTTGTGTTGTCTATCTAATGCGTTTGTCAAGATTCATGATTTCAGATAGACGGGTGAATAAGTGGCTTAGCACGCAAGGTTACAAGCGCACTTAAGTCATGAGTGGCTTAGCACGCAAGGTTACAAGCGCCCTCAATCAACGACATGTGCTCTACCAGTCGGGTACCTATCGGTGAGAGCTCCGGAGAACATCTAGCAAGACATAAGCAGTCAAGAACCACACCATCACATATCTCTACATCACATCAGACATTAAACAAGGACCAAACGGAGTTAGCAACGTCGACAAACTCACTCAGATTATTCACAACCACACAAGCAACTTGCTCATGACATACACACGAAAAGTGAATCACATTGATATGCAAGATAACAAGATAAATAAAGGCTATTGGTAAACATCATTACATAGCCGTAATACTTCAGAAGAGAGCATTTATGAGCATTAATGAGCCAGAAAAGTTCAGACAAGTTGAAGTGTACAAGTGGTGACCGACCACTTGGGAGACGCGCCGCCAACTTGCCCATTCACAAGGCAACGCGTGTGCTGGTGGCTCCAGATCAAGTTGGAAGAAAATCTGTAGTAGGGTGCGGCTATTATATTCGTTGAAGAATGAGTATTCTACTCTTAGAGTCTACAACTCCTAGGTTGTTAGTTGGCATCTCAACTAACTTGTATAAATAGGTGCATCAATGTTCCTTGTAAGATAAGCCCTGTACGAGAGAAAAGATAGAGATAATCTGGGCAAGTGTGGATCAGACTTAGGATGTGTGTAAGTGCTAGAGAGTTGGTGAGCTGGGAAGGGCTGGGTTAGAGTATCAATACATTGGGTATTTGATAGGACGACAAGTCGGGAAACGGTCGATGAACCGTAGGCCGATAGTCAGGAGAGGGTTGACGACCTTAGGGGTATAGTCAAAACTGTCCCGGGAGTCTGTGTGTGGGGCAAGGGAGGTTGAGTGAATTTCGTGTGTGTGTAAATTCTCAATCGAAATGTGTTTTCCAGTTTAAAAGTTCTCTCGTCTATCAAGTTTTATTAGAGTCCACTATACGTCCACGACACGTCAGGGACGTATCAGGAGCGCTTGCGAGTTTCAAGAAGGTTTACACACTGAATCAACACAAAAATGGGAAGATAATGAGTATATAAACTCAAGGAAACCAGCCAAACAAAACCGGAATGGAGAAAGAAACCCTTAAGGTTGATTTTTACCTTAATATGTTATTTTGACCAACTTTGGTCCTTAATGAGGTTACATCCAAGATTATCCCTTTATTCAAAGATGAACTCACTGAGGAAGAGCCATGGAAACAGCTTGAAGTTAGTTCCATGTGTAGGTAATGAAGAGAGGAAGAAAATGAGCTAATTTATGCCTTTAAACATTACCTTATGTGAAGTGAGTTGGATATCTCCTTTGATAACTCAAGAACAAAGCTTGAGAGGTTCAAAGAGCAGGGAGGAGATGGCTCGAACAGGACAAGAGGAAAGAGAAAGGCTGGTTTGGTGTTTTAAAGAAAGAAAAGTAATTAAATGAATATTAAAATGATGATTATTACCTTAGGAGATATTTTAGGCTAAGGTGCAAGGTGGCACTCTTATCAGCCTTGCTTTGCTGCCTTATATTAGTCCTAAGGAGGTCAGAGTTTGACCGTTGACCATTCTTAGTCAATATTACTTAAAATGTACTATTTTGGTTACTATTCACAAATTAGTACCATATTTCTGATTTTTTTGGAAATCTTTGAATTAGACCTTCTAATGTGGTACATTATAGTACATTAGTATAACAAGGTGTAATCCAGCCCTTAACACCACTCAAAACTCACTTAGAAAGTCAATTTTCTCAAAAACGTGCTCTAAAGAGTTTTAAAGCACATTTTGTGTTTGGACATGTTTTTGAGCTTGGTTTTCGTTGATAATGGTTTTATTGTGTCATTACTTAGTTATAATACTTAGGAATCCACTTTGGATCCTAATTGAGGTCATACAATCTCTATGGTTTCTTAAAGCACATTTTTGGCTTTATCGATCTTAAGGCATGTTTTTGCCTTGCTGAGATCTTAGAGTGTTCCTCAATGGTTTAAAGACGATTTTTAGTCTTATTATATCATTATTAGACAATTTAATCATGTTTTAGTAGTTAGGGGTATTTCAACGGTGACTACACACCTCACTCTTCGATATCTGGTTACTTCAATTACTATACTGCAATGACCGAGGTTTCGCAACCTGAAGACAATTGATTTATTAATTTTATTTCTTAGTTATAGTGTGTCAATTTTACTTGTTTGCAGTTATCTATTTTTCTGAAGATCGAATCTTCAATTTCCATAATATAACTTATATGTCTCCCTTCTTTATTCCTCAATACATCCAATAAAATGATATTATTTCTCCAATTTTAGTTCCTTCTCCTTGCTAATCAATCAAATGTTGAATTATAACTCTTGGAATATAGCGCCTTCAAGTTTACCAAAATATATTCATGATGCATCCTGTTTTGAAGAGCACGAGCTATGATGAACAATAATAATTTTTTTTGCACTTATATTTTGTAAGTTATAATACTTTAATGTTTTTTTTTGTTTTTTCTACTCACCAATCAAGGTGTGACACAATCCACAAAAGGTGGGTGAGTGATGTTAATTTTTTCCTCCTTATGTGGGTACGAGATTCACTTTCTGCAGTATTGTTTTTTCCCCAAACTTTTCTTATAATGCTACTGCACCAGTAACATTATGATATGTGGCAGTGGTGTCACCTTCTAATATGTAGCAAGCTCCAGGCTCGAAATCGTACTTTTTATTGCTTGAACCAAACCCAAAACAAATATCAATACAACTTGAAACAATCCATAGATCAACCTTAACCAAACCTTTCCGAACCGATCATAAAACAAGTGACCCGAATCATCAGATCTATTACTAAACTTTTAGTTATAACACTGGTTGTATGTAATTTAAATGAGGTATGTTTTTCGCTAGAAAAAGATAGTAATAAACTCTATTTGTAGCAGTCTTATGTAGTCGTGATAAAGTTGATTAATACTTGTTTTGCTCATTCGTGTGGTTCAGTCTAATTTTAAATAAAAGATTTCGCCAAATTTGAAACTAAATTATACCTTGAATAAGTTAGCAAGCGCTAACTATTCACTTTGTAGATCATATAATTTATATTTTGATATACATTTCTATACATTTAGAAAGTCAATGTTATATATATATATAAAAGAAGAGAACTCAAATCCTAAGTATGCATATTGATTCTTAAAAATATATTTATAAAAAAACAATAATTTGAAAGCTCGTGATTTGTATGCGAGTTTTCACAGTTTTAACGAATATGCATATATAACAAAATTTCTCTCTTTTGTAGTGAAAATGTAAACTTTTGGACTGAGTAGCCGGTTGTGTAAAATCTATAAAACGTTGGGCCAGGCCTCCAATTCAGGAAATACATACCCGATCCACACATGAATGTGTTATTATTAGCCTCTTTGAATCTAACTTGAAGGAAAAAACAGTTATCAAACGAAGCTCATTGTTATTGAAATACCCCTAATTAATTAAATATTGATTAAACATTTAATCAATTAAATTAAGGCCTAAACATACCTTACAAATCAATTTAAAAACAACAATGGTAAACATAAAGCAGATATTGCACCCTTCGACCGTTTAGGTAAATAAATATCCAAATGAACTTCGAAGGACCTAAAATTTTGTCCTAAGCATATTAACACACTAATGAACATAATGAAGCTGTTGGACAACACTCCAACATAAGGAACCAGCATTAACACGCTTAAAAGTCACTTAGGGCAAAAATGTGCTCTAAGAAGTTTAAAAGGTCATGTGACCTCCGTTTGATTCCAAATCAAATTTCTAAGTTTAGTAATCATGTAATGGATATAATAAAACCATTACCAAAGAAAACTAGCTCAAAAACAAGCTTTAACACAAGATGTGCACTAAAAGACCTTAAAGCACGTTTTTGTCTATAACTTCAAAAGTATTGGTTTTATACCACTTTAAGGACCATATTACATTCTTTATAACATTAATGTGTCATGATAGACCATATTATAAGGTCTAAATCAAAATTTACAAATAAAATCAAAATGGGTGATTTTGGGTGAATAGTACCCAAAATGACGTTTAAACTCCTAAGGTAAGTTATGGTCAATGGTCATCCCTTGACCTTGACCACCCAATACCGTCAATTAAATGTCTCTCCCCTGTATATGTTAGCCGGCCCCAATTAAAACAACAAGCTTACAAAAAGCTACTTTTATAAGGTGGAGATAAGTATCATTTATATATTAATTAAACAATTCTTCCATCTTCCCACCTTGCCCATTGTTGCCGCCAATTTAAGGCTTTTCCCCTCATCCATAACCGGTCATGCTTTTATGTCATGACTCATGAGTATCTTTATTATAAAGTAACCTTTTTTTATTAAGTAAAACAAGTATAATGCGTTCATACAATTTAGCCACTTTATTCCCCCACCTTAACAGCACTTTACGGAACTCTTAAGGGGGTTTCCTCACCAGGAAGCAATCTCCAAGATATTTTATAGTCACTCATCATTATAAGGCATTTAATTATTGAAACTACTTCCACCGTAAGTGTACTAGGCTTTATCCTTTCCTCATCTTCCTCCATCCTTATCCTTTCCAACGTAAGCACCAGCTTCCAAGCTCTCTATTTTTTTCCACCATGGACGTGAGCTTGCAGCCAACTTCATTGGTGAACTCCCACTAATTTAGGTAAGGTCTCATGACACATGAATACTCATTTTCTTCCTCTTCCTTTCCTCTTTTCATTAAGCTCACTCAACCTCATTTTCATTCAGCCTCTTAGAGTGAGTTGGTGCTGGAAGTTGAGGCTCCTTACGGTGGCAAAATAATAAGGGAAGGAAAGTTCATCTAGAAAGAACTTAAGGTAGTAAAGCATGCACTAATTACTTCCCTTAATTTCCTCCACTTCCGATCAGTAACCATGACTTATTAAGCTAGTTTTTCTTGTTCTTTTTGAGATTATCCAGCTAGTACATCCACATCTTGAAGATCTAGCTGGATTCAAGCGAAGAAGCTCTACTTAGACAACCTTCTGTACAGATTTTTGCCACTTATCTTCATTGTTCTTGCCGGTTTCTTACCTTCACTTCTCCAACTGATTTTTGTTCTCCTTGCGCCATTCTCCAGTAGGTACATAGGTTCTTCACATACAGTTTCAATGGAGCAAGAAACTCCACTTAAACCACCCTTCACAAGGTAAAATATTAGTACTTTTCTCTCTTGAACTACCGGTTGAAATGTGCTGGAATAGGAGGTGTTTTAATACCCCATTTGCTTCAGTTTTCAGGTGCAAGTAAACTCCACTTAAGCCTACCATTATCAAGGTAAATTAATGATAGGTTGAACTATCATTATACCTTAATTAATTGTGAATATTACAAGGCTAATACAAGGTTGTTCTTTGCATAATAATGCTGGCGCAAGGTGCTGGAATATGGAAAAAAATTCTGCACAAAATAAGTCCAAGAGTAAACTAAGCAAGTAAGCTAGTTACCCCTTAATGATATGTTAATTAAGTTCATATGGGTTTAAAGTTTTTTTTTTTAAAAAAAACTAACTCAAATATATGCAAATATCAGCCGTGCGCATTGGAGAGTGTTTGGCTGGATTAAGAGCCTGGAAATCAATAAGAATACAAATGTATAATATAAAGTTTTTACGTCAGTTGTTACATGGTAAATATTCCGAGAGTTAAGGGTTTAATGACTTTAAATGTGTATTATAATATTGTATGGTATTTGGCTAATTAAAATCCTCAAAAAAATTAAGTATATTAAATATATTTAGTATAAAGTTTTCATACCATTTCTGTACACATATGATGGAAACCGTGGATCTATGGGTTTTTATAATACCTAACCAGTGTTAAAATAATTAATACATTTTGGTTAGTTAGTTGGTGTTTAAATGACTATTGGGTGTGAATAGCGCAACCGTGAGTTTATATGAATTTTCATAACTAAACTAGCTATTATAATGTGGTGTAACATTTTTGGTAAATTAACCTAAGGTATATGTGACATATAATGTCATAGGAATTAATTAAATGATTTAAAACACAATTTATAAAATGTTGTTACAAAACATATCAAAACCGTAAGTTATAATGTTCTTATGGCATTTGTAAGTGATTTATATTATATATTAAGGTTGTAACAAGGTTATGTAAATCACTTACAAATGCCATAAGAACATTATAGGTTATAAGGTGTTTTAAGGTTATAAAATATGATATTTATAACATGACATGAAATGTATGGCAATATTGTAATAATGGAGAAATGAGGGGAATTGATGAAAATCAGAATATTAATGCTTATGCCTTACGGCAATTCTATGAGGTTTATTAAAACCTTAGGTTATAATGTTAATGCAATATAAAATATCATATTATATGATATAATGACATTAATGTAACACTGTATAATTTAAGTGGTCAAAACATAATTAAAAAAAATTATACAAGGGCTGTTGCGTAAATAACAAATTTTGGGATTAAATTTCAAACTATGGTTATTAGTGAAATAAGTACTATAGATATTATATAGTATTCATGTGATTAAATGAAACAAATATCATTAATGATATTCACATGGAATAATGTGACAATTAATGAGAAATGGAAATTATAAACTAAGGATAGTATTTAAATAAACCTTAGGAAACCATAATACATGTAATGAAATGTTACATAATATTAAGATAAAGTCTTAATACAAGTTGCATAAAATAATGCAACAAATGAAAATAATCATCTTACATAAGATGATAGTAATGTAACATATAATATAAGGGCATTAGTCATGAAATATGAATGCATAAGAATATATAAGTATATGCGCAAGCAAAAAGAAATATAGATATATGTACATATTAAATTATATGGTGTAGTTGAAACTATATAATATAGTGCATGCATACATGCAACTATATATTATATGACTAAAACAAATAAAAACAACATATATGAAATATATATATATGTTAAACCGAGAGTGTAATAAGAGTATATAATATATTTCTAATGTCATGAAATAATAAATGACAAGTGTTATGACACTAGTATAAATATATAATACAAGTCATATAATTATAAATCAAAGTATGAGTTTATTAAGATGAATAATGAGGTGTATAGTATATGGTACAATATTAAATGGTTACATAATAATGCCATAAAATATTAGTGCATAAGCATAAATTGCAATGCAAATTAACGTTGCATGGATACATGCAACTATATATTATAAATGTATACTCGTATGTCTAACCGAAACGGTTGACTTAATACATAAGTATAAAATGCGAATATATATGTTCGTATACTCGTATGTATAAGGAATAAATCCTAACATTTGAATACGCTATAACTAAAGTGTCTTTTAACCGACTCATTTAAATAAACCCGGAGGTTGGTAATTAATACGTACTATGATTAACGAGTCTCATATAATGGTAACTTAATAAATAACTGTTGAAATCCGAGGATGAAAGGTCGGGATTATTTGTGTTGCTCGGATTTACCGAGCTTAAATAGGTCATGTGGATTGACTTATGTTATGTTTGATGTTTAGACCGTGTCACCGACGAAGGCGCTTGACGAGCTAGTTGAAATACCCCTAACCTTAAAAACTTAATTAAATGATCTACTAATGATCTAAGATGGTTAATAAACATCTAAAAACCATTGGGGGAACAATCTAAAGATCTCAACAAGGCAAAACATGCCTTAAGATCGGTAAAGCCAAAAATGTGCTTTAAAGCACCATAAAGATTGTATGACCTCAAATAGGATCCAAAGTGGATTCCTAAGTATTATAGTGAAGTAAGGAACACAACAAAACTGTTCTCAAAGAAAACTAAGATCAGAAACACCCAGTGACACAAAATGTGCACTAAAACACCTTAAAGTACGTTTTTGTGTATGAGCTCTAAGATAATGACTTTTTGTCATTTTAAAGACTGGAGTATATCATTTATATCATTAATTTGACATGATAGACTATATTATAAAGTCTAAATCAAAGTTTGAAAATAAAAATCAAATATGACATTTATTTGTGAATAGTAACCCAAATAGTGTATTTTTAAGCAAAATTGACCAAGTGTGGTCAATGGTCAATTAATGACCACCCTAACCCTTGTGAAGTCGGCAGATTAAGAGGATGGAGGACAGCTCATTCAGCATTAATGCTAAATATCTAACTAATGTGATGAATCACCATTTTACTATTCATTATTATACATTTTAATCCTTAAACACCTTTCCTCTCATTCTCTTGCCTCTTGTCCCATTCCAGCCGAGCCATCAACCCTTCCAAACTCTATCAAGCTGTGTTCTTGAGTGTGGAAGACAAATCAATCTCTTAAGCACCTAAGGTAATGGTTTAAGGCATATTTTAGCTTTTTTTCTTCATCTCTTCATTACCTACACTTGGAGCTCATGATCTATCACTTTCCATGGCTCATTCTCAGTGTTTTAAGGCTTGAACAAACATCAATCTCGGCTGAAGCAAGTATAGGGACCAAGGTTTCCAAAATTTGCATTTTAAGGTAAAAACATACCTTAAGGATCTCCTTTCTTCATCCGGTTTCCTTCGTTCTGATTTTTTATGAGTTTATTCACTCAATCTTCATATTACATGTTCATTCAGTTGGTTAACCAATTGGAGCAAGGGTGGCCGAAATCCAAAGGAAATACCATTCTTTAAGGCATTTTGCCAAGGTAAAACCTATTACCATAGCAGTGTTGTGTCTAGCTATTTCCTAGGTTTATATGGTGAATTTAACACCATGTGGTGGTTTAATTCAGGCCGAAACCCTTTGGAACTCCTTGCATTTTTAAGGTGATTTTTGCCTTAAATCATACATTAATGTTCTTTATGGTTAAGCACATGCTTGGAGTATAACCATATCTTTTTTGGTGTATTAAATATGTCTAAATGATGTGGCGATTTTTCCTCCAAGCTGCCGAGTTGTTACAAGGATAAACCAGGTATAAACACCTTAAACTTATTTTTATGATTTCTTAGCATATATATTATGCGCCGAGAGTGGAGTTAAATATATGGGTTATATTAACCTAAGTTGTAACACCACCACAACAACAACACACTTAACAACAATCTGCAGCGGAAAATATACTTCATCACATTACTGAACTCGTTGGTGTTACACGCCGTTAACCACCCACGTGGCTAACAAGGCTATTACATATACATTGTACGGGTCTGATGGACTAGATTCCCGAGCAACTGTACATTACATACCTTTCATTGACAACAACCAACACACATAAGCCTTCCAACTATACCGAGTATTTACAAACTGATGCCGATAACAATTTCGGGCTTACTACACCTACGATACGTAACAGTTTAAGTGGCTACCCATGTACAAACGACTACCCCGTCCTACTCTCGAACGGCTTCCAGCTCCTTGTACCTGAAATAGGAAAAAAAAGAGAAAGGGTGGCCCCCCAGGGGCTCAGCACCTTTGCTGGAATGGTAATCCCGCAGCCCGCATGCTACGGGCCACGCACAACTAATTGTCGTCTTAGCATGCGGTTGATTATATTTGAATCATGCATGTAAATCATAAACACACAACACATAACATTCCACCTCAATGGGCTCAACAAACAGATAACACATCCTCACTTGATAAGTCACTCATGGTGTTCATTACCCCTAGAGTGTTTCTCCCCTAATGGAGCTACTTCCTTAATAGACGACACTCACCCATTAATCGGGTTATCCTTAAACGCCTCTTATCACAAACTGGGATTCATATCCATGATCCACATACTCCACATTTTACAACATATAACATACACCACATAACAACACTTTTCACGTTTCAACGTGCACATAACAACATCGCAATGGGAATTGCAGTACAACAACATCACATAACATAACGGGAACGGTTCTCTTAGGAACCGACCCAAACATAGTTAATTCACTGATGAGCCTAGAGAATGATGTCACCCTCATGATAAACTCGTTATACAACACTCATTACCGTCCTAATAGTCGGACGAGTAACTTAAGTTAAGATGGTTCGGATATGGTGACCCGAACACACCACATAAACACATGTTCCCCCTAAACCGATCATAAGTCAGAATAGCTAAGCTTTGGAGTAAGCTAATGGGAGATCGTGACCCGTGATGGAAACAACCATAACAGAGAGGAGGGTAAGGCTAAAAAGGATACCCACTCCTAAACAACGCGCGACCGGCCTAACCGGATTCCTCACCCCTGTTAGTACATACTTACTTTTAGATATTAGTTAGAGCCCCACTATGGAGTCTAACACATCCACACACCATACAGTATTACAACTGGGTTAAACATACGAGGGAGGTCCAAACATACACACACAAATATGACACAATTAACACACGCATAGCCGTGGTTAGAACGTCCCATGGTTCGGGTCGTTTAATCCGAATACCAAACTCTCATGTGCTCCTAGACTCAGTTAACTAAGGTTTAACACTTCCGAGGTTAAATGGTATCGGAGTTGAACACGCCACATAAATGAATTACTGTAAACTCATTACATGTTTAATCTTACAACGTGGTAAACATACATAAAAACACATTGGCATACAAGCCGGTGTAATCCGGTAGGACACAGGTTGCAAGAAAACCATACCTGTCACCGGAGTCCACTCTATCATGTCCACTTATGTTCCTCGAACAATTCTCGAACAACTGGTAATATTACATGTACTTTTATTAACACTGGGGTAACATGATTGTTTAAAGTCTAATGCTCATAACTTATCCCCCGTTAACTTAGTTAAATAACTTCACATTTTAACTTGTTTTACTTTTACATTTTAATACAACTTTCCCCCACTAAATTGTCATTATAACTCACTAGGGTTTACTACTTAACCACACTTAGTTCGTTTTTTTTACATGTTTTGGGCCGTCCGACCCACCGTCTGACCCACAAACTGGTCGGACCGTTCTAGAAACTTTTTACGTCTTTCAAATCCACCCGTCCGACCCATGTCCGACCCAAGTTCTCTGGGTCGGACCATTCCAGAAACATCAACGGGTGAATCACACAAGGCTGTCCGACCCACCCTGGGTCGGACCACTGGGTCGGACAACATCAGAACTTGTCCAAAACTTGTCAAACTTTCTCCAAACTTCTCCTCAAGCCTCCTAATGTGTTCTAACATCATTTGGCACATTTAACCCTTCATATAACATCCATAAAACTCATTTTATAACTCCTTAAACACTTACTCTTTTCTTACCAAAATTTCTAACACTTATAATGTTTTCTCCTTAGTTTCTCCAAGTGGTGTTTCATACCTATGATAACCACTATGCCAAGAATGTTTCCTCATCATCATAACATCATCTCCCAAACATCCTTTCTTACTAACTAAATTTCCTTGTTCACACCTTCTTAAAATTCCTTCCTCATATCCTTACCTAAACATCATTCATTCCTTGTACATCAACATTACCTAAACCTTAAACAAACTTCTCCAAGACTTTAATACATCCTCAAAAACACTCATTGAATTCCTAGAACTTCAAGATAGTGCCTAATTCCTCGTAGCACTATATAACATCTTAATACATGTTTTTCTTCCCTAGTAAACATTCATTCATTCCTCATATTTCCTAGTTCACCAAAACTCATTTAAGCACCTAAAACTTTTTATACATTACCCAAATTTTGCCATAGGTTCTCCTAGCACAATGTCATACCAAAACACATTGTTTTTCACCATTTAAACATTCAAGAACACCTAAATCCATCAAGAACTTTCTCACACACAACACTTCACCAAATTTACACTACATCACAATATAGTGCATAAACTTAAATTGCTTGGCACTTAGGCCCTTAAATAACATGGCTCTTAGGCCCTTAAATTGCATAAACCTTAAACACTGAATTTCCCACATAATATATTGCCTTTAACCTGCAAATACACTCAACATCACATATGCCCTTTAATAATCTCCTTAAGAGCATTTTACTAGCTCATTTGCCATTGGCTCCTTAGGTATTTTATTAAGCAAATAAAGCTCATTTTTCCTAAGGCATTTAATCTACATTGAGATAGTTTGTTTACCTCTTTTCCTCTCAAACTTCTTTCTTGTTTCCTTGTACCGAAAATCAGCAAGGAGTTTGATCACTTGTCAACTTTCTAATCAATACACATATAAGGGTAATGAGCTTAAGAATTCACACTTAAAATCATATACAAACCCTAGTTTAACATAAGTGTTTTAATACGCTAAAATGATATTTACCTTTGAATTTGAAAGAGAACTTGAATATGTAACAAGAGAGGACTCCTCCTTGTCCCTTGAAGATTGAAATGGAGCTATGAAAGAACAAGAGAAGACACCATCAAAGGTGATTCTCGGTTACACACAAAAACAAGAGGGAATGTTGTTTTTCTTTGATTTTCCTTACCTTGAAGCAAAGGAGAATGACAAGACATGAAAAGGTGAGCTCAAGCTCCAACAATGGTGAATCTTCATGGCACCGAAATGGAGTTCTTGAAGATTTGGAAAGAGAGAAGTGTAGAGCTTGGCCTTACTAAGAGAAATATGGTCTTAGAATTTGATTTGGTATACGGAGCTAGAAGATACAAGAGATTGAAGATGGTGGTGTGAGTGGTGCTGTAGCAAACCGAGAATGGAGAAGAGAGGGAGGTTGGAGACGGTGGAAATGAGTGGGAAAGGGAGAAATGAAATGAGGTGTTGCTTTTACAAGATATTTACCTTATAAAGTACCTTTCTTCTTTTACTTACTTTTCCTTCCTTTCCTTAATTGATTTCTTTTACATGTTGGTGACTCACCATAATAAAAACCGGCCCCCATCTCTACCTAGGGGTATAATAGTCTTTGTTGACCAATTAACTTACTTATATTGACTTATGTTATAAATTTGCATATTTTGGTTACTATTCACAAACTAAGGCACATATTTGTGAAATTTTGATTTCCCATTGATTTAGACTTCCTAATGTGATACTAAGTAGTACACATGTTAATTAAAGAGTAATGATGGACATTTAGCCATTCAAAACTCATTTACAAGACAATTTTTCAAAAATGTGCTTTAAGACTCCTTAAAGCACATTTTGTGTTTTAACTTGTTTTCAAGCTTGGTTTTCTTTGGTAATTGGTTTAATATGTTCATTAACATATTTATAAGGTATAGGTATGACCTTTAGGTCTTATACAAATTTATCCCAAGCTTAGAGCACATTTTCGCTCTTATTGACTTTAAGGTATTTTCTTGTGTTTTGTTTGGTTTAACTGCCTACCAAAGTTTCCTAAGGACTTAATTAGCCTTATTAAATTATAATTTAATGTTATAAAGTCTTGGTAGGCTCTTTGGGTCCCAACCAAGTTCACTCCAAGCTTAGAGCATGTTTTTGCTCAAACTGTGTCTTAGTGCTTTACTGTTTTACTATGGTTTAAATTGTACACTGATGTTTCTAAGGCACTTTTTAGCCTTTAAATACCATGTTTTAACATTTAAACAACATATCAAGGTTTGGGGTATTTCAATCTACCCCCCTTAAAAGAACTTCGTCCTCGAAGTTTACACTTCCCACACATCTTTTGGGTTAGAACGCAGGAATCACTTGGAAATAAACTTCCATATCCAAACATACTTTGCATCACAACCTCGGACTTAACGGTCCGGGTACATATACACATCCATACATAACATAACATACTCACATGATAACCTCGGACTCAATGGTCCGGGTATCTTAACAACATTTGCACATACATACAACCCTTAGACTCTTGGGTCTGGGTACCATAACAACATTTAGACCCATAGGTCTTGATAACATAACAGCCTTTAGACACATAGGTCTATGTAACATAACACATTTAGACTCATAGGTCTTAATAGCATACACTTTTGGGAATCAGGGTCAAAATAATATTTATTACACATACCACACAACATGTCTTAGCATGTATGGCAACCAAAAATATCTTTTACATACACTGTGATCCCGCAGAACCCGGTCGCGATGGACACCTTCTGGTCCCCGTCCCTTTGGGAGATCAAAACAATCACTTAATCTTTAATATATATACTTCTCATGTCACCGGTCCGAAGACAAAGGCTCAAGCGTCCTCGGCTCGTGAGCAAGTACTACAAAAATATTCTTTACTAGGTTAAGTATAAGAGAATCCTTTATTTCAAATGTTAACCGACTGTTTTGAAAACACCAATTGAAAATCCTTTTGAAAACACATACAACTCCAAGTCCAACTTATGCTCTTGCTTCTTTTCTTAGCGTGGTTATTTGTGACCACTTATAGGGAGCTTCAAGAATCATCCAACCCTGATGTGATCAGCATCAGTGTTGAACCATCCTTCCACCCCAATTTGTGTTCGGCTTCCCTTGATCGCATGCAAACCAAGTTCCACCTCCCACTTCATTTTCAAACATCAAATAAATCACTCATTTCCAATTTTCTATCTTTTTAATCATTCTAATCATGATCATAACATCTCCAAGGGATAGAACTCTGTCTATCAGTTACCTCCATTCACTTTAATCTTGTTGCCTAGGGAATCTTATTCTCACTAGGTTCTATGTCGGTTTCATACCCTTTTCATGAATCACTATATTGTATACATACACATATATTTTATCAAAATACAATACACCGTTTCACATTTAGTGTCATATGAACATATAATGTCGGGGTTTTAGTTCCCCGGGAGTTTCTCTACTCCCCATACTTGTACTATCACACACAATTAACAAAGTAGTCACACTTATCACAATGGTATCTCGCATCTTCTGTGCAAAATTACCACAATTAAACCATGAATGAATGCGTATGTTTATGTAACGCACGCACCAATCATCCAAACAAATTATTTTGTGCTATGCACAACATAGTTCACGTACACTTGTACGGTAAAACACACTAAGCGGTTTTACGCTCTACCCCCCCCCCTTAAAAGGGATTACGCCCACGTAATCAACCACTGAATATTGGTTTAAAAAAGTTCTACCATCGTGAAGTGCTTCAACTTCCACGCGGTCTGTTATACAATGTGTTCTGGTTAGAGGATCTTAACCATATTGGCGGTTTAGTCCCTAAACCAAGAATTCTCATTGGAGTTTGCTTTAACTCTTAATTGGTTTCGGTTCTGGCCTGTGAGGCTTCTAGGCATTAATAATTAGCCATTTATTCGTATTCACAATGCATATTCAGTATCTGGGTTCACTAACCTCTGCTGTGAGACTCTGATAACTTTAGAGCTTAGTTTGCCTCATTCATTTTCCTCAATGTACTGTACATCACCGATTCATCTCCTTTATCTTGTGAAGAATGGTTTCTCAACTGATGCGTGGTATTGCTCGCCGTGTGCGAATTCGGTGAGTTTCAAACTTTCTATCCACTTCCATAATAATTTATTATGTATTCTGCTATGTATTTCACAATGATTGACTTGATTCCTTCCGACTTACTGTCAGTTGAGGTTGAGCCACTACCTAATGTGTAGTGCTCTCTCGGTTATTTCCCACACTCGAGGTTTATTCCATACCGATATTTGGTAGTTAGTGCTACTGTAGTCACTTACTGTTAATCATGCCTCCACATTTGGTTTTGTACATGTATTCTTTCATTGGTGCGGCCTTGCATTTCCTATGCGTCGGCCATTATAACATTATTCCTCCACAATTAACATGTTTCCAATTCCTAGCTATCCCACTCGATCATTACTGCGCAAGTGCAATACCAAAACACTCAGTCATACAGAGTGCAGAGGCATAAACTCTTGACAGTAAATCTCTTATTAGCAATGGGATCCACATTGAGTTCGTTATCACATAGTACCTACCACTGGCTTATTGCCCAGTCTGTTTAACATCACTTACCTTGCATCTCCACTGAGTTTAACTCATAACTGGTCTTATCTGCCCTATTATTATTCAACAACACTTATACAACGGTCGCTTGCTGCGCACCGTGCTCTTACTCATTGCATAACACTAACTTACATGGTATTTACTGTCACATTAACTTCCACACATATACTTACATTATTCGCATTATGGTTCGTCATTCATTTGGATGACTACCGAATACTCCTTGAGCATTGCTTATTCGAGTTACAAGCCGGCGTTATTCAGCTCGGTGCTTCACTTATACTCACATGCTTCTAAACTATCTGTTCTCTCGCAATGATAACATGGTCAATCCTTAACATGTTTCTTGAACTTGGTTCACATAACTACCGCTGTTGCGGTCTCACAATGTTAAGAGGTATCCCCACTCTCTTAGCAGTGGTTCGTTCTCCACTCCATTCACTTATACAACATAAACTTCTGCAATCAATCTAATTTACATAACACATTTTATTTGTGGCTTATGAGCCTTACTGCTTCGAGCTCTGTCCATTGTGGACGGTTCACACACATGTACTTCTCTGTGCAACATTACATGGTTTGAATGTCATATTGGGCTCCATGACAAGGTCGTTGCATTCCGTTTCCTTTCATGGGATGCCCCTTAGGATTGTCAGTCCGTCTCCTGACAACTTATGTCTGAACTGGGTGTTAGTTTCAACCCTTGTGCTCCTGTCACGTTATCCCGTTCAACTATCGTTGATGCGAACACCCTTCAAGGATTGCTCCTGGGTGTTGCTAAGTTATGCCTTTACATCTGGTTCACACTTATTGGTATACTCAGTTAGCCACGCCGTTTGCGTTCTTAACTGGTTTATTATCCTCTTCTACGGAGATCAACATTTCCTGGTAGTGTAGGTACCCCTTCTGGGAGTCTCATCCCGTTCATTGCACATTAATGTGTCCACATTAGGCATTTGCTTGCCATGCACAGGCTGGGTCTCCGTTCCAGCTATCATGTTTATCCCTGAGGATCCTTAAGACATATACGATGTCTTTACATTACAGTTAGTGCACTTCGCACCTCCTGACTCTTAAACATTTCCTTGAAAGGAATTCACTAATTCTTTTAGTCTCGTTAAATTAACTGAGTTCCTTTACTTCAACCATTCATGGTAATCCTTAGCTCTTGTTTGACTTATACTGCTGACCGTAGTACGGAGTCGACTACTTCCCGTGTTTCGGACTCTACTCGTATACATATGTGGGGTACCATACTGATACATTACTACTTACCCAACTAACCCATAAGTAGGTCTGTCAGGTCCACAAGCTCCTATCGGAGTGCGGTCGTCCCACATTACAATTGGTACACTCGTAGTGTCCGTCACACGCCTAGGTGAAGTATACTGTTGTCAACTCCCTTGTATTGTCCTGTGACAATATACATTCTGTGCTTCCCGAACTTAATCAAGGGAAAGTCTATCCACTGTTGTATTACCATGAACTCAATCCATTCCCTCGGGTTGTTACCCTTGGGTTTACCGGTTTCCCTTCCGGTTATTCAAAGTAAATTGGGTATAACTTACCTACCGTGTGGCACTGAGGCCGGTGTAGGTCCTCTGGTTTGGTTTTTAAAAGAAGTAGAAAATGGGTATGGGTTTGAAAGAAAATTTGGTTTTGAAAAGAAAAGAGTTTGGAATAAAACTGAGTTTGAAAGAAAAATTTTCGTGGTTTCACAACATCTTCTTACCTTAACCAAGTCTAGCTTCTTGCTGACTGGTGTACTTCCAATTACAAGGGTTAGGCTAACAGGCCCTTCCACTGTTATGATGATCTCACTTAACTTCATGGTACTTTACTAAGTACTTTGTATTTGTTATAAATTTCCCGAACATCCCTATTATAGCAGCACTTGCCATGGCAAGTGCGCCATGCTAACTGGCAATCGATTAAACACATACCGGTTGTGGTATTGTTCTTTACCCGCACTGTCATCAGTGGCCTTGTTGGCCCTCACTTGATCTTACAGTCTTGACAATTGACCTTCTAGGCGACTTCTCACTGTACTCATGCGATAATCATTAACTAGGGTGTTTCCCATTCTGGAGACCCCTTTTGTATTGTTTCCTCTTCGTAGCCCGTTCCACGCATTTGTCGTGGTTACTGAGACTTGTCTCTGTTTGGGCACTACGTTGTAGTTCCTTTGTCGGTTGGTATACCGTTGGTGTATCATTTAACAACTGTAGTCCCGTAGACACTCGTCTCGGGTTTCATTAATCCACTTCTTGCCTGTTGCACGGTCGGTGCGTTGCAAGCTGGTTGTTCTCGACTGCTCAGCATGTCGACCCAGGTTGCCGGAAATTCCATTCTTCTATACACAGATTTTTCACCCTTCGCTATGAAATGCGGTTAACATTATCTAGATGGAAACCGTCTCCGGGATTCCCAGTTTCCGGGATCTACCGTATGACAGGTTCTCCGTACCCACAGTGGTATTTAATAACAGCCAGATCGGGTATTCCCGAGTAAGAGGGGACTTCCATCTCTCTGGCGTTGTTTCCCAAGTTATAAACAGGGATTTTGGAGGCGGGAAGGATATTGTAGGTTTCCAGTACACACTGGTAATGCCTAACTAGCGTATCTCTCACGCTATCACTCAACCCTTAACCCAAAGTACTTAAATCCTAACTCGGTACTTCCTAAGCTCGGTAATTCAGTCATCAGAGCGATACTTCGCTCTGATACCACTTTTTGTAACACCCCATCCAACAACAACACACTTAACAACAATCTGCAGCGGAAAATATACTTCATCACATTACTGAACTCGTTGGTGTTACACGCCGTTAACCACCCACGTGGCTAACAAGGCTATTACATATACATTGTACCGGTCTGATGGACTAGATTCCCGAGCAACTGTACATTACTATACCCTTTCATTGACAACAACCAACACACATAAGCCTTCCAACTGTACCGAGTATTTACAAACTGATGCCGATAACAATTTCGGGCTTACTACACCTACGATACGTAACAGTTTAAGTGGCTACCCATGTACAAACGACTACCCCATCCTACTCTCGAACGACTTCCAGCTCCTTGTACCTGAAATGGGAAAAAGAAGAGAAAGGGTGGCCCCCCAGGGGCTCAGCACCTTTGCTGGTATGGTAATCCCGCAGCCCGCATGCTACCGGGCCACACACAACTAATTGTCGTCTTAGCATGCGGTTGATTATATTTGAATCATGCATGTAAATCATAAACACACAACACATAACATTCCACCTCAATGGGCTCAACAAACAGATAACACATCCTCACTTGATAAGTCACTCATGGTTTTCATTACCCCTAGAGTGTTTCTCCTCTAATGGAGCTACTTCCTTAATAGACGACACTCACCCATTAATCGGGCTATCCTTAAACGCCTCTTATCACAAACTGGGATTCATATCCATGATCCACATACTCCACATTTTACAACATATAACATACACCACATAACAACACTTTTCACGTTTCAACGTGCACATAACAACATCGCAATAGGAATTGCAGTACAACAACATCACATAACATAACGGGAACGGTTCTCTTAGGAACCGACCCAAACATAGTTAATTCACTGATGAGCCTAGAGAATGATGTCACCCTCATGATAAACCCGTTATACAACACTCATTACCGTCCTAATAGTCGGACGAGTAACTTAAGTTAAGATGGTTCGGATATGGTGACCCGAACACACCACATAAACACATGTTCCCCCTAAACCGATCATAAGTCGGAATAGCTAAGCTTTGGAGTAAGCTAATGGGAGATTGTGACCCGTTAGGGGGAAACAACCATAACAGCGAGGAGGGTAAGGCTAAAAAGGATACCACTCCCAAACAACGCGCGACCGGCCTAACCGGATTCCTCACCCCTGTTAGTACATACTTACTTTTAGATATTAGTTAGAGCCCCACTATGGAGTCTAACACATCCACACACATACAGTTACAACTGGGTTAAACATACGAGGGAGGTCCAAACTACACACACAAATATCACACAATTAACACACGCATAGCCGTGGTTAGAACGTCCCATGGTTCGGGTCGTTTAATCGAATACCGAACTCTCATGTGCTCCTAGACTCAGTAACTAAGGTTTAACACTTCCGAGGTTAAATGGTATCGGAGTTGAACACGCCACATAAATGAATTACTGTAAACTCATTACATGTTTTATCTACAACGTGGCAAACATACAGAAAAACACATTGGCATACAAGCCGGTGTAATCCGGTAGGACACAGGTTGCAAGAAAACCATACCTGTCACCGGACTCCACTCTATCATGTCCACTTATGTTCCTCGAACAATTCTCGAACAACTGGTAACATTAATGTATTTTATTAACACTGGGGTAACATGATTGTTTAAAGTCTAATGCTCATAACTTATCCCCGTTAACTAGTTAAATAACTTCACATTTTAACTTGTTTTACTTTTACATTTTAATACAACTTTCCCCCACTAAATTGTCATTATAACTCACTAGGGTTTACTACTTAAACCACACTTAGTTTGTTTTTTTTTACATGTTTGGGCCGTCCGACCCACCGTCGGCCCACAAACTGGGT
Source organism: Limonium bicolor (assembly GCA_023374045.1). NCBI lineage: Eukaryota > Viridiplantae > Streptophyta > Magnoliopsida > Caryophyllales > Plumbaginaceae > Limonium > Limonium bicolor. The sequence goes on from CM041782.1 coordinate 225,092,746, forward strand.
CGGACCGTTCCAAAACTTTTTCCGTCTTTCAAATCACCCGTCCGACCCATGTCCGACCCAAGTCCTCTGGGTCGGACCATTCCAAACATCAACGGGTGAATCAACAGAGGCTGTCCGACCCACCCTGGGTCGGACCACTGGGTCGGACAACATCAGAACTTGTCCAAAACTTGTCAAACTTTCTCCAAACTTTCCTCAAGCCTCCTAATGTGTTCTAACATCATTTGGCACATTTAACCCTTCATATAACATCCATAAAACTCATTTTATAACTCCTTAACACACTTACTCTTTTCTTACCAAAATTTCTAACACTATAATGTTTTCTCCTTAGTTTCTCCAAGTGGTGTTTCATACCTATGATAACCACTATGCCAAGAATGTTTCCTCATCATCATAACATCATCTCCCAAACATCCTTTCTTACTAACTAAATTTCCTTGTTCACACCTTCTTAAAATTCCTTCCTCATATCCTTACCTAAACATCATTCATTCCTTGTACATCAACATTACCTAAACCTTAAACAAACTTCTCCAAGACTTAATACATCTCAAAAAACACTCATTGAATTCCTAGAACTTCAAGATAGTGCCTAATTCCTCGTAGCACTATATAACACCTTAATACATGTTTTTCTTCCCTAGTAAACATTCATTCATTCCTCACATTTCCTAGTTCACCAAAACTCATTTAAGCACCTAAAACTTCTTATACATTACCCAAATTTTGCCATAGGTTCTCCTAGCACAATGTCATACCAAAACACATTGTTTTTCACCATTTAAACATTCAAGAACACCTAAATCCATCAAGAACTTTCTCACACACACAACACTTCACCAAATTTACACTACATCACAATATAGTGCATAAACTTAAATTGCTTGGCACTTAGGCCCTTAAATAACATGGCTCTTAGGCCCTTAAATTGCAAAACCTTAAACACTGAATTTCCCACATAATATATTGCCTTTAACCTGCAAATACACTCAACATCACATATTCCCTTTAATAATCTCCTTAAGAGCATTTACTAGCTCATTTGCCATTGGCTCCTTAGGTATTTTATTAAGCAAATCAAGCTCTTTTCCTAAGGCATTTAAACTACATTGAGATAGTTTGTTTACCTCTTTTCCTCTCAAACTTCTTTCTTGTTTCTTGTACCGAAAATCAGCAAGGAGTTTGATCACTTGTCAACTTTCTAATCAATACACATATAAGGGTAATGAGCTTAAGAATTCACACTTAACTCATATACAAACCCTAGTTTAACATAAGTGTTTTAATACACTAAAATGATATTTACCTTTGAATTTGAAAGAGAACTTGAATATGTAACAAGAGAGGACTCCTCTTTGTCCCTTGAAGATTGAAATGGAGCTATGAAAGAACAAGAGAAGACACCATCAAAGGTGATTCTCGGTTACACACAAAAACAAGAGGGAATGTTGTTTTTCTTTGATTTTCCTTACCTTGAAGCAAAGGAGAATGACAAGGCATGAAAGGTGAGCTCAAGCTCCAACAATGGTGAATCTTCATGGCACGAAATGGAGTTCTTGAAGATTTGAAAAGAGAGAAGTGCAGAGCTTGGCCTTACTAAGACAAATATGGTCTTAGAATTTGATTTGGTATATGGAGCTAGAAGATACAAGAGATTGAAGATGGTGGTGTGAGTGGTGCTGTAGCAAACCGAGAATGGAGAAGAGAGGGAGGTTGGAGACGGTGGAAATGAGTGGGAAAGGGAGAAATGAAATGAGGTGTTGCTTTTACAAGATATTTACCTTATAAAGTAGCTTTCTTCTTTTACTTACTTCTTTCCTTTCCTTTATTGATTTCTTTTACATGTTGGTGACTCACCATAATAAAAACCGGCCCCCATCTCTACCTAGGGGTATAATAGTCTTTGTTGACCAATTAACTTACTTATATTGACTTATGTTATAAATTTGCATATTTTGGTTACTATTCAAAACTAAGGCACATATTTGTGAAATTTTTGATTTCCCATTGATTTAGACTTCCTAATGTGATACTAAGTAGTACACATGTTAATTAAAGAGTAATGATGGACATTTAGCCATTCAAAACTCATTTACAAGACAATTTTTCAAAAATGTGCTTTAAGACTCCTTAAAGCACATTTTGTGTTTTAACTTGTTTTCAAGCTTGGTTTTCTTTGGTAATTGGTTTAATATGTTCATTAACATATTTATAAGGTATAGGTATGACCTTTAGGTCTTATACAAATTTATCCCAAGCTTAGAGCACATTTTCGCTCTTATTGACTTTAAGGTATTTTCTTGTGTTTTGTTTGGTTTAACTGCCTACCAAAGTTTCCTAAGGACTTAATTAGCCTTATTAAATTATAATTGAATGTTATAAAGTCTTGGTAGGCTCTTTGGGTCCCAACCAAGTTCACTCCAAGCTTAGAGCATTTTTGCTCAAACTGTGTCTTAGTGCTTTACTGTTTTACTATGGTTTAAATTGTACACTGATGTTTCTAAGGCACTTTTTAGCCTTTAAATACCATGTTTTAACATTTAAACAACATATCAAGGTTTGGGGTATTTCATAAGTATGGAAAAAAATGACAAAGATAAATTAAGCTAGTCATTTAAGTGATTTAATTAACATAATGGTCAAATTATGACATTATGTGGAAAAATAAATAAACTACAGCAAGGCCGTGAGTTTATTGTATAAATTGAGCTATTTATGTGTAATTTTATGTTATAAGCAAAGTTGTAATAAGGCCATGTCATTAGGCCATTTTATTTAAGTTTAAGAGCTTAATTAATTTATTTTATGCACTTACTATTAAGTAAGGGGTCAAAGCCGTAATTAATCAAACATTAGAGGGCTGTAGGTGAATATAGCCGAAAATTGGGATTTAAAATGTATTTAAATAAAAATTATAAGATTTTATAAAGTTTTGGGGTGAAATTGTAATTATTGGAAAGTTTGGGGTAATCTATGTAATTACCGAGAAAGTGGGGTCAAAATGATGTTTGGAAGTCAAACATTGACCAAGCAAAAGACTTTGACCAGATTTGATAATTTATTAATTTAATTATCAAATTATACTAAGTTATGTATTAAATTGTAAAAATTACATAACATATGGGTATATATGAGATTTCCGAAAGTTTAGGGTATAAAATGTTATTTTATACACCTATGGGTTATTAGGAATTTTTAGGAATTTATTTGGTTAAATTTGGAGTTAATATGGATTATATAAGTATAATATATGATATTTTATATCATTGTTACATATAGGTAACATATATGGTGGAAACGGTAAATATTGAAAGTATAAGGTTAGGAATGATATTTATAACCTTTTGGTGTAGATTGGTAATTTTTGGAGTTATATATAAGGTTTTATAAAGATATATGTATAATATATGGTTTTAATGACATAAGGAAACTATATATTATAAATTGGGGAGATTTGGTAATTATACAAAGTTAGGTGGAAGGAATTTAATTAAACAGACCCTAGGGTCTGTTCGGTAATTATAAACCTTTAAAACAATAGGTTATAATTATATTAAGGTTTAAGGATTATAATATAAGGTATATATAAGTGTGACAATGGAATATAATTTGGGGTTGATTTGTAAAATCTGAAAGTATGGTGGAATTAAATAAAACCGAGAATACTATGGTATATTTGGTATTTTATAACAATTTATAACTATAGGTTATGATTGTTTTAATGACATAAATGTCATAATATAGTTATAACTATAATATAACATTATATAAATTATGTGTGGATTTTGTAAATAATTCGGAACAATGGTGTGTTCGGAAATAATGGGATTTTAGAATAAAAATTTATAATATGGTTTTAATGTTATAAGAGTTATAACATTTATAATATAAGGAATATTCATTAAAAGAAAATGAATATATTATAAAGACTTACCATATAATAAATAGTCCCATAATACATGTATATAAATAAATATATGATATGGAGTGGAAAAATAATATGGTTTAATAACATAATATTATGATAATTAAAATGATATAAGATAAAGAGAAAAGATTTACAAACATTAGATATGGAAATTCTAAATGTTAGGAGTATTCATGGAATAATAAGGATTTATATAATTCAAAGTATTTTTACATATGAATTATACCACATTAAACTTGGAAAAACAAACCTTAGGAAAATAAATACTAAGGTGAAATGTATAGTATATGATTAAGATTATACATGCAATATAGTGATAAACTATATAATATACAAATGTGTATTAAATTACATGCGATAATAAACGTTTAAAGTTAAGTATATTAATATACTCGACGTAATCACGCATGAAATATGACGTTTTTCCAAATCCCGCGTTAAACCGAAAACCCGACAAACGTTAATAGTTAACAACGGGGAATAAACCGGGATGGATTAGTAACGGTACGGGTGCCGTAGTGTATTGTTAGTACGAGATGCTGATGCATAGTGTGATGCATATTTATAGATTGGAAGAGGCGTCTCGAGGATCACCAGAGAATTTAGCAGTTTCATACTCCACGGTCTTATAATCCCGGTGCACGGTATGTTATTTATGTGGCTTGATTGTCTCTGAGAATTTCCTCAGTTCAGACATTGTGTGAAAATCTGTGTTAAGATTGAATGTCTGCTTGTGTGAATTAATATGCTTGAGTTGTGTATTAATGCCGCTTTATTATTATTACTGTTGCTCGATAACAGTACCGTTCGTATATATGAACATATTATAAAACGAACTAGCGGCAGTGATGCTATCTTATATGTGTAATATAAGGAACGTAAGTAAAAACGTTGTAGCATTAGGATAATAAGATATATACATATATATTATCCGAGACTTATATACGGAGCATTGGCCTCTTTAACGCTGCTCTCGTATCTAACACTGGATCCCGAGTCGACATACTCAGGATTGGACTAACGACCTTAGTCTGCTGTGTTAGGAAAAATAGTAAAACGATGCGATGGTATAGATAAGTTTATCAAGAGGATGTGGCTCTTGCTGTGAACTGTGATCAATTAACGATACTAGGATACCGTGTGGGTATCCGTAAGTATCAGGATAAATTTCCAACGAACTACAGATGGTTCGTAGGTCGGAGACTCTACCGCTGGAGTGGCTATTGCCGTGGGTGACCCGCCATAGGAGATGGGTAACTTAGAGACACGTCGTTCTAACGAGACGTTGTCATTAGGCGTGACTGAACAATTACGAACGACTATATTAGCTCGTACATTAGGTGAACATTATTTGGGCTTGCATGCCAAAGACGAGAATTTTTACTTGTTTATGATTCTCGTTGTTTCGCCTTGTTGTTCATTGGTTATGCTTTGTGATTATGTGTTGTTTATTGGTGGATTTGTTGAAACGAGTCGTTGTACTCATTGTGTATTGTGATTTGGATTAATTGAGTCGTTGTACTTATACCTGTGATGTGAACTGGTTGAGTCGAGTCGCTGTACTCATGTGTGGATTATGGTGGATTGTTTGGTCGAGCGAGTCGCCGTACTCAATTATGAACTATCAAGTGTTTGTTGGAATGGAGTCTCTGTACTCATATAAGCGTTGTAACGCTTTCAGTGGTTTATTACGATGCGATGTTGAAGCCGGGGGCTTGTTTACTAATTGAGTTTACTGCAATATATATTGTTGCTTTACAGTTTTAATATTAAACTACTGGCATGAAAATGAATTGCATGCTCTCGACCAATTAACTGAAGGTCCGAGGGGGCATGACAGTCATGTAGTAACATACTCAGCAGGGGCTGATTCCATACCACAAACAACCATTTTTGCAGGTATGCAGCTTCCGGTGTCGACAAAGAGAGGGACGCGCTGGGTAGTTTAGTTACAGCTGTTTAAATATGCACTGTTGCATTTTGATACGAACTTAGAAACGTGTATAGGATTGGGATACTTAGAATGCTCACTGTGAATGTATTTTATATTGGTTTGGGAAGGCTAGATCTATCTCTTGTTGTCACTGTGGGAAATTGTTTCGTATTTATGAATATATCAGTAAGCACGTTATTACTCGTATGGGCGAGTGAGAACGGTGACACCAGTAGTTCAATTGTTTAGATTACCGCTGCGATTACAATGTTAAGTAAGACGATTAGGAGCCGATTAGAGTAGGGGTGTTACAAAAGTGGTATCAGAGCGGAGTACCGCTCTGATGACAAGAGATAGTAGGATTTATACAGTGAGCATTGGTTTTGGGAATACGGGAAACGTTGTGAGGATACGTGACCTTGCGGGGTTGATGCAATGCTTAAAGCTTGCACACCATAGCCGTAGAGGCACTTCAATATTAAACGACCGAGACTACGGTATTAGACCGAGTAAAGGTCTAACCCGTCCTCTTGACATATGTCAGGGAGAGGTCTGGGTAACAGTACTAAGGAAGAACGCGGAGCAGCGGAAGGTGGTGAAGGTCCAGCAACCCCAAGTAACGCGATGACGGTATGAACCGCTCGCACATGATGGGAGAGCATCCCGGGAAATTTGCAATGGTACCCCACCCGCCACAGCCCGTGCCTCGAGTACTATCTAGTGAGGCAATGGAATGAGAAGCACCACGGAGATAACTCTCCTGATCGGGAAGACCCGATGTGGATGCTATGAGAATTATGTTAAATATAGAAAATAAAACTTTAAGTTGTGATGAGTTGTTTAGGACCGGGGGTCCTGGTAATGACGTAATGTCTACCATACGAGTATGAGATAAATAGTAAACCGAGGTTGAGAAGAAAATTCCTGTAGGACTAATGGGGCTAGCTTGCTACAAGCAAGGCAACCCTGTCTTACATCCAGGAAAGCACCGATTAGTGCGCTTGGGGGAAAACAGGTGGAAACGATGAGTAATGAATAGTTTATGATATATGTAACTGACGGAATGGATGACCTTGTGGAAGTCTCACCCGAAGCGAGTAACTCTAATCCATGCAATACTGAAGGTTCAAAACGGCCTGACGTACATGAAGAGATCACGAGAGCTGTAGAAATAAGAACTCGCTAAGTTGCTATCATGCAACGCCTCGTGAGGAAAATAAGACCTTACTACCATGGTAAACTGGTGGGAACGAGTGCGGGAGTGAGACTGTATTAATTTGAATAAGAACTTTTGACTGGAATAGGAACCCGATTAGGGAATAGCACTCCACGGACACACCGTACCGGTGGCTCAGTCTGCATGGCGCACTTGCCACTGTAAGTGCCACATTAACCAAAGCATTAAATTTCAACCTGCCTTGCGCACTTGCTACAGCAAGTGCAGCAACGGTAAACTAACCTTAAAGGACCGAGTGGTCCAGGCTGTTACCCATAAACACTAAACCTTATGTGAGTCCGTAATGCAATAAAGCAGGACATAGCCTTCTTAAGGGCAGGGGTACGAAACCCTTGGGTTTGAGGTCGATAAACCTCGGGGAGACCTAGCCGGTCTGACCATTAAACCATAAAATAATACACCATTTAGCAGAGTATAAAAAGGGGAGTAAATGAGAATAACGGTAATGAGTGCCTACAAGCCTAACCCCAGTGCCGGTATGGACATTGAATGTCAATCATTACCGGTGGGGAGTGTCGAGTCTTCAGAACCAGCATAACCATATTTAGGGAGTGCGCGACACTTGTGGTTAAACCACTACCATTGGACATCCCAGAGGGCAAGAAGTGAGCTATACGAGCCAAGACTTTAAATAAAACCTATCCGACTGAGTGGATGGAAATATTAGACAAGTGTTGTTAGGACTAACTATTTTGTAATTGTAAAAAAAAATTATAGGCAGATTTGAACGTGCAATAAAAGGGCCGATGTTATGCCCGCACCACACACACCGGGGGTGTTGTTAATCCATTATGCTGCTAGACTCCCGTTCGGAGGGCAGTGGATATTAACTGAACAGTGAATTTGCCTGAGGACGGAAGATACCGTTACCTCGAGGAGGATGGAGGAAATACGAGATGAATAAGAGTAAGGACTACACAATGAAGAGCGATGATAGCGGAACCCACTAAGTTGTGGGTATCCAATTGTAACCTTAGGAGAAAGTGTTAGAACCAACTAGGATAAAATTAAATAGAAAGACCAATAATCATTTAACTATTAGAGTAAGCACTGAACCTGAATATTGTATGGCATAGGCCTACGGAAGGATACCCTTAGTACCACCAAAATGACCCAAAACTAGGAGAACAAAGGTGATGAATCACAAATACTGATTAATATTAGGCTAAAAAGGGACTACCATAAGGCAGGAGAAACACGATGTGTCAACCCTTGTCATGGAGTCCATGCTACACCAGAGAGTGTAACCCAATGGATTGGGTGGAGTTCGAGAACTAAGAACTCATATCTGAAGGCGTTAACGGCCTAGGAGTGAACGGGAGACATAGTGAGTAGTTACTGATCCCCACTCACAGA